>JAUMHF010000013.1:15915947-15927855 GCA_032359275.1 Microctenopoma steveboyesi
CTGCCTCGACCGGTTGGGGTTAGTGGACAGAGGAGAGAGAAAAGAACAGCAGGTAACATAGATCATAACAACAACAACAAGGAGCAGCAGACGAAGCACCGGCAGGCTGGCAGGACCAGCAACCACAGCTCCAAGGTCGAGGACACCTGAGAGAGAGAGAGGGAGAAGGAGAGAGAGGACGAAGCACAACTAGGGGAGAGAAAAGAAACAAAGTTATTAACATGCAAAAACATGCAAAGAACAGCATTTTACTCAAACTGTTGTAAAATAGTCAAGTTGAGGTAATACCAATGAAGTGAAAAAACACTATAACTAAACACTAATAACAGTAAAACTAATTTATTTCAATCAGCTTTAGCTGTACTTTCAATTTAGTGCTAATTCCAACAAACCTAATTAAGTAGGTCAGCTGACAGTTCTTGTCTTTGGACCCAATGGTCAGTAGTTTGATTCCCTCTAACCTCACAGAGGTTGGTTGGTCGTGTTAAAAACAGCCAGGAAGCAGACTTCTCAATGACTAACAGCCAGATCTTGGTATGACCTTTTCCTGTTTGAACTAAGACTCAGAGGAAGGAAGGGTTTTTCTTCTTAGGCCAGTTATCCAGGGGAAAAATGAGCAGTGGCTCAATGGGCATGATAGTCTATCATCCATGTGCTGTGCGCATTTAGCACACTTTATCTTTAAGAACGTGACTTTCAACACTATTATATGTAACCTATCTTGGACAATAAATACAGTGATTAATCTAAGAACTAATTAGAGGAATAAGTACATTGTCTTTCATCAGGTTATTTGTGCTGCCACCAGCGTGCAAAACCACTGACTGACAGTCTTGATGGAGACATCATATGAGCTGGCAGCAGTACAGGCCCCCTGAGTGTGAAAGCTGTTCCCTGTGTGCAGAGTAAAAAACCTGCATTGTGCTGAATCAAAAAGCTCAAGCTGGTTTTCCTATTCTCCTCTGGCTGCGTAACTCTGTGACAGCGGTTCCAGGAGCCAGGCACTAGCCACTGCCACCACACTTCCCATCCACAAAACCTTCCTCACCACCCCCTCTCATTTCTGTCCATTAGCAAACCAGAAAGGGAGGTTTTGCTGAAAACAAACAACAACAAACAAAAGACCAAAATGGGGTGAGGGGTGCTAAAGGGGCAGGGGGGTGCAGAGGGAGAACTTCTGTGTGCAATAATTGCGAGGAACAATTTCAAACAGATGTCTGTTTGGACTTGGCCCTGGGCTCGTGTCCCTGTTAAATATAGTGATTTGATTGGAAAACAAGCAGTGTGAGATGGGCTGGCAGCCAGCCGGACCATTCAGGGGCTCTCTAATGACCCCCAAGGGTCGAGGGGTCATTGGAGTAAAAGCAGATCAGAGAGGATGTGGGGCCGGCAGCCAGGACAGGGCCCATAAATCTAGCCCATTCTCAGAGGAAGCTATCTTTTTTCACTTCACCCATCAGAATTAAAATACAATTACAATCGTCACATTGTGCTCCAGCCTGTGTGCAAAGGTTATAATTCAAAGCTTGCAGGCTTGCAGAGTTGGGTGCTTGAGTCGGGTGTTGGTGGACTTTTGGGAGGAAGGTCAACAGGGTCGTGTATTTTAGGCTTGATGAGAACGGCTGCTTAGGGGGTGTGGGAAACTCGTACAGATCTGTTTATTAAAAAGCTGTGATTACAATAACTGAAAATATTTAGACTTTTTTATTTTCAACAGCCAGTTGCGACAGTTGCTTATTATTGTCTGCTATTCTGAAATTCCCATAAAAAATTATTCTAATCCTCTTAATCCAGTTTATGATCACTGCAGTAATGCATTGTGAATTACTTATGCTATTGCAGTGAGAACAGCATTTGTAAAGGCAAAATCTTTAATGACATAACTGACCGTGAGTTTTCTTTCCAATTTTCAGCCAGCTCAGCTTTTCACAGATGTGTTAATGTAGGATGAACAGCTGCACTTTATGGCGGAACGATGCAAGATGATGGGGATCATTTTCACCCCCGCTGACCACTGAAGGAACACACATGCTTTGCAGTTCGTGAAAAATAAAAACTTCATCAGGTTGCCAGAGGAAAAAAGAAAGAGTGAAGAGAATATTTTCAAGCAAACATAGACTGGACTGAGCTGAGATTGTTTTCTCTCTACAGGGCTACATACCATAACCATACCATTCCTTGACTAAATATTTTCCCACACTTATTCAACCCCTTCTTACATGTAGATTCACCATACCAATAATAAGAAGCACATGGTATGGTGTGATTTGTGCATTCTCTTTAAATTGGAAGGAACGAGCCCAAACAGATTATACAACATGAGTAAATACAGGAGTACAGTTCATACTGTTCTGTACTGTAGGCCACAGCTCCACATCGAGATATGTTTGTTATTATATTCTGTTGGAAAAGGGAAACATCATTTAATACCTCTTCCTCTTACATGGACAGTGTATGGCAAATGAAAGATACAAACCTGAAAATTCTGAAGCTGAAAAATCTCAATTGTATTTGTCCTCAAGTTATGTCACTGGCATCATCAAAAGCTGAGCAAGACTTTGGTTTGAAAATGAGAAACTTGAATTGCATGCAATGTGGCACCTAATTCTTACAAGGGGACTGTACAGAAAACATGATAGTATTCAAGATATATTACATTTTTATTCTTCTTTGACTAATTAGAAAAATTTACAAATATTATAGAGGTATAATGCTGGTTAACACAAATTAATGATGGCAGAGCAGTCCCGAAGATGTAGTTCTTCTCTCTGTCAGGCCTAATCTGGAACATACTGTCGTAATACTACTACTACTAGCATCAACATCCAGAGCTGTTAGTAATCAATCCACATGCTATAGAAAAGACACTTACTACCAGAATGACCTGTTGACCCCCAGATATGACCTTCTAAGGATTGCCTTTCAACCATGTGTTGCAGTGCCACATATGCATACTTGCCACTAACATCTGAGCCAGTCCATCATGACAGGCGAGGCAGAATGACACACAGCATGCTGATGACCAAATTAGCCTTTTACTGCCATTCAGTCAAACCTACCAAAATAAAACATGAAGCCTTAACAGGATCAACTAAATAAGACCTATTTGTCCTTAAACACAGACGTGTAACATTGAACAATTGGATTTTAGAATATGTTCAGAAAACAGCCCAAATATTTTATGTCTTCAATTTTGACTCCGGATATCAGTTAAGTGCTTATCCCATTTGTTGTTATTTTTTAGCTTATGGCGGCCTCTTGTGTTCAATGCAGGTTAAACACAATAAACTTGACACAAGTGTGCGTTATAGTTATTTACTTTAGTACAAATTTTAAAGAAAAAAAAACAGTAAAAGTTGGTTAAATATTGGCATGTAAACTAAATAAACAGATGACTTCTTCAACTGGTAACAAGGTCATGATGTAATACATACATTTTAAACACAATGCATTATTCATGGTCCATTACTATTTTTCATGGAATGCAAAGTTACTTAATAAATGTAATATATGATAAAGATAAAAAGTAAAAACTACACAGTCAAATGTTTGCACAAACACACAAAAAATACATTTTATAACTAATTTACTAAATCGATAAGAAATATGGTGTAGACATTGTTAATATTAAAATATCTTGTATAGCTGGAAACAGCCATATTTTAAAGCAATATTCACATAAAGAAGCATATCGTCAGCTAACATGTTTAGTGTTGTCTAGTTGCATGTTGTTTTTTTGCTAATGCATGTTTATCAAATTAATATATTAACTGCTGATCAGAAAACCCTTTATAGTGATAGTAACACAACTGAAAGCTAAAAAAGTAAAATGGAAATAATATACTGAAGTTAAAACATCATCTCCAAAAGTAAATTAAAAAATGTATATGGATATATGTGTATAATGGAACATGCAGTAACACAGGACAAAAAAAACTAAAAATGTTTCACATAAATTAACATTTCAATTCAGAATGAGGTATTATAAAATGTATGATGTAGATAATTTCATTTAATGCAACAATTACATTTTATTTCTGAAACACAGTTAATGCAGAACAAAACCAAAAGCAGTAGTTAAGTTTCTTTGCAAATGTGTTGGTAACAGCATTTGAGTTTTGATTTTTCAAAAATAAGTTTGATGTACTGAGAGGTGATGTACAGAATATGATGTGCAGTATTTGACTTTTAAACCTCACTTGATGGATGGTTCGTTTAGCAGTGAGGAGTGCATGAGTAATGTAATGTACAGAGCAGGCAAAAAACAGGCTGAATAAAACACCTGGATCTACAATAATTAACTGAAACTACAGTTGTCGGAATGTTTGGAAATGCAGATATTAAGGTTTATTTAATGTCATAAGCGAGAGGGCCGTTCATGGTAAAACCAACAAAGAATGACACTTCTGACCCAGGAGCACGGCCACTAAGCTGACTTCGAATCACTGGAGAGATTTCGATCTTCAGATCTGGGATACAAGTGTCTGACAGTATATGATTGTACTTCACCTCACCTCTGGCCCTGAAGAGAAGTTCCTCCACCATCTTCTCTTTCCATATTTGGCCACTTTCCCATACTGAAGCAACCTGTTCCTGCCCAATGCACCTTTTGATTTGCTCAACAGGTACCAGACGTTGATAGCCCTGCTTCTTCCCCAAGAAGAAATGAGCAATTGGCCTCTTTCCATTGTACATATCCTTCATCTGTGTGTGATAAGAGGTCTTCATCTGCGAGATGTGTTTCCCTAAACTTCTAGACTCTGGATGATTCTGAGTCCACAGCAGCACAACTGTAATGTAGTGCAGTGGCAAACTTTCACTCAGTGGAATTTGCTCACGCAATACTTGGCAAAGGAGACCAAGGAGTTCCTGGTATGGCTTAATGAGAGGCGATTCCAGTTTGATACAACTCAACACAACATTAATGTAGATAAAGTTTATTTTATCCTTCACTGCTGGGTTACATTCACGTTTACAAATGAAATCATACTGTCTGTAAATCTTCTCTGTTATTTCAGGTAAGTTTTTAATTGAGAGGATATTCAAAATCCTAGAGTACGTGTCAGCTTTCTGCTTCTCTAGGAACTGTCGTGATTGGTAAAGTTTTGCCATCACTGTTTTATTCTTCAGAATAGCTGAAGATTCTGTCTTGCAGAACAAGTCTGCATACTTCCTGTAACATCTGAAAAGCTCTATTTGAGCTACCTGATCACGACTATCCCTCATTCCAAATCTAGAGCCCAGGATCACAAAAAAATTGTCAAGGAGGTCGAAGTTCAGTTTCATCCTATGTCTGAGGTTGTAAAGTACATCTTCAAACTCTTTGAGAATGACATAGTAGGCTTTGTTTTTGTGACAGGGGTCATTCCTCTCTACACTGTAAAGGTCTAGCTTTCCAGAGAGGACCTCACTCATCACATCATGGCGGACCTTATCTGTAGAAAATATAGGGGTTTTTGCCAGAATGTCAATGATAAGTACTCCTGTTTGAATTTCTCCCAGGCACCCTGATGTGTTGAAAGGGCAGTTGTCTGCTTTGATTTGTAATCGCTGTATTGATTCCCTCTTTGCCAGACTCTGTGTTTTCTTGAATGCATCTATTGCTGACTGAGCCATTTTGAGAAACTCTCCCAGTGTATGAGCACTGATATCCTCATCCTTGCACTTTGCAATGGCATTCTTCAACTCATGCTTGATAACTTGTGCTGATGTATCTGCCATGTATGAGCTGTCTTTGGAAAGATCTCTTGCCTTGCATGACCAAAGTTTAGCCTCTAAGAAATTTTTCTTCTTCAGGTAATAGTACCGTGCAAGCAACTGTGCAATGACGGCATCTTTCTCGAATCTTTTTGATGCACTTTCTAGTACCATCTCCTCCAGTCCTGGAGTGTCTTTTCCAATGTCTTGGATTAGTGGAGAGAAATGAGATTCCTCATCAGACGAATGACATCTCTTCACCAAAATGTAGTGAATGTCTTCCAGGAGTTTCTCCTTGCCTTGTGTGCTCTCATATAGCTCATTTGTGGTCAATAATAGGTTGGCAATATCAGCTTTGTTCACATTGTGTGTTGCTGTAAGCTCCTCCAAACACTGCTTTGCAATACTGGAATGGATCATTTTCACAGCCGTGAATACTACCTTCCCCTCAACTGAACATCTGGCAATCAAAGTGGAAAATTTCCGAAATCCTTCTTCAACTTTGATGTTTCCACAAACTGGTTTTGGGTAAAGACCAAGAAACTCCTCACACAGAGAAATGGAGAGGGAAGCACCCTTGCAGTATACATTCAATAAAACTAAAACAGCCAAAAGTTTTGCGTGTTTCTCATTCATATTGAAACTCTTCAGTGTGTTGCGGACCACACCCTGAACATACTCTGGCTTAAAGTTCTTCTTCATGATCATGAATCCATAAAATGTCTCAGCGTTCTTGTGTTTTTTTTCAATTTCTACCAGTTTTTCCTCAAACAGTTTCTGCTCCTTCTCAGACAGATTGTTTCCAATGACTATTGTATCCAGAGTTGGTTCGGTCAGTTCAGGGGCCTCTGATCTCATGCAGTTCAGAAGAATTACTTGTGCAGACTTAGACTGAATGTCTTTCTCTGTACATTTTTTTTCAATGAGTTGTTGTAAGTCAAATACTTTCTCCATATCATCAAAGTCATCAATCATCAGCAAAACTGGGACTCGAGGTGTTTGCTCCTCGTGGTCATACATTAAAAGTTTGACCACTTGATCAGCTACTTGAGAAAATTCAGCATTTCTGTCTTTAAGGACAGCACAACGCAATCTGTCCCGTTGAGCCCATAAAGTATGCATGGACAAAGTTGTCCCACCACACCCAGTTACGTGCATAAGGTTGAACAACACACATGCTTTTCTCAGGGACAACAAATCTGGTATGACTGTGGTCATAATAAAGTCATACTTGTCTCGTTTGATGAATGGTGTAGATTCAGGTTGCTCGGAGAAGTAGAAATTCCACCACGAGACTTTACCTCCTTTGTAGAAGTTTTCCTCTAAGGCAATTTGGTCCTCATTTCCTCCTTCACACTGGTTCACACACAGGATATCTAAGGTGTTCAGGCTCCGCTCCACTTTCTTCTCAAGAAGCACTTTGCTTCCTCCACCACAGGGTAGGAAACGGCTGGCTCTACGGTTTTTTGAGAAAAGACTAAGTATAGTACCATTGACTTCAGCAAAACTAAGCTCATAAATGCATCTAGTAGAGATGTTGATTCCACAACGAGCCTCTAATAGATCTTTCCAGGAGGTACAAGCATTTTCACTGTCACATATACAAAGGATTTGATCTGTGCCTCTGAGTTCCTGCAAGAATGTACTGAAAGTCTCAACAAGTGGGTCCATCTTCTCACTTACTGTTGACAAAAGTAAGAAAATGACAAGGAACCTCTTGTTTGGAAGCACATCTTTCCGACACAAGAAGGAAATCACATCTCGGACAGATGCTCCCTTGTCCATCAACCACTGGTTTATGTCTGAAGGAGCCTCGTTCGCTATACCTCCATTACAGAAAACCCAACTGGTATTTCGAGTTAATTTCAACTTGTTAGCAATTTCTTCAACTCCTTCTGTGATTTTATACTGTCCTGGTAAATGAACATTTACTGTACTCTTTAAGTCAAAGTGACACTGTAATCCTCGTTTAGCGGATTCTGGATCAAAATCCAAAACAGCTGTTGGGTTGAGTTCAACAAGAAATCCAAGTGATTCCAACTGGCTTGAATGTGATTTGTTAGTTAGAATGACGTACTGCTCAAAGTGTGATCTATCTAAAGAGAGAGTTCCACCAGTTATCATCTGACTTAATCTAGAACCTTGAGTACTGCTTTTGATCACACTCAGGTGCTTCTCTTCAGATTGTTTTCTGAGTTGCGCTAGTTGTGGCATGTTGTCAACATGCTTTTTGTATTCTACCATTGGTTTGGCAAATGTGGTTGGTGCAAAAAGATCCCTGCTGCTTCCCCCATCTCGAACAAAGAATTGCTTTGGTGGTTGTGTGTCAGTGTCTTTGCCTTTTGCTTTTTTCTTTGCTTTTTTTATGTTCATGTTGGAGGTGTGGTAGATGTTATTTTCACATATTGTGGAGTCAGGAACTATGTCCACTTCAATCACACATTTGTCAGATGACATCATATTCTTTTTGAGAACCCCAACAAACCGAGGAGGTTTGATGCACATTTTAGCTGCTTGTTTGTGTATATGTCCAAAATATCCATCAATGGCAGATTTAAGTTCATTTGTGAAAGCCTCTTTGTCCTCAACAATCACTCCCAACACTTGACCATGAATGAAGTCTGGCTTGTCCCCTATTCCAAAATGTATGGTGCCATTGGTGCGGCTATTCATGCAGGCCGCAGCAAAGCGTACAACCTCAACCGTGAACTTGTTCATTTTAGTTTCACTCGTTGTATTTGTGAATGCTTTATACTCGTGGCAGGGTTCAATGAAGTCTGAGGCACCTGATTCTGTAATATCAAGAATGCTTCTCTCCATGTATCTATATGTATTGTGGTACCTACAAAATGGATAAGGTTTGCATGGTCTTCCAGGTTGGTCATCAGTGGCTGTTGGCTCTTCTTCTTTTAAGTTCACTTTTCCATCTCTGGCATGAATAAGAAGTTTTGCAGGTCCTAGAGTCACACCCATGGCTTTTAGGTCTGATATATCTAAAAGTAAAAGACTAGACCCACAAATGTCTTCCTGAAACAGTATTTCTGCAACTGAGTCGCCCACATTATGCAGCTCAAGAGCCCATTGCCTCACTTGATGTTTAGTCCAGTTGTTAATGTCAGGTGACAAATCCACCTCTGTACACTACAATAAAAAGCAGTATTATTTTCGTAATCTTTGACTCACATTGCTGCACACTTTTATTTTTTAATCATATTGTATTAGTTAATGTAGTGATATATTGTTGTTAATCCGGCGTGTGTTAGTGTAGTATTTTATTGTAGTTGTCAATTCTACAAATTAGGATAGAAAACGAAATTGCCATAAAATGCTGAACATTATTATTATTATTTACCTTCATGTTGTCTTGACCTGCCAGAACACAGTTGGTTACTTCTTCACAATCTTGGCAGATTCTTTGATAATACTACAGTAATGTAAAAAAAAATTAAGAATAGATGACTTGCATGTAGCAAAAATAAAGAAATAACACTTGACAAATCATCATGAGTAATGCTACAACAGAAAGCATACGGTACATATTAATTAGTTTGTAGACATATGAATTTCTCTTTGTTTGTAAACTGAAATTGGATAAACATTCAGAATATCTCCTGTTATTTACATCAAGATGCATTATATAATATTGTACATAGAACCGTTTCAACCAGAAGAGCCACATTTTAAGAGAGCAAATATATTATCAGAGGTAAATTAAGTAAAAATTATATTTGTTGTATATTTCTTGTTTTTAATTATAGTAATAGCATGTGCCTTACAGAAGGTGAAACCTCCACTGAAGAAGTATTTGTTGAGTTTGCAGTGTGTTATGGATCATTGTCTTGCTGCATGATGAAGCTCCTACTAACTAGTGAGCCTATTCAGTCATTTAAACAAAGTCCATGACACTCCATGGTACACAAATGAGCTTGTATGTTCTGGATTTTGGGATAAAAATTTTAGAGAATTTTTTTATTTTGAGCCACATTACCTATCTGAAAACATCAAAAAGACAAAAGTTTATTTAAACTACTAATAAATCAGAATCAGAATCAGCTTTATTCGCCAGGTATGTTGCACATACAAGGAATTTGCTCTGGTCTTTTGTAGCTGAGGTTATGCAAGGTTAAGGTGAAAATTACATATAACCATGTCTAACATTTTATAGCTTTTCAGCATTATCAAATACATGAATACACTAGTATCTAATCCAACACAAGGAGTTGTTCCTTTTACTGTTCTGCGTTCAAATTGTTCAAGTGCGGACAACTTTTTCTTTTTGATTCTTATAGTTGATGAGAAGTTTGCATTGTGTGCTACCATCTGACCATACCGTCTTCACAAATCGTTTTTAAATGCTGGATTCACCACTTCTTAGGAAATAAGACATTCATAAAGGTCCGACCACCCCACTGTCCACCCTACACGACAACAGTTTAACGCAGAACACCGCTTTTGTTCAGGCAGAACTATTCTGCTGCTAGCCTTTCCGAGGGGACGCCTTTAAGCAGCGCACCTTCTGCAACAGCTGCATTCAGTTTACTCACTGCTTGCTTACTACTTTAAATGTAACATAAAAATCGACCAGTATAGGCAAGTAAGCTTTGAATATTTAACGCATTTATTTAGTATTTTGCTACTTTGTTGTGAAATATTAGAATCTTGACATGATTGATTTCAGTGAGCAATTAACAGCAATTTACATTTTATTGACCATGAAAAAGTTTAAACGCTAATATGACAACTAATACAAGTGGATTAGTTCATGTCATTGTAATTATTTAAATCCTTAATGACAAGTGAAAGAGCTGCAGATTTAGAGTGACAGTGATGATGTAGTGGAGAGCCAGCTTTGACTCACATCGCTGAAAATGTTGATCTTTAACTAACAAACTACAATCATTTTAATAAGTGTTTCAGAGGTTTTATTTAAGGTTTTGTTAAAAAGGAAATTATTATTAGCAGTTTAAAATGTAATTTGTGTACAACAAACAGAAGTAAGTCATGTTTACGCTCTGGGCACAGGTACAGAGATGCTATGACACGCTTTAAGCCCCATTATGAAAAAAGACTGATATATTGAATATTAAAATCTGATCTTGACATTGTTTTGCATAAGCGAAGGCTGGGTCACAAAATCTGACAGGGACTGTCACCTTTACACTCTGGTTTACTGGTTACGTTATAAGTTATACGTGCACGCGAAACAGCGCCCCCTGAGGTCACAGAATCTGATGGGTCGCGGAAAACGGTGTAACACCTGCCTCTCCCTATGAGTAGCTCTTATTTCCCCGTTCACTTCTTCTCTCTCTTAGATCGTCAGAGTCGCTGAGATTTACGTTGAATCGAAACTGTTTCTCGTGAGACTTTCTGTTTCTTTGTTTTAAAAGAGCCCCTCACTAAGTGAGCTAAGACTTCCCCGTATTATATGTACTGTGACAGTAGGTTCATTTATAAATGATACACCACCGCCTATAATATACACTTTCATACGAATCCCAATCTGCAGAAAGTAACTAGTAACGATCTAATTAGTGGATTGAAATAAATACTCTAGTAATGTACAATAGAGTCAAAACTGTACCTAAAAACAAGACTTGAGTCAATGTACTTACTCAGCACTTGTGGTGTTGCTCTGTGGTGCCAGCTGCGGTTCAGATCCAACCAGGAAGAAACAGAGATTTGCTCCACACACAGGCCACTGTGTGAGAACAGGCGTGGTCGGGTCACAGCGCTGTGTTTTCTATTGAGACAATAGGTTATTGTCAAAGTTTCTGTAAAGCCAACAGAGAGACACCGTCACTTAACGAACAGATGAGACATTGAACCCACTCAAACACACTTACCCATCACGGACACATGTCCCCGTCGTTTAAAGCTGTCCTGAGGCAACTCGATGTGATGATAAGAGAGGAGTACATCACAGGCAGCAGAGAGGAAGAACAACCAGGAAGACTGCTGCGGAACTGCCTCATGTTGTCAGTTCTGCGGAAACGATACCTAAGTCCAATTAGTGGCGCAGCGGGGGTCAGTAGATGCGTTATGTTTGGTCTATAGGCTGGTTTAAGGTCAGACTACAGAGTGTGTAACAACGGGACGGGATAAGCGTCTAAATATGTCTAATTCATACTCTAATTCAGGGGTCTCAAACTCAATTTACCTGGGGGCCGCTGGAGGCGGAGTCTGGGTGAGGCTGGGCCTCATCAGGATTTCC
>JAUMHF010000013.1:15927955-15962256 GCA_032359275.1 Microctenopoma steveboyesi
CATTTGACCTTCATGGTTTGTACCCAGGAACTGTGAAGAGTCTGGATGTTCATAACTCTTATTGTATATATACACTTGTAACTTGCATTTACTTTACTACACATGAAGGCTGTCTTGATTTAGATCTCATTAGCAATTTTGTAATTGGTACTGTAGCCCATCATTTTTAAATTCTCCATTGTAAAGTATTACAATTACAATCCGACCTGGTTAACTGTTTAGGGACAGTGAGGAACTGAGTAGTTTTTTTAAATGTCTCGTAAGTTCCTTAAAAGTTGTTCATATCACTGGAGTAAATGTATCTCTTATAGTATAATTCTGTATGGCTTGATGAAATGTTAAAACTTGTTTGGTATTTTATGTTTTAATACACAATTATTTTGTGCAGGTCATTGTTTTGTAGTTTTTGTAGTTCATAAGTTAGCATTTGTATGTGGAGACAAGCAGCAGTGTTTATTTTCTAACAGTGCTAGTGTAAAAAAAATCGACACTCGTCAGTGTCGAGTTTCTAACACTAGCACTAGTGTAAAATTCTACTAACACTGCCCAGCGTTGATTCCTAACACTGAAACTAGTGTCAGTGTTAAAAAGTCAACACTACTCAGTGATACTTCTATTACACTAGCACTAGTGTAAAATACTACCAACACTACTCAGTGTTGGCCAGAGTTAAATTCTAACTCTACACAGTGTTGAACTAACTCTGGGTGAGTGTCAAAAAGTAACACTTTCAAAGGTGTTAATTTAACACTAAAAAACGTGGACACATATATACACTTTTGTAGAGTTGAATTTAACACTCGGTGTTGATGCAACACTGGCGATTTTGCTGTGTATACTTAATAAAACGCATTTTTTTACTTTAACCTCTTCAGCACGAGTCCGAAATGACACATCCTACATAAATATACGTACACCGTTACAACTACAGGAGCTCTATGTGATCATGACCACTCATAATAAAGCTAGGACATGTGAGGTGACTATATAAGTATCAGAAGCCAAATTATGGATAA
This sequence comes from Microctenopoma steveboyesi, assembly GCA_032359275.1. Taxonomy (NCBI): domain Eukaryota; kingdom Metazoa; phylum Chordata; class Actinopteri; order Anabantiformes; family Anabantidae; genus Microctenopoma; species Microctenopoma steveboyesi. The sequence continues at coordinate 15,928,972 of JAUMHF010000013.1, forward strand.
TTATTAGAGAGTAAATGCACCTGGAACACAGTAACAAATAGAAATGTTCAACTTCGCCTGGAGAGAAACACATTATTTAAAGCTATAAAGTGCTCTACATCATAGGATAAAAGCCCAATTCATCTATGAATAGTATAGTAATGTCTGGTGAGTAACTGTGCAACTGTAGACGCTGGAAACATCAACCTGAACAGCTGTATAGATGTGTTAAAAACACATTGCCCAGGCAGAACTCTCAAATGGGCCATATGGGCGTTTATTTCTACAGCAAATCATTTTTTACATTGTTGCAAATCTACCACAGGTGCGTGTTAACCAAAAACACATTATGTACAGGTATCATGAGGCAAGTAAATAAAGATAAAATGAAATGTATAAATACATGACCCACTGAGTCAAACCTAAGAACATGCAGCAGTTTGCGAGGAGTAATCATCACGTCTGTGATGTGAGAGTACAGATTTAAAAATAAACATGGAGCTGATTCAAGGACAGAGAAAAGGAAGGTACAGTAGAATACCGTCAGGCATGTAACAGCGTGTACTCAAACTCATTCTCAGTACCAGTAATTAAAACATGTCAAGTCTGTACATTCATTTCTTTAAATAGTCTCAGTGGATTTCTGAAATGAAAACAAAAAGGTCTGTCTGGTGAAGTCAGCAATAAGTGTGAAGCCTTTCTACAGTAGATCAACTGTACTGTACCAAACAAACCAGGCCAAGTCCCGCTTAAAATGATGTCCGGCTTCTGAAATATGAGGAATCAGAGATGAACAACAGTGTGATGTTACAAGTGCACTTGAGCAGCCTAACAAACCCTCGCGCCCTGCAGGTTTCATGCAAGCTATCGTGCAAAAAGAAAAAGTGAGAGTTGACCTGTTCACTAGTTTGTTTTTTTGCTGGAAAACTTTGCAAAGCAGTGTTTGAAAAGATTGTGTGTACAAAACGCGTTTGTGTGTGAGTGCGAGGTTACTGTCGGAGCGGTGGTTACGTGAAGGGACTAATACTGGATCACAGGCCCTTCTCCTGAAGATTCACATTTTCTCTTTTTTTTTTGTTCTTTTGGAGAAGCAACACTTACAGTGCTGTACACCACAGCCACCCCCGCCCCCCACCCCCCACCCCAGTACCATCCAGCAAACAGCAGAGTGTACAGTGAATAAGGCCTGGTGAAGTCTTTTCCAACGTCTCTCTCCACGCCACGGGGGGAAATGCTTGCACTATTTACAAAGGACCTCCATCGTCTCCAGATGGCGCTGAGCAGCAGCCTCGCGTCACCTTCTGTGTGTGAGAGCGCTCAAAAGAAACTTTTCCATGTTTGTGGCAGAAAAAGAGTCGGACTTGCAGTTTAACAGTAATTTCATCTTCTCTTTACGGAGGATTGTCGATTCTGCAGCTGAGGGGGTGTGTGTCATGAACAGGAGACTTCAACTAATGCTCATGGTCAATAACATTAAAATATGTACTAAAAAGGCTCCTACACCCTCCCTCACACTTTGATTTTTCCCTTACAATATTTGGTCTGTCTGCTTGTTTCCATCACTTGACCAGCCAAATGACAAACTGACACAGTTACATGATGACGACTTCACAGCATCATGCTGAATCAGGCTTCCACTGACAAAAGGTGATGTGGGAGTCGATAGCAGAATGTGCAGATTCTCAGTCTGGTCCACGGTTACATTCCAGCGTTCCTGGAGGGGCGATTTCAGTGATGGGACAGGCTGGGCGGGTCCTCGGAGGGGCAGGAGGGAAAAGCGCAGTGCAGGCCGAGTAGCGAGCAGGGGGGGGCTCTGAGGCGCCCCTGTGTTGTGGGAAATCCTCCGTCTATAGGGTTTCCTAACGACAGCTCGCGGCATTAACTGTGCGAGGAGACATCCGAGGAGCTGCTGCTGTTGCTGTTAGTCGTCTGAGCTCGTTTGATGTACAGGTTCAGCAGCTTCATCTGCAGACAGGCAAAGCCACAATGTTAGTGCTGACTTCTAGGTCTGCTTATGTGATCATGTTGTCCCAGTGCATGATGGGAAAGATGACTTCATCATCAACACTGTGACCTGATATTCAGTGAAAACAGGGCAAGCATGAACCTAGCACAGCTAGTTGAAACCAGCTCTGCGAATGCTTGTGTGTGTGTGGGGTACCTTGCTGCCCGTGAGCTGTGCCAGGTGAGGTTTGAGGTCCTCACCGATCACCGAATAGATGGCCACCAGACAGAACACGCTGGCCTTACGAACGCTGCTCTCAGTGTTGTCATAGCCCTGCACAGACACAGTGGATCATCACACGCGAGTACATACAAAGATCATTCATATTTCTTGACTTTCTAGACGCCGACCTGCAGGAGTCCTGGGATGATGTCCGGCAGGAGTTGCAGCAGCGACTCCTTGGCGATGCGTTCAATGACTTTGGTTTGCATCTTGATGGCGGCCAGGTTGATGGGGTAGTCAGCTGTCTGCACAATGGGGCACAGCACCTTAATGCACTGCTCGGGGTGGATGGAGCCGGCCAGGGTGGATGCTGCCTCCTCAGCTGCACGAACCACCTGGGAGCACGAGCACACATGATAATGATCACTGATGATATAATTCATTTCAGTTCTATTGAGTTTACTCGTCTCGTACAGTGAGCATGGCTGAAGGCACAGATACATCATGTTTGAATGTGTACCTCCTTGTGAGAGTCTTTGTGAGCCTCCAGGGTCTTCATGATGGTCAGCTCAGCGTAGTTTTTAAAGCGGGCCGGCTGGTTCCTCAGGATTTCTTTCAGTACACGCAGAGCCAGGGCTCGGATTGTGTGCTACAGAGAACCAAGGGAGATCAGTTAGAAGGAGAGATTCACCATGTCACACACACACCGGCATCAGGAAACGTACATCTTTGTCACCAAGTGTCTCCAGCAGCAGGAGGAGGATGGTTTTGAAGTGTTCGTCCCACACGGCCATGCTGTCTTCTCGCGTGATCTTCAGCAGCTCCACCAGGGCGCCTTTCCGCTCCTCAGAGCGTTCGTTGTGATTGGACAGCTCCTTAAGCAGGTCGGCTACCAGGTCTGAGTGGTCCTGACTGACTGCTCGTCAAGGGAAGGAGGAGAGGAGGAAGTTGCACACAAGCAGGTCATCTACAGACAATCTCAAATCATCAAATCTTTGTCCCTCACAATTATCCTTTCCTGCTGTGTTCTAGATGAGACTGATGTATCTCTGAACATGTAGCAGATTAACTAACAGACACATAACCACCATTAGTAGAAGGATCAAACAGGACAGACTGAGTGAGGAGCTGTAACATCATGAGAACGTGGCGATCAGTGATGACACACAGAACAGGGGTGAGTGGAGTGAGGGGTCGTTCAGCTTCTCAAGCAGTGGCTGAGACGGTCGGGCAGAGAAGGGGAGGGGGAGGAGGCATGTTTACCAGGAGCAAAGACTTTAGGCAGCATCATCTTGTTTTCACCACTTTCCTGGCGTCGGCCTGGAGAGGAGGGGGGAGTGGGCGAAGGATGAACATGGAGGTGGGAGACAGGAGCAGAGGATGTGATGAGGACACCAACAACAACAACAGACTGGCTCGTGTCTTTAGCCTCTTTGTTCCATTAACAGTTGTCTACATGGATAAATATGTTTAACGTAGAGATCAACACACTGACATTAAGCTTCACCCCGTTTGTTTCCACCCGACAGCAGTAGCATTGTAGAGTTTCAACTTCCTACAGTAAGTAGTACGTTAGAACTACTCCAACTACAACAACGCGTTGATGCCCCATCAACTCACAGTCGCGGAACTGCTCCACGTCGTCGTCGAACACGGCCTCCTTCAGGGCGCTCTTATCGTACGTGCAGATGGTTTCGCCGTATCCGTACGGGGCGAACTCGCGGCCGCGCGGCCCGGCGAAGGAGCGAGGCGACGGCGTGTTGAGCAATGATGTCTTGTTGTCCAAGGCGGTGCGACCGCCTTCCACCACATCTAAGCCCAGGCGGGCGTCAGAGCCGGGGGACGGTGCTACACCTTCCCTTCCAGCCTGGGAGACGACAAGACTGTTATTCTACTTCTGTGATGCTGGACAGAGGTCTGAAAGCTTAAAGACTCCGACTCACTGCGTCGTCCCTCTTGCCCTCCCGTCTGATCGGCTCGTTCAGGTCCTCCTGGCTGCGGTAGCTAAAGCTCTGGATGGCCTCTGTGACGCCACGGAGAGAGCTATAGATCTCCTCTGAGTTCATGTTCTCTGTGTCATACTCCATCATGCTAACAGACACAAACACAGAGACACCCGTAAAACACTCATGTGAAATACATACGTGGAAACAACATACTCAAGACGCTAACTAGTTATTAGGAGAAGATGATGTCATCAGAGGCAACTGTTTGAAAATGTTACTACACATTCAGCAACAAAGTGATGCAGACAAGAAGACTAGAAAAAGTCAGTGGTTTGGGAGAAGGAACAAGATCAGGGTGTGGTTAAGGGAAAGACCTCCTGTGTGTCTAAGTCCGCCTCGTTACCTGGGTGAATATGCTCTGCGCAGGACCCTTAAGGAGGGGGCAGCAGGGCTGGTGTGAGGTGGTGGAGGAGGAGGAGGAGTAGGGGCAGGGGGGTGCTTTGACAGCCCGTCGACACCCCAACCCCATAACCGACTGTTGTCACAGCGCGGCCGGGAGGGAAGGACGGACAGACGGGAGTGAGGGGGGGACAACACGAGGAGAGCACAAGACAAGAGGTGGAGGGGGGACAACACGTGCAGAAAGAGAGAAGACAAAAAGAGACTAGTCTGAGCTTGAAGGTTAGGGGAAAGCGTTACGTTAGAGAGGAGCATCCACAGAAAACACTGGCCCCTCCCTCACAGTAGTGCAAAACGTCTCCTTAAGGTTCAGCACATCCATGCTGAGTGTTTGTGGGTTTCTGCTCGCACACAGGATGTTACAGTGTCTCGGTTATATGAGCTGCTCTGTCATTACTGCTACGGGAGCAAAGAAAAGGTGCTGCTGCAGCGCTGCTTCTGGGAACACAGGACTAGTACAAGGTACTTTTTTGGTGAAATGCAGAGATTCAGTAATAAGATGATTTGCCAATAGTCTCCGATTTCCCTCTTGGGGACAATGAGTGTTCAGTGTTCCCCACCTCTGCAGAGATTCTGTTGCAACCCTTTCCAGCCTGGTCAGATTGGATCATGTTCCATACTAAACTCATTTCCTTCATGCAGTTTTAGGTTACATATCTTAAGGATATAGGTCCACTGAATCTCTCAACTGTTCTGTAAGTTGTCTCCAAGTCTCTGAGCAGCCCCTTTAGTCCGACTACAAATGGTTGGTTGAAGCTGGCCCATACGTTAGGAAAGAACTTGCTGTGCAACACCTGAACCGCAGACTGACCTTGGAGACAGTCCTCCATGGGAACAGTTAGTTGGAGACGTAAGGGGGCTGGTTCTACTAGGGGTGTGGCGTGTTGGTGTCCTGCCAATGGTGTTGCTCGGAGAACCCTGAAAGGCAAGAAACAACGATGGAAAGTCAACCAGTGGTTCTGCTGATCTTGGTGTCACGTCTCTGCTGTCATAGCCAGGATTGAGCTTCTGTAGGAATGACAGCATGTCCTCTGACGTACCACGTTGCTGCTGGTGTTGCTGGAGTTCTTCAAGTGGCTGTGCAGCAGTTTGGTGGCTCCGTCCTGGAAGGTTTTGGGCAGAGCTCCCAGCAGCATGGTGAACTCTGGGGTGTTGAGCTCAAACAGAGCGATTAGCACCACCTGGGCCGCCTGAAGGCAGCAGAACACAGCACGTTAGGATGGACTAAACAGTAGCTGGAAAAAGTCAGGTAGTCCTTGGTTCCAGAAACTGACCGTGTGAGCAGTTCTAACAGAGTCGCTCAGGAGCTCTACGAGTTTTATCAGAATGTAAATGCTGGAGAAGCCTTTAATACTAATTTAATCATTTTCTTCTGCAGGGTCAAAGTATTCTGAAACCAAGGCAACAGCTCTCCAGCAAACTTTGTGGTAGAGTAACATTAAAGGCTGTGGAAAGAAACGGTTTGAAGTGAGTGTTGCATTCAGTGGAAAAATTAATGACTATTTAAGAACGCTTCCACAATTCTGATGCTGCAACATGCAAGTGAGTACAGATCAAACTTCAAGGGGCCGAAGAAAGTTTACAATGTCTGAAACAGTGCATGGGAGGTTGGTAAAACATTCTAATATATTAAGCCATGAAGTAAGACCAGAAATGGTGTGGGCCAACGATCAGAAATCTTGATTACAAAACCAAATACTTAATTCAGATAGATCAGACTAGTACATTTTATAATGGCCATTAGTGTTCTAATAGCTTTACCCTGCACTAAAAACGCAAAGCATGAAGGTCTTAGGAATCTATGACTGTACCAGAAATACAATGGTAACAAAATGCAGGGGGAGGACAGACGAACAGACAGTAGTAGTAGTATCCATGCATGCTCAATAATCCAGGTCAGGAAATCCCAGAAGTTTGATTCTGTTCATCTGGACCAAGTTTTTAAGTGGGAGATTACTTTGAGACTTATCCAAGTCTCTTCCTCAGGCTCAACTGACTGCAGGTTTCCCCAACCGTATAACACGTGCACACGTCCACTGACCAGAGGACGTGTGCACATTCATTGTGGGTTGGGGAATGGCTGCAATCACAGCATTATAAGGTGGAGATGGATGTAGCCCCCCCCCCCTCAGTTCAGAGAGGGTCATTTCTTTATTCACGCGACTGGCCTGGTCTCCAACCTGCTTCAGTAGAGACTGAGGAGAGAAAGTCTCAGAATATTTCTGGTCCAGATGAACAGAATCCAACGTCTCGAACACACAGTATGAACAAAACTCTATTCCAATCGATGTTTAGCAACAAAATCAGTGTCAAAGTCCGTTTATACAAAGCAACAAGCCTTCCGTTAAATTAGTGTGGTTGCACAACAAGCTTGGTTTAGTGGTGAGTGGGCACAGTCTCTTGCTAGGTAGTTACAGCAGAACAGCAGGAGCCTGAATGGTAGAGGTGAGTGAGAGAGTACAGTCGTCACAGTCCTTGTGTGGCTGGTGGTTAGACACCGGGCAGGCAGGGCATTGCGTGCTTGTCGTGTTGTGATTGGTTTCTGGTAGCGGCGTCTACCTGCTTACACCTGTCTTCCTGGTTACCCTCAGTGGACAGTAAGGCTGTGGTGCTGGACATGCCAGCTAGCTCCTCGCTCACCCAGTTATGAAGGGTCTGGGGCACAGTGGTAAGGCAGAATGGGCGTTACTGCACGCTGCGGGTTGTCCACCATGTCGCATATGTATGAATGAGTTACTCAAAATACGCTCAGACTAACAGGTGCTGTTTCCTTTTGTACTCATGCAAACAAATGCATATGCAGATAGCTTGGAGCAGCAGACACATCTGTTCTATCATCTAAGATTTATTATCAAGCTAAGTATGGACTTCACCTGGAAAAACAGCGAGGCACACACACAGGGACAACATGTGACGCACATCCGACGAACCGTTTATTATAAAATAATATAATAAAGGAATTCAACAGGAAAATATAGAGATAAATCACTGAAATGTTCTGGCTATTTGTGTCACAATCGTTTCTCACCTACATGTTTAGTACAGCATGTAGGCATAGTAGAATACATGCCTATACCGAGATGAGACCTAGAAGAATAGGAATTGATTTGTGACACTTTTTTGGACGACAATGATCAAAGGCCCCGCAGTGAAGATCATGGTTACTGCTAAGTCAAGGCAAAGAAATTTCCACTATCCGTGACAAAACACTGGATACTAGCAGATCGGGTCTGAGAGAGCCAATTTACCTTCCTGACATCGGAGCTTTTGGGTTCAGTGGTCCAGGTTATGATGCGGGATACGGCCAAGCGTGTCTCACTCGAGTTGACGAAATCTGTGGGATCCATCTGCCGCGCCAGGGACTCGATGTACTTCAAAATGGCCACCTTCACCTGAAGAGGGAGGCGTCCAGTCTTATAAAGTGCATCCTACAGATCACTGTCATCATCTTACCCTCAGCGTTTCTCATTTTACCTTGAGGTTTGGAGTCTGAGTCTGGTCAACGATAAACCTCATCAGAATGTTGAACTGTTGGTCAAATGGGAAGGACTCCCTAGCACAGACAGAAAACAGTCTTTATGACACTGTCCTAGCAAGCCATCCTCCAACAGAAACCAGGTCACAGTGCTTCTCCCAGTTACTACGTACTGGATTACTTACTTACTCCATTTTATACTACCACAATCATCAACTCATTCCAACTGGAACCCCACAGATGTTATCTAAGCCGTGGCACACATTCACTTGCGTTTCACACCTTGTGACATCCAGGGCCTTCTGTACTTTGGCCTGGACAGAGCCCAGCAGGTCTGCCCCCATCTTCTTGAGCAGCTGTGTGAGCAGGACAAAGAGCCAGTCCTGCAGGTCCTCCCTGTGTACCGTGACAAAGTCCACGAGAGTCTCCAAGAACATGCTGAACACCTGAGAAAGTGCACAGTGCAGCTGACTTTACAAACATCCTGTAGAAGGGATCTTTTGAGTCACATTTAGGGTTAATGCCTGCACATATAGTAATATGGAAAAAAACAAACTTACTCTCTGTTGTTAAAGCCACAGCAAGGCAGGCCATGCAACAAGACACACTCCATTAGTAACACATCGGTCACAGTAACACATACTGCATATGTTTTACTGCTGCTCCAGCAGGTAAAGTCTACCTACTGTACCTTGCTGTGTGGATCTGCAAACATCCTCGTGAAGATTTCACAAAGTCTCTTGAGCTCCACTCGGCTGTAGGGAACAAAGAGCATCAAATACCAGTCAGGCCTCAGAGGGACATTTACGTGTACCTTAAGATGTTCACATTCTTTCATTGTCTAAGCAGCCTGAGGACGTTAACTTCTGTTCTTTCACAGCCTCATTCCCACCTCAGTATTCTTTGGCTCTTGAGGAGATTCTGCAGGCCCAGCAGACCTTCCTTCCTCTCTGACCAGTTGGAGCTGGCGCAGTGGTTCAGGACCTCTGCCACGTCCTCCGTCTGGCGCAGGTAATGAGGGATGCCTCCGTTCCGCGAGCCGTAGGAGCGCTCGGAGCAGGCGCTTGACGCGTCGCTGTTGGCATCGTCATCCGAGTACATACCCGGTGACTCGTACCTCCGTCTCAAAGGCTTCCTCTGTGGAGAGTGAGACAGAGAGAGAGAATCACATGAAAGGTGCCAAGTATAATAAAATGCCAACATTTCTGCTGAGAAAGAAATGCAGCAATGTTGTGGCATGCAGATTTCTGTTGTTTCGGCAAGTCAGTGCCACGTTCAAGCAAAAAGTGGGGCACTTCAAACAGAACATCATAATAAATGCCATGAAAACACATGAATGATGAGGTTCCACACATAAATACCATGATGTGGCTAAAAACACATCTAATGGACATAAACATCCAGGGACAAACTACATTTCAAGGACTAAATCTGTAGAAAGGGAAGGGGAGCCAAGCTGCTTTGTTGCTCTCTGAACTTGATTAGTGTGACAGCATGAAAGCATAAACAGGATGTAAAATGACCAACTACCTTATTCCTGGAGTCTCCTAATAGCTGAAAGAGTAACAAACAACCAGGGGGGGAGAGGAGAGAGGGGTGATTTAAAGGAGGAGCAAGGACCAAATAAGAAAACACAAGACTGAACATTTCAAAGTTTGACTGCTTCACACGCGAACAATAATAAGGCTTGATGAAAATATATTTGTAGTCTTTTCATTAAATTTAATTCTATGTGGATACTCAGACCTCTGACAATAAAGGTGCAGGATTAGAATTTTACAAAGGTGGATTCTGTGAACTTTCACTACATTTACTACTGTGCAGGGTTGCCTCCATGTATGTGGTGCCATTTATTAGGAAGCTGAAACTACCTTTCTTTCACAGTACTACTGCCCAAGTCGCACTCAGACAGTGTACTTTACTCATTAACACGCGTTTGCTGCCTTGCGCTCGCTTTAACAAAACCTTCTGACAAACAGCAGACCTAATGAGGTGTGTCTTAGTAACAACTTACCAGAGCATCAGCAACTGCTGCCTCCACCTCGGTGCCCGTGTTAAGAACCCTCATGGCGTTGACTGATGCTGAGATTCTCGCCTGGTGAATCAAACCGTATCGATCTAGACAAGAAGCAGGAAAAAGAAATTGGTTGAGGAAGAAATGAATGATTGAATTGAGGCAACTGTGACTTACCTGAATAAACAAACCCAAAGATGATTTTTCTAATGTGACATAAAAAGAAAGCGACCCACCCGATTACAAAGCAAAGTATAAGTGTCCAAAATAAAAAGCCAGCTGCAGAAGCTCAAACAAGAGATGATCAGGCTGCTCTGGCTGAAAGCACAGGCACTGATGGTAGGCTGCACTGCAGCTATGCTGTGTCCACTGAGTGACAGCACCAATAATGCACTAAAAGCACAAATACCGAATACGTTTATGGCTTAAAAAAGAATGATTGACTAAACCAGACTAAAGCATATACCAGTGTAAAGACACAGGCTCCTCCTTGGCAAAAAAAACTAAACAGAATGAATAAAACTACTTAAAGTTTATCCACCAGCAAGCTGCCGGTCACTAGTGAGACATGTCAAAAACACTGATATAGCAGATGAAACCATGATATTAACCGATACATGCTAAGCAATTACTCCTCTGATCTTACCTTTGCTTTCTTTAAATATTCAGGAGAGAAAATAAAGTAATGGAATGATGGATGCTGTCTACATGTACATCAACGAACACAATCACAGTGGCATGCTGGTACGGTACAATACGGCCTCTAAGATAGGACACTTCAGTGGCAACTGAGAGAGGCCTGAGAGGCCTGAGCATGCAGGTCACCTGACTGGCTGTGGGGGTCGGCTGTGGAGAGAGCGCTAGTTGAACGGGAGTGACGTCGGGAAGCTGTACAGGAAAGGTGGGCAACATCCAGAGCCAGGAGTTAGTGACACACACAACCTCCAATGGTTCACCATCAACCTCTGATCCATAATAATAATAATCTGACAACATAAAATCTTAATGGCTGGGTTTATATTCTCTTTCAGTCCAGTAACACAGGGCTGGCCAATTATTTATGACCTGTACCCTTATGGAACATAAACAGCATGACGGTAAGGAGCAGATAGTTCTCACGGTCGCTCCCTGGAGGAGCTAGAAAGGGGCAGGTTTGACCACTTGTGCTTCTTCCTGTTTAATTAAAACCCTGATATTGTGATGCAATCATGTCATTTATACTTCAAACCACCAGCTAGGTTCATTCAGAAACTATTTAAAGACAGAAATTTGTACTTTAAAATACTAAGAAGTTAAATGATCGTCATTTAACATCCACGTCATTTTAAAGAAAGACGAGCCAAGTTAAATCCAGCATCTACACTGAAACCTTCCCTAAACGCAGAGAGACACAGTTAGTCCATGCACAGAGGACGGGGCGAGGCAGAATAAGAACATGACAACAGAGATTAAATGTGTCGGGAGGCTGGTGTAAGCAGCTGACAAAGATTGTCCAGTTGGGATTCTCTGCGGTGAAATAGCAACCGGCTCAGCTGTACTCACCCAGAGGAGCGAAGCCCCGAGCGGGGCTGGTGTCACGGCTGCTCTCGCGACTGGTGTCGCGACTGCAACCTTGACTCATGCTGGGGCGGGGAATGCGGCTCCGGGCTAGCGTGCGGTAGGGAAGAGCAGCAGGAAGAAGAGCTTTACCACACAGGCTGGCTGTCAGAACAACATGTTAGGCGGGAAATGTCAGAGTGTATTTAAGTGGGGGTGTGAGAGGTGAGTTTCAGAGATAAGATCACTTTGAAAAATAGATCAAGAAGAAGAAGAGTCTACAGTCTGGCAGGCAATAAGCTGGGCAAAAAAGTGAACACGCGACAAACGAGCGAGCATGAATGTGCTGAGAATAATTAGTTTTTAAAACTTATGGTCTGATGGGGAAATAGTGAGGAAGTCAATCAAACAGCACACTACTAGTAAAGGTTAGGTGGTCAGGACACTCCAAACAACAACTCCAGCTTTTAAGTGGGAAACATTAAATCCATGAAACGTTATTAAGTTAAGTACTACAATTAGGACACAGTAAGATGAATTAAGTTAAAAACAGAAGACGCAGCCTCTCGTAATATGAGACACACCAATAAGACCAAATGAAATACAGCTGAGGGATCTGCAACATTTAGCACTGACCTCAGTTCTGCAATGAGCAGTCAGAGTTAGCTACCTGCCGAACATGAACCATTTACTTTTCATTCTTGACTGGACTTCGTTCACTGCATCTGTTTTCTTTCAATTTTTACCATTAGGCAAACACAGTATGTCATTGTGATGACTACAGGAACATCTACTAGAGGAGCATGTACAGTACAGCATGTTACTATCCAGTGTTTGGCTCAATGCTGGGTGTTGTCTAGCAGGCTATAATAAAACAGCGCAGGAGTAAGCTGTGACATCTACCACACAAAAACGTGTCCTGCAGAACCACACAATCTTAGTCCTAAAGAGATCAGTTTGTGAAATATTGTGTTGTAGTCCTGCGCTTACCAAGGCCCAGGCGGCTGGGGCTGGTCTCACGGCTGCAGCCCTGACTGCGAGGGATCCTGCTGCGCTTGTCAGCTGGTGTGGTGGAGGCCGACACCGTAGCTCGAGGGATCCGGCCATAGCTGCTGTGACCGAGCAGCTTGCCTGGGGAGCTGGAGCGACTGCCGGCTGTCGGGGGGGGAAACCATTACAAAGAATATTTGTGGAAGATAGACAGGATTCAGAGAGTGTAGAAACAGGCTGAAATACCACAGCACAACTCTCCTGTCAACAGATCCAATGCTGTGGGAATAGTACAGCAACATGAAAGATAATGTAGTCTTCTTCCACAGCGTTAACCCAGTGAACGTATGTATTTCATGGTTTTAGCTATTGCTGAAGGTAAATGAAAACTATTTTAGTGCAAACAGAAACAGTAAAAAGGTATTTTAGCATAAAAACACACACACAATGTGAGGGGTTAGATTTGCTTTGTGGCTAACTGTGCTGTGGGGAAGACATTGACTGTGTACTAATCACCCGTGGGAACAATGCTTCAACAGTGGAAAAAGAAAAACCACAATCTGACTGAAGGCAGACATTTCCAACTTGAAACTGCTTCTCAAATTGTGGGGGGGGGAGTAATCACAAATAAAACTGTGGATGTAATAAGTGGAGCAAGCTTCTACTGTCGAAGGTGAACAAAAGGAAAAAGGCTAACGGAATGGGATGACGTGCAAAGCGCAGAGTGCTAGAGGAAGGTGCATGAGGCTGCTGGCTCGTGACTGGATGAAGCTGAGGCCTTACCACTGATGGGATTGGCTGATCTGGATCCTGTTTGATGGAAGCAATAGGCAGGACAGGGTGGAGAACGATCAAAATGAGACAGAAGCTATGCTTATGCTTACTGATTTTACCCAGCATGCACTTAGGACAGCTGTGCACTAATCATCAATATACAGCCACATACATAAGTAAGTATTTAGACAGTGATTTCATTAAAAACAGTGAACAGTGTAGGAACATAACTGGCTGCTGTTTATCATCATACGGGCCACCAAGCACGGGAAGGAAAATATTCACAAACATGTCTTTAAATATAAAGATACCTTTAAATCATAGCTACACGTCTTTATTGTTTTATTTTAAATCCACTGTGCTGACATAAAGAGCCAAAAGGATGTCAACCCTGTCAGTGTCCAAATACTTAACTAGCCTGGCTGTATAGAGCATAGGTGTCAAACCCAAGGCCTGTGGGCCAACTGCGGCCCACCCCAGCAATTTCATGTGGCCCATAAGAGCTTACAAATCACTTTATTGTTATTATAAAGTATTATTTCTTATGTTTGTATCATATAACCACATGAACTACTGTATATTGTTTCATTATAACACAAAGATCCCTCTTTATATACTGAAAATATGTTTAAATAAGATGCAGTTATATTTGTATCCATTCATAATTGATGAGAACTGGGGGAAGACTGTAGTGAATACAATCAACTCTGTCAATAACAGTGATGTCACTGTTTGTCTTCAAACGCTAAGAGAAAAACCAAATGTTGTCCTCTCAGTGTTAAGCTGGACCCAAAATGTACTGATCACTGAACTCCTGTTATTACGTGTTAACAGCCAAGCCTGCAGATCGCAAGTTGCCAGTGTCTTTGACTGTACGCACCATGTGTCATGGACAATTATTCATGGGTCTTAAAGCGTCATTTGTCACACATTTGAAATTTGTGTTGACTGGGTCAGTGTCTGTGTGCTCACGCAGCTCTGGCACCGCATTGTGCTCGGTCTTTGACACACTGTTCTCCTCAGAGATTGACACAATGATCTAAAAATAAACATTTACCAGTTAGCCACTGAATATAGTCAGTGACCCTTTCACCCTATGCTGTTGTGGCCCGCAATGAAATTGAGTTTGACACCGCTGGTATAGAGAAACAAAACAACACAACGTATACTGTGGCGCACATATTGTAAATGCATATTGGTACACACAAATACTGAAGATTTGTGAATGACTGACAGTGTTCTTCATGGTGCTGTAGTGCATGAGGAACAGTAGACCAACAACGAGACGTCCAGTATGATCTCAAAGTCAACCAGGGCAAAGATCATAAGTGAGAGCTTGGTTTAAACATACATATTGTAGAACAGTGTGATGCTGAATGTGTAGAGTGTGACGGATTTCAATCTCATTTCACCGTATGAGACCACGTGTGGGTGTGTGTGTACATACGCTGGGACTGGGAGACAACTTTAGCTCGGCTGCGGCCCCTACTGTCCACAACTGAGGTATTGGCCCCGCCCACGCTGCCAGAACTTTGTCTCCTGGTACGAACGCGACCTGGACAAGAAGGTAAGGTAAAAGACAGGGGAGAGAAGAGAGGCAGAGGCAGTTTAAGTTACTTGAATTCCTAATAAGCATTAATCCCAATCCTGGACAGAGACGCTGGGAAATCAAAGTGGAGAAGACTTGGATGTGGGGATAAAGTTCCTCTGAAAGGATGAACGGGAAAAACAGACAGATCTGGGTCCATCAGCATTTGCAAATAGTTCTCTGTGCTTATTTTGAGCTGGGTTCATCGTGACTGGGGTCTGATCTGTGAGCACTAAAGTTTTGTATCTGCCTTAGATATGAGTATTAAACAATTTCTCTCTGAAATTAATAAAGCTTTTTGAATCTTAAATCTTGAATTAAAACACACAATGAGAAATATTGGCAAACTTTCTGACCCAGGTCTGAAAAAACATAGACAAACACTGAATAATATTCTATAACAGTACGGCAGCATCTTCACATTACGCACTTCTTACAATGAGGAGGAAATGATTCTATATTAAACCGATCTATCGGCTTTGTTGGTCTTCTTAATTCAAACCTAGCTACAAGCTACAACAGTACCTTCAGGCTAGACGTTCCCATTCATATAAGTGAGAAATGCTAACTATGCTAACAAGTTGTTTTTGAAACATGAACTCCAACCGTTTTCCACAAATTAAAATTAAAGTAGATCCTACATTAAAATTTAGGTTTTTGCACAGATGTGTTGATTGTTTCTTAGTATATCTACTGTAAAGTGTTCTTCACTGTACAACAAAAACAAATAAGCTGGATTTGCTGTTCTAATATTTTTCGAGTAGACTGTAGCTTTGCACTTCTTCCTACCAAACAGAAAGCAAAAGCCCATTGAAAAAATTGATTAGAGCTAATCTCAAATAGATTAGCAGTGATCTCCTAATAGATTTTCTACGGTATCATTTACACTGGAGTCATATATTCTCCCAAAAGTAAAACGGTGAAGTGTCTTTTGTTCAGATCAGAAAATGAACCACTAGCTGGTTGAAGGTGCGGGTGGCTTAATCACCTTAAAGATCCAGTGGTAGGAAACTCATAGTAATACTGCAATTTTACACCACATACGTTTACATACAAAATACATTGTTCAAACACTAATTTCTGTGAAGGAAGAGAGAAGCAACAAGCAAAGAAGAAAACAAGCTTAAACAACCTAACAGTAACAATAGTCATGTCAGACTGGATCGCTGTGTAAGTATAACGACTGATGGATACAGTTGTTAGGGTAACAGTAAGAAGAGGAAATCCATGCACACAGTCCATGCAAAGTTCCACGTGAATGACTGATCACTTGGGCAGGATTAAGAGTAGAACAGGAGCACAGATGGGGGGAGAAAGGGATGGAAACATGTAACCTGAGACAGAAAAGACACAATCATACGTAGACACTTCCTTGCATTTGGACACAGACACGTAAGTCTTACCATCACTTTTACCAGGAGTGCCATCTTTTGGGCATTTAAGAAAGGCGGTGCAGCAGCGAGTGGGAGGAGAGGCACAGAGGAAGACGTTAGTAGCAATTGAAGCAGGAACAGGAGTGAGTGGGTGAGAAAGGGGCCTCATCGTCATTGGCCATTACTGAACCTTGGGGAGAAGGGGAGGAGGGCGAAGTTTCTGCCCTGGAAAAAAATGACTGAAAATGTCCTATTCATTGCCATTGGATAACTTAAGCATCCCCCATTACGTTGAAAAAGTGTCAGTTCTTTTTCTCACTTTTCAGTTCCTGCTCACAGAACAGCCTAATGACAACCTCGCTCGCCATTAATAATCCCTGTCACATTCATAAAAGTCACTGACTACACTACCAATGTAATAATACCTAATGGTGCCAGGAGACTTTGAGGACTAATCACCTGAGTGGGTTTAACATGTGTGACCAATGAATTACCTAAGGAGGCGTAGGATCCTGGGGGCAGAGCGGCTGCTGAGCTGAACGGCGATGAAGCAGGGACGGTGGACAGACGGGACTTGGCATTGGAGGTGGCGTTTACGTCAATATCGCTGCGGGAGCGCTGGAGAGGACCCGGTGTCGTGGGCGCCCTGGAGCTCACCAGTTTACCTGAAACAGAACAGAGAGTGTAGTTTATCTGCCTGATGAATTCAGGATATCTGCTTCTTCACCAACACTGTACAACAAGAACTGTACAGTGAAAGTCAGCTGCACATGCACTATGTACATACATACATACATATGCACAGTTGCACACAAATGTGCACAAATAGTACAGTACATATTATATAAACACCCTTCTTTTTATGTATATAAAGTATGTACCATTTCCATTTTTTATATTCTCGCCCATTTGTTTCCCATTATTAACTCACCACATCTTTAGCACTGAGCTACAAACTCCCGCTGTTGTATGAATATTACTCCTAACTACTTTCTAACTGCGATCTTCACCACATGTCTACAAATCTCCACGTCAAGAGAATAGAAAGAGACTTACTCCTTGTTATGCTCCCTCCAATCACACTCTTCACAGAAAATGGACGGCTGAAAAAACAAATTTTAGACTTAAAGCAATTACTGTAACATGGATTTATTTATGTTCATATAGAGCTCCAGCAGACACACAGATGACATCAACAGCCGTGTGAGGGTATTAGTTCACATCTCCACAGGGAATCTATAAAGTAGGTCAAATGATGGCAATCGCTCCTGCACTGTGTCGCAGCACTGTCCCGTCTGCTGGCCATCTCACACTAACTGCACTGCATTAGTTTTTTTTCCAGCAGCAAACAGATGCTCAAACCCTCAAGAACAGAGGAAATGTTGGACGTGAAACATAGAACATACTGTTGAGTAGACACTGACAAACAGAACAGACATGGTAACCTAACAGCGGGAAGTGTAAGGGTAAATAAAATTAGGTTCTTACTTAAGACTCTCCTGGGACGACGATGAAGAACGGTCAGACTGCGGTAGAGACACGATGCTGTCGGAGCTCTTCAGGTGAGACTGGAGGGCCTTCTGATAGGTGGACTCCAGCGCTTGGAAAATGTGTTCTGCCTCTCGACTGTAGTGACCGTGGAAACCCCAGTAGCACCTGCAGGTGAGAGATGAAGACAGAATTCACAGTGCAGCTGGGAAGAAAACCAGGACACACAAAGTTAGAACTGACACTTACTTTCTTGCAATGGATCTGGCCTCAGAGTCAGCATCGTGGATTCCTTTCTTGATAGTCTCGGTGAGAACAGCCACATGCCTGGGGTAGTATGGGAACATGGTGATGGTTAGCTTACAGGTGCACCACCTCTAAATCTCCCAAACCATCTCTATCCTCTTTCTCCTTTTCTGTCTCTTCCAGTTTTACTTTTATCCCTCGGTTGGTCCACAGGGAATGTGGCCACCCACAAGATTTTTCACACGCTTTTTAAAGTCTCTCTAATGGTTGTCATGGTTACACAGATGAAAAGTTGCCTTATCGCTCTCCGGTGATGGCAGCTCTCTCAGGACTCATCAATTTAATGGGCCTCATCTGTGGCGTGCCGAGCCAGTGCTTAGCCAACTCAAATGTTAGCAAACTCAATCAGCACATGACAGGAGGGAGGAGAGGAACCAGAAACCACCCCATTTACACATACACATGCACAATTACAAACACAGCTAACTGGTCCTATGTGAGAGAAATCACTTACCTTTCCAGTGTATTGGTGTGCCACTCCTGTAACATGAGGTCTAGGAACTCGTAACAGCGTCTGGGAGGGGAACAGAGGTGTGCAACACCCTGACATCAGACATTTAACAGAGGAACAAACCTGTATCTGGAATCAGTTCTAACAGCGCTACAACCAAAAGCCACAAAATACAAAAGAGCATTGACAGCCAAAATCTGACCTCATGTTAACAATAGTGAAACAATAGTGAGTCAAAATAATAAAATATAATCCCTGATGCTCACTATGTAGAACACGAGCTGATACGGAAGACTAGTATCATATGGTGATTCACCATCACTAGTGACCATTGCATTCGCCTTCCTCCTGGTTAGAATGAGAAATATTGCAGCACCAGGTCATTTCTTATGTCACTAATCAAGCTATTAGTTGGTGCTCTGTGTAGTGAGTTGGTACACAACAGTGAACTGACTTCTTTTACTGTCTGTTCTTACTGTCTGAGTTTCCATGTGACTACAGGCCACAACGAATTCTCAGGCACGTCTTAACTATAGTGGATCAGGTTTTATCCATTTAGTATGAGTTCTTTAAGCCAAGACATTTCATTGTAGACGTTTCTTTAGCAGCAGTGTTGAGGTCCTCTTACCGTCTGACTGCTACTGATTTGCAGGTGCAGTTACTAGTGATGATAGGGATGAGACGTGGATAGTGTGTGTGCTGGAGGACAAAGACAAAAAGGCAGATGTGTGTGAGCGATCCATTAACTGGCCATTACACTGTACAGCAAACACAACGATCGTGTGGTCCTACCCTGAGGATGAGGCGGATGGCGGCCACTCCAGACGTGGCCATGACTTTGGCACTGTTGGGCACGAGGTTCAGCAGTGTGGGCATGACACTCTCTGCTGCATGGTCAAACTTGTTACCCAGAATTGATGACAGATGTCTGACAGAGAGAAGAAAAAGTGGTACCAGTGAAGCTCAAACACGATAACGTTTTGAGGATCCATTCGTGATGAGAATATCGAAGAGAAGGTGGGTGTTTAAAAGGAGCCGCAGGCACAGAGTGTCTGCACTGGACATCTATTTATCAACTCGCTGCTCTTTCTGTGCGTCTCCATTCTGTTCCACCTCATCAGGCTTGTATTAACATTTGGATGACGAATGTCTTAGGGTGGAAAGCGCCGAGCTCATTTCATACCCAAGCAGGCCACACTTTCATTAGCTTAAGCATGTGGAAAGAAAAAGTTTCAGCGAGCCACTTTCCTGGAGCAGTGTCATCAGTTAATATCACAGCTGCCAATCACACACACATTACAGCACAACACTAAGTCATCCATCATTTTATCAGTTTAGTAACTTCTTACCGAGGTAACCTGGGTCTGTGCTTACTTCTCATTATTCAACACACTGAAATAACACATCTTATAAAGTGAACAACGCTTTCCCATCGTGGCATAGAGCACCCTCTCACCCCAGCGTGATGCAGGCCTCACGGACCACCTGAGAGCGCAAATCTTTAGCTGACAGTTTAAAGGAAGCCTCCAGATGTCGCAGCTGCTGGGGGAAACCCTCATAGTCGGTGGCTCCAGCCAGCATGAGGGAACGAAACTTCTTCAGCTGGAAGAAGAGAAGGAGTTTGTTCAGTCATCACAAATTTGATGCTGCGCGCTGTGTGAGAGGATTTCTGAGACTTACTGCGACCACTCGGTGCTCCCAGTCATGTTTATCATCAGACAGCACCTCTCTGATCTTGGTCATCTGCTCTTCTAGCTCTCTGTTCGAGTAGATCTAAACACACACAAACAAAAACAGCACATTTGGGTTGTGGATGGCACCTGCTCCATTTTTTGGTATCAACTCTGTAGAGTGACACCGAAAAGAAAACATGGAAACACTACAGACTACTGATTGGTCAGAGAGAAGTGTTACTACTGCAGCAACCGTCATGTCATCTGAATTATTTAAAGTATTTCCAAAGCGCCTGTCACTTTTCCAGAAGACGTCTCTTCTGAAACAAAACATGTATCTTAAAAACAAGTCCTATATAGAAACAGGAAGAAGATTCCTTCAACATTCTCCATTGTTCCTGTGAGTGTCTGCAGTTTCACGAGCAATTTAAGGCAATGCTATGTCACTATGACCAGCTGAACACACTATTTGCGGTGGAAAACAAACAACCCATTCTGAGAGCAGTTGGGCTGGTAACATACAGTGGATAAATGCTGGAGGAGAGACTCAGTGTACCTGGGCTAAGGGCACATCCTCAAAGGCTTTAATAAAGTCCTCTTCATCAACAGCGCCTGCTGCTGCTTCTTTCACTTTTAGAAATGCAGAAGAGATTGAAGAAAGGATTCAGAACAGGGACATCTTCAAACCCATCAACTAAACAGTTAGTAATGTCTAAAGTACTGTGAAGGAGACCGCGCTGCATCACCACCTGAAGCCTTAGCTGTGTTTGCTGAGCTGGGTCTTCTGACGGAGCTCACGACAGTCTTTCTGCCACTGGGGGGTGCTTTGGCGGAAGAGGAGGAGGAGGACCGGCCTCCATCCACAGAATCTTCATCCTCAAAGTTCTTATCTGCAACAACAGAGGAAGAAAAGTAAACGGAATAAATCTGGACAAAATGCTCACCAAGATGTTGCAAAATGGAAATGTTGCTCACACTATAGCTCTTCAATCAATAAAAACATCGTTCACCCATCAGGTCACTCATTTTCCTGGTAGGTATAGGACCCGTGGTGAAATGCATCATCACTGTAGGAAATGAGTCGACTCTGCACTGAACGACCTCTCCCTTGGGGGGGGCTAGGCCGTCAGTCTTAGTCCGTCAGGTTGTGTGTGTTTCTATGCATTCACCCATTATCTATCCTCGTGTCTGGCAGCCCTGCGTGAATACATGTCCCCCTGTCACCTGTCCAACGTGACCACTGATATGAGGATTAGCCTGGAGCAGGCGTTGGGCGCGGCAATGCCACAGCAGGAAAGCACGAACAATGTGGAGGAATAGAATCCATTCATAAAACAATGAAAGAATCATTTATGATCCAGAACACAGACTTACAATAAAATGAGGTTTAGGGAAGAAGCTAACCCTTTTAGCAAGACAGCTTTCATCACTGGAGACAGATTATAATAATTCCTATGTCAGGGTTTCTCAATTAGTGGGGCGCGCCCCCCCTGAGACGCATGACCTTACACCCCAGTTATATTAATAAGGTCCTCAACAAAAAGTTGATGATGTTGAAGTGGACAATTAATGTTTACAGTTACTAAAGGGTTTGGAATAAAACTTTGTAATAGTTTAAAATTGTTGCATCTCATGTTCTTAATTAGATCAGATAATCAGATTTGTGGTGCCAGACGCCACATGCAGTGGTTTGTGCAGATAAATAATTAAGTATTCTCTTGTTCTATATCAGATTTTCATCCAGAGGGAGGGCGCAATTCTTTTCTCCCCCAAACAGGGGACACAACAGAAAATCATTGAGAACCACTGATATATGTAAAGGAATTAAGTAACACAATGATCAGGCTCATCCACAAAACACAGCCCTGCTGCAACAGTCATCGCCATGACACTGCATCTCTAACAGACAGAAAAACAGAGCAAGCAACAGGTTGAGAAGAGAGGAGAGGAGAAAAGGGGCAGGCAGAGAGAGAGAGAGAGAGAGAGAGAGAGAGACAAAATAGATAGACTACCGATAAAGACAGGAAGAGATTGAAAAGGCATTAGTCTTACGAGCGCAGATTTTCTTGCACACCAGCTTCCTCAGCATGTCTCTGCTGCCGCTCTTTGTCGCAAGGCATCTCTGTCCACAGGGTGTGTGTGTGTGTGTGTGTGTGTGTGTGTGTGTGTGCCCCTGTTGCTTGCTGGGCTCTGACAAAGTGCCTGAACAACCATCCCTCAAGCCTCCCTCAGTCCAGTTATCAGTGAGTGTGTGTGTGTGTGTCATCGTGATGCTGTCGGTGTTTAGATACCAATGATCAAACAAAGGGAGGGGTCTGTTGCTGTGAGATCATTTCTCTATATTTCCAGAGAGTATTGTTTTTACCGTTTCTCAGAATGCTGAATTACCTGCATTAAGGGAGGGAATCCTGAGACAGTGGTGACAGAAAAACCATCGGATTATCATTGTGTGCTGTTGAAATGTTAATGACCAGGAAGGAGCTCACAGCACTGAAAAAACAAGCAACACCTCATCGACAGTCTAGTGAGGAGGTGGAAACAGTACTGTTGATAGATATTGTATTTATTTTATAGCCCCTATTAAGCCCTCTAACAACGTGAGAATATTTCACTTTACTACTCTTTTTGTCACTTGAATTACAAACACTAAGCTACCTGGGGTCCATCTTTTGGATGCTATCATGCACGTTTGTTATCGTGTCTGTAGGCACATGTGAGGCCGTGCTGTACTGCTCTTTGAAAAGCACTGACACAGATGTTGAAGTGATTGATCTGTGGCTGCATAAAATACAGTGATCGATCCAAACAAAGATGCACAAACACAAACAGGAAAGGAACATTTATACAAATGTAACATGCTGACCAACACTCGGTGAGAGCTCAGCTGTCCATCATAGTCATATCTGTTTCTGACTAATAACAATAATAGTACTTCATTACATTTTTTGCTAAACTGCTCAACTCTACGGGAGAACGACAATCTGAAAGTAAGAAAATGCTGATTAATTTTGGGAAGAGTTTCTATTGAAAACAGACACAGATCAGTGTTGTTTTAGCACAAACACACAAACGTATCCAGGCAGGTTGTGGAGTTAATAACGTGCTTCCTGCCACAACCAGCAGGCGTCACTGTGAACACACTCCAACACACTGAAAAGCTCCAAGCTGCTGAAGCTGCATTGGAAATGCAAAGTCACCAATAGTGTGTCTGTGAACCACAGATTTATATTATAATGTCTCCTCCCTCTGCTGGTTAGAGCAGGAATAAAAAAGCCCAGAGCATTTAGAAAAGGGCCTTAAAGAGCATTTCTTGGAATAGCTAAAAACGTTGTGCCTGACAGAGTAGGGTGTGACAGAGAGTGGGTCTTTCTAACAGGCTCCCTTTGTCATCACCCCTCCATCTCTTCAGCCTCATTATTTGCCCTTTCATTTACTGCCTCCTCTTGGTTTACCCAGGCCACTCAGAGGACACCTAAGGGGTTTCCCATCAGGCCCTGGGTTTCATCGGTCTCAGAGGCCAGAGTTTAGTCAGCAGCCGGTGGTGTTGCATAAGATGCAAACGACTGGTGATCAGTGTTATGTCATGACAACAAAGGTGTCTTGTTTTGCTGACAAGCCAGAGAGGCCCGAGAACTAACCTTGTGGCTACAAATCTGGATCAACAAAAGCAAACATTTACCAGTATCCCAGCACTTCGCCCTGTGCCGACTCCTGCACCACACGAACCATGTGAGTTCTGCTCCCAGAAGACTCCTGCCCCAACGTGTCAGATGTCTCCCAGAGACCTCGGGGAAACATTTAGCAGGCACGAGTCAACGAGTCAACAAATTGGCTTATTCTCTGGTCTTTGGGTTTTAATGCAACAAGCACAAAAAACATTTGTTTTCGCTTTCATGAAAGTCAAAAGGACGGGGGGACTTTTAGCCGCGTTGAACGCACCGCGTTACTCTTTAACTTGTGGTTTAGCATAACCAAGAGGATCCAAAACAGTAAAAAGGTGTCAGAGAACAAAGTTCAACCTGTTCGGACAAATAATGTTCTGAAGCCTCCAAAGGCCCGATTATTAAAATGACTTAGAAAAGAGAACCAAGAACAGACCTGAGTCCTGTAAGTACATAAAAAAGCATCGTGGCTGATCAGTGTTCTTTAAAGCTGCTTAGTCCAGACTAAACTGCCCGACAGACTGACCCTAGCTTAGATTAGTCTGCGTCTGACTGACTTACAGTATCAAACTGCACAACTCCCACTTGTGGCTACAAGTCATTCAGAGCAGTCGCTGAACTGCTGCACAGTCAAATCTATCTTTACCAAGGAAATACCACCTATGTGGCAGCACAACTTGGCCGTACACCTCTACACTATCTGCTCAGGGTATGAAACGGAAGTCCAACCAGCGATAGCTGAAAGCTCAGTCATTCCACTGTTTTAGCAACACACAAGTGACCAAGCACCATCTTATCTTTGAATGATTTCAAAAATGTGATGTTTGGGAAAATGCAAGTGAAGAAAAAAGCCCACAGTGTGTGTGTGTGCGTGCGTGCACAGTCTGAACAGAAACACAGTGTAATCCAGCTTGTTCGGAGCACAGTGACTTTGTCCCACTCACACTCATTTATTCAAGGAAAATGAGGAATGAAAGCCCAGCTGGGTCTGTAGCTTCACCACTGTCTCGTTTACACAAGCTAACCATAGATTTTATGTTGAAATCTTTTATTCTTTGAGAATATTTGTACTTTTAACTGACTTTAAACTCTACTTTTCCATTTTGGGTTTTTTTGGTATTCAGTTTTAGAATCTCAAAGAGTTGCTATAGATGAACACAGAGCAGAAAATCCAAGACATTAGTGTGAACCTAAACCTGCTCACCACGGCTCAGCTCTCAGCCAGTGATTCTGTGTTTTGTTCAGCAACTTGTCCAGATATTCAGAGTAGCTGGCACAGAAGACCCGCCAAGCTGAGCGCTGGCACAGGGGTCGCTGCTACTGCACTCTCTCATTATTAACCCGAGTCACAGGGAGGGGAGGCTGTTTGCCCATTTTACTGGCATAAGGAAGGTAATCACATATATCAAGACGACTGGAAACAGTTTCTACTCTCATCCCCTACTCACCTCCCTAGAAGGCTGAAACTCACTATAGCCAACAGCAAAGCTGTGCGCTCACTCTTCTTAGCCTGTGCATGCCGATCAAAGGACTACTTCTGTATTTATCCTTCCTTTCTTCTACTCACCCACTGCTTTTTACTGTTTTATACTTGGTGCACACAAACACATACACAGACACAGACACGTGTATGCACACTGTGCTCAACCACCCACACAGACACAGCAAATCCATGAGACTGGCAAACCTAGCTGGCCCAGGGTGTTGGTTTTATCATCCCAGAACCATTTTCCTTTGCCTTTACAGCTCCAAGAAGCATGTCACCACCTCTTTTATGCATTTAGCTAAATGGTCGGCGAGGTGTGTCACTGTAAATACTGAATCCCGCGGACATGACGGAGCACAAGGTGACCGCCGTAGGTCTGCTTGCAGTTGGTTGCTCATCACAGCTCAGCTCTGGGGAAACAACAGGTTTGCAGTGTAGGCAATGTTTATGTAACAGCAAGCACTGACCTATACTGTAGAGCCTTGACCCAGACTACTGCAAAGGCTGGGGAAACTGTGGTTGATGCACCATAGTTAACATGCAACAATCCAACCAGTGTTCGGTGTTCGGGCTGCTAGCCAAGTGTCTGTGCACCCGACAGTCCCCGGCAGGAACAAACAAACCACAGCTCCATTATTCATAGACATAATAAAACTACATACGTTTAGGAGAGACTGAACTCATCTGTAGCTTCATTAGAACCTGTCTGAAACTAAGCCTGAGGTTAGGTTCAAAGCAAACATTTGGAAATGTCACCATGCACCACACTGATATTTGATAGACCAAGAGATTAATTGATTAACTGAGATCACAAGCTGTGGATAAACTGGAAATAAAAAATCATTATTATCACTGACAAAATCTGTTCTCCTGCTCACTGCTCTGACGTGAATCTGTCCACTTCAGATGTATTTCATCTCAGACCATGCGAGATTCAGAACTGTTGTGTATTAAAATATGTTTGAGGCAGGACAATGCATTATATACACAGTGATCAAAGCATATTTAATGAATATGAAGTCAAGTAATGCAAATACTGGAGCACCACACAGTGTGTTTGTTAACAGTAACTCTGGACTGGGTTGGAACCAGTCACTTCAGAGCGTATGAAACCTAACATTTCACTGTCGTGCTGCTGCACCACAGCAACAACAACCACAGCCATGCTTTTCTTTCACGTGGAGGCAACAGAGCGCCCTGTGTCTGAGGAAAGTACAGGAGGTTCGTGAGCGTGCTGCAGAAAACAGGTTACATAAGACAGTTCAAACTGTTCTCTGCTGATCGAACCGTGCTCTGTCCCCACGTCACACACGCAAACACACAACTCCTGAGCAGCACGGTAAATCCAGGAGCAGATCCAAACCTCTGTGATCCACGCAGCATGACATATCTTTCTTACCTTGTCCAGCAGTCATGGTGCACGTCCACCTTCAGCACTGAAGCCACGGAGGAGTGCTGCTGCTCAGCTGATAGCTCTGCTCTGCCTCTCTCTCCTGTGTCTCTCGCCCTCCGTCTACCTCTCAGCTGTGCTACAGAAATGGCCGCTTTATTTTGCTCTGTATCCTCCTCTTGGATCTTTCCCTCTACTCCGTCTCCTCCCCCTCCCTCCCTCCCTTCTTTTATCCTCTTTTGACAACGCCATAGCAGAGCCGCTCCCTCTGCCTCCATCTCTTTCAGGAGTAGATCTCAGATACTACAACTCTGCGTAGGAATGTCGTCCTATAAAAACACCAAGATTCAAATCCCAATGGTAACAACAAGGTTAGTGGGGCTTTTCTTCATGATAGTACCTGGATATTATTGATGTCCACAAAAATTGGGGATTTCAAGATCGGGGGTTGATGAGGTTTGTCTGACAAATCAAAACTCAGATACTGTTTCTGGAAACTCAGAAAGTTTGACATCACAGTTCAAGTGGACCGCACCATTAGACCCTGCCTGGTGACACTCAACCATCCAACTTCTCTTCCCCACTCCATAACCAGACTGAGCTGCTGTCACTTTTTCCCCTCCTTCTTTTTAAAATACGTAACACAACACGTATATTGTGTTGTTCAGTTCGAATCTCTATAGGTTATGACAGCAGTAGTCTCACACTCTGCATGGGATGTGCTGTGGGGCGGTAGCTAGGAGGGGGTGTTGTAAAATGCTGAGACCTGTCTAAGTGCTTTCCCCTCAGCTCAGCTGTTCTCTCGCTAAATGGCCAGTAGATGCCGTCAGCTGTAAAGGCACGGAGTCAGCAGTAAGGTGGGTGTCAAAGCTGCTCCACCTGCACACTGATACAACACACATGAGGGAACAAACGTCTATTATTGTGGTTGTGTCTCTTTGTTGTTTACTTCTGTCTGTTTTGATGTTGTTTAGCGGGATGCCTCCGGAAATCTGTTTTTGGTCTTTGGCTCCACAGATGGACATATGAAACCACCGGTGGATGCCTACCTCCCGCAGAGAAATCTCCTCCCCTGTAGCCCCAGGCCGTCTGCCTGATCTACCATCCCTCCGTCATCCAACCCACACACAGAAGCTCGACATGGAAAATATGGTCTAAAAGGGGCAAATGTAGTGTGACTGGAAGACGAGCACCGATAAGGAAGAGAAACAACCAGCAATGAGCCAATGACCATATGAAGGAAATAAAGAAGCCTGAGTAAAAGAAAGCTTCATCCTAAACCACAAGACAAACAAGCAGTGAGATCATACTGATTTTCACAGAGCAGAACTATTGTTGTCTGTATTTCCAACTGTTCTTAGTCTTAGTGAGAAGAAAACCACACAAACAATGATGTGAGCATTGCTACCAAGCAGTCCCTTTAAAATGACCGCTGAACGAGATCCACTATTGCTTCATCTTAAACCTCAACAAACAAAAGCTACAACAGTGGTGTCCCTACCTGAGCCAGAGGACGAGATCATGTTGCCAGATCTTTGGACATCATCGAATTTGCTGAAGATTACATTCAACCTATAAAAGAACACAGAGAGCAAGAAATAAATGTGGAAAGCTGCAAACAGGTGTTTTCTGAAGAAAAGATATGAAATAAAGGGAAAGAACTAGAGCAGAGAGGTGAAAGACATCATGATTTCCAAGACTGAAAGACATCATGTCCAAACTGTGCCACTGGTGACTAACTGGCACTGAGAGCCAGAGTAAGAGAGCGAGCGAGCGAGAGTGAGGGGAAATAACAGACTGGAGAAGAATGATAGTTTTTTTACACTATTCTTGTCTTTACCAACAAACCAAACAGTAATACTTCAGGATGCCACCAGGGAGAGGGGCAAACGTGTTGTGTGAAAAGAGAAATGGGTGACTAGTAGGAGTTAGGGGGTACACTGAGCAGAGACACACAACCAACAGGTGGGCGAGCGCCTGCTGTCGTACCGTGACTGTGGCAGGCCCTTTTTGCTGAGGTCCATCCTCACCCTCTCACCCACGTGTCTGTAGATCTCCACCAGGCAGCTCATGGCCCCCTCACGTACCTGATGAACACAGAGTCAACTTCGTTCAACGCTGGTGTCACTGCTAACCGTTGCTTTACTCACTTTAAAAAGATTTATTAGGATTGGATCTTGACCAAACAGAAGAATAGTTAAAGTTGTCTGAAAATCACCAGACACAGCAACACTCCACTATAACATATACACTAGAAGACAAGGTAAATATCTGATCAATGTCAAAGTAGAATATCACATACCTGACTTGTGGGGTCCCCCAGGAGGTTACATATGTGGGGAACAATTTTACTGAGGGTCAGACCTTGAGCTCCATGGCTGGAAGACAGGAACACAAAGAAATCAACCAACTAACAGATCAACTAAAGGGGACACACAAGCAGACACATGCAGAAACATCTATGGCCCGACAAAAGAAATTCCCAAATAACAACTATAAAATGATCTGCTAAGAAAAGCAGGTGCAAACATGGTGCAGGTGGTTTGGAGAATAACCAGATCTTTGAACTACCATTCACCATAAGGACAGCACGTATGTTGATTATTGGAGAAGCTGGAAGACATTTAGATCTAACTATATTACATGCTAATTATTTCACCACCTTCCCAACTGAAGCGGAGAAGGAGAAAAGGGGACTCACATGTTCAACGTGGCAATGAGGCAAAGGCACACTCCTTCTCTGGTCCTGTTGTTCTTATGTTTGAAGCCTCCCAGCATTCTGTCCCATACATACTGGAACAGCACACGGCAACACGTTATTAAAGACACACGTAAAGAGCAAATTAACCGACACAATGCTCTCTCCCTCAGAGATGTCAGCGTCCTTGTCGATACCTGCGGGGTGGTGGCTTGTTCCATGATCTTTAGCAGCAAGGTTTGGTCTTGGTCTCGCACTTGATCTTTGGCATCTCCTAATCGATCCATAAGGCTGGGCAGAACTGAGGGAAGACGAGGACAAAAGAAAATATTTTAATATCCCACTCAGCAGCGCCAGGTCTAGAAAAGGTTACACAAGGTGGTCAACACACTGTAACAAAAATCTGCCACGAAAAAATAGAGATGTTTAGCATATACAGATAAATTAGTCAATTTGTTTTTAAATAGGCATTACAGTAATAACAATGTTCAATCACTAATACAGTACGTTGGTGTTTATTCAAAACAAACCTGTACAGGAGATCCTCTAGATAACCAATCCACTACCAATAAAAACTGATCTGTTATAGTGGATATAGTGGATATAGTCTGGATATAGTGACTGGAGAGAAGTGGGCATGTGCTGGGGCTTCTGGCTACTTTAGATATGAGCATATGAACATGAGTTCTCTATTCTTCTGCCATCGTGTCATATTCTTTAACTTTTTGTTTATTGTTTGTTTTATGCAGTTGTGAGAAGAAGACATTTTACACCATAAGTATAGGTGGTTGCACCATTAGTGGTGTTCTTCCATGTCCTCTTGAAAAATAAGAACCTTGTTGTTATCTCAAAAAGGTTTTATCCAAAGCAACTGGTCTTGTAGGTTTCTTGACGACGTTTTGCCCTTCTATCCAGAGCGCTTTCTCAAGTCTGACTGACTGGTGTGAGCAGCAGGTTTATGAACCCCGTGGAACCCTCAGGTTGGTGATTGTTGGTCACCTGTGGGTTGTCCTCCCCTCTGGCTTTCACGTATGTTAATGTGACCACCTGAGCCAGACTGTGAACTACTGTGAAACGCTCTGCTCGTACCGTGATTGAACTATAGTTAAAGATAAACGATGTGGTAAAAATACAACTAAAATTGGAATTTTAATCTGTAAAAGCACAGTGAGCGTTTGTTTGTTTGACAATGTTTCTGCAAGACTTCCTTTCTTTTAACAGTGCAGCTGGTGTGAGTCAAATATGTGAACGACTTCCACTGAGTGCGCGGCTCTGTATGTGTACAAGTAACAGTGCAGAGAAGACTGGGGCAACTGACTTATTTCTAAGAAGATTCTTCGTCATCCAGGTGAAGTTGTCTGGAAGTCATCCACAGAGTTGCTGTGTGACACATTTCTCCTCCAGGTTGGTTTCAGCTCACACAGGCCTTGATTAGGCTTGTTTAGTAAAACAAAGGCGAGGGAGGGGTGTGCGCATATGTAATGATGAGAGAGAAGTGAGGGAAGCATTGTGTGTGCAAATACACAACCCCCCCCTCAACAAAGGTGGAGGCCTCAGACATAACCTGTCATGCTGCCCTTTCATCCTCAGGGAAAATCTGGCTCCATTTACACGTTCACGGGGTTGGCCACTCTTAATGACCCACTTAATAGGGGCAGGAGGAACTGCCAGGGGTGTGGCTGTTACTTATGTGTTATGAAACTTAGAAAGGATTACATTCACTTCTGCATGTGGTCAACTACACTAGCAGGCGTCCCCACCACTCTCAGAACAGGAGGTGGCCGTGTGCAGCATTCTTATTTAAACTCAAAACATAAGAGCTTGAGAGAGTAGAGAGTAGACGGTTGTGATGTTATAAACACACACACACGCCATGTTTCCACTTCTTCAAATTCACTACAAAGATAATGTAGCTGATCATGTAAAATTACAGTTCGTAAATGGTAAACGAAACGGGCCAGGGTCAGGCCAACTGTGATCAATGACATATATAGAACAATTAGGTCATTAAAAAACACACTATAACACACAGTGCTGTAAAAGCTTTCACAGCACAGCCAGGACACAAAAAAACCTCCTGTACCTGTTCCCACCTGGGCCCGAAATCGCTCCTGTAACCTTGTTACTAAGGCAGATAAGAGGTCCAGTCCGAGCAGAGCCACCTAGAGGAGACACAGAAATACAATTATATCTAACTTATTTCATTAAAACAACGTTTCACCAGTAAAAACACAAACAGAGTCTCAGATGTCTTACATATAACTGACAGTCAAAGAGTGGAAGAATCAGTGCAACAACACTGAACGGGCACAGACAGAAGGAGGTGTTGCAAAGGATCATGGGTAACCTGAACAATGTTGTGTTTTCTGCTTTTTTGTGTGTTTCCGAATGACAGTTTCTCATACAACATAAACAATGTTACACTATACCACAGTTGGTACTCCAGTAACAAGTAAAGTGCAGTCTCACTGCTGCACCATGACCGAACCCTCCCGGTCCAAACATTGATAGAAATACTCTACCTCCCTACACAGCTAACTTTCCTTGTCATGGGGTGAGTGAGCTGCTCAATGAACGTCTAGTGAGAGTAGCCCTGCTAACACCATAACAACACATGAGCATCACCTGGACGTCTGTCCAGAGCCTGGTGCAATTTTTGGAACCTCTGCTCACGTTAAATAAAAAGTTAATAGGTACAGCGTGTGGTAGTGCTGCTATACTGCCACCTAGTGGTTCCACAGAGCTGGAACACATTTCAATCCAAGCTTATATTTCTATGCCACATGGTTAATTAGGGATCTCGTTTCCAACATGCTGTGACAGTCATGTAACATTATATTAAATGAAGCTTTATCCTGCTATGTGTTACACTCATCGTTTTCATTTCATATCTCACTGGCAGTGAGCTGAGGTCGTGGTAGTGGACGTCAGCATGCAGCGGGCCTAGTGTCGACAGGCCTAATCCTCAGATCAGCCCTTTCTTCTCCCAGTGGTAGGAATTAGTGTCATTAAACTGATTGCGGGCCCCAAACAAAGAGAGTTTGAACAGTGGTTTAAACCTGCAAAGTTTCAGCTTTTTCCAGGGTGCACGAGGTCTCAGCGTGTCAGCGTGAGCTAGAGCACTCCTCTTGTTGTTCAGACAGCTCTCTTTGAACTCGGGGAAGTTGAGTCATAAAGGGACCATGGCAAAAACTGCACCTGTGTTTGAGAGTGAATATTACAGTGCAGATGGACAGACAGGCTCCTCCTGTTTGCAGAGGAGAGGTTAACTCATCCAGACCCACTTCTACAACAAGGGAAAAAGAAGTTTTGGTGCTCGTTGCTTTTTTGGTCCATTATAACCACGCCCACCATCTTTATTCTCTCGCAGCAGGAGAGAACCACTGTAACCTAAAGGAATAAATGATGCTGTAGAGATGCATTGCTACATTTCACACATGTGAACACCTGATGGTTCCCTGGAGGCAGATAGAAACGGGTGAATCTCCGCTTCCTGTCCAGTTGCAGTCTAATCAGTGGGAAGCACAAGTTCCAGCTTCAAAACTATACCACATGTTCAGACCAATTCAAACACAGGCAGGCTGCCTCTTGTCTTTGTCTCAGTTTGTAGCTGAGTCTGTATTTATTCAGTACGTCATTAAATGCCAGATTTAAGGAACTTGCAGATGCCAATTCCAGAAAAGTATTCCTGGATCTCAGGGAACAGCCTTTGATCAAAAATAGACCACTAACATCAAACCCAGTTCACTAAAACCTCTGTGTGTGTGTGTGTGTGTGTGTGTGTGTGTGTGTGTGTGTGTGTGTGTGTGTGTGTGTGTGTGTGTGTGTGT
>JAUMHF010000013.1:15962356-15982664 GCA_032359275.1 Microctenopoma steveboyesi
CCGCAAAGACGCCGACAGGCGTCTTGAGGCAATCATGCTCCCCCACGCGATTTCTTCTGAAATTGCTAAGTCTAGTTCATTTTTGTCCTTCAGTGACGCCACTTTACTAGTGGAGCTGTAGTTTAAGCAGTGCAACAATGTGATGTTTCCTCTCTTAACACATCATATATGTGCAGCAAAGACTGAAAACTATATAGAAGCTGAGATCAGCAGCAGAAAACACTGTAAAGCTCCTTAAGATCAGCTGCTTGGTAACCCCCCGAAAACTCCATTTATGGTGAATGAATCCATCACCCCCCCTCTCCCTGTCAAAGTAAATAGTTTCCACATTAGTTGCCAAGTGATTGGCTTGGCCTGTGCTTAGGACCCTGCCTCTGCTGGGCTGGTTAATGACATGAGTGCAGTGTAAAAGTAGAGACATGTTAATCTAGCAGACCTTAGGTTGGTGCTCACAACAAGTCAAATGGATTCAATGCTTTTTGAGAACATTTTAAGCTTTCAAACAGAGAATTTTTCTTTGGCACAATGTGACCAAATGAATCGATTCAGTCCGTCATCTGCCGGCTGTGGACTCCCAGCACCCCTTCATCTGAGCTGTAACCAGGCCAGATCCAGCTAAGCCCTCGCTTCCCCGTGTCCTAAACTCAAATTTCAAACTCTCACTGGCCTCTTACCACAGTTCCTATCCAGCATGTGCCAGCTCTCCAAGACCAAACACAACAGTGCAACAAATGTGGTCAGTTGCTCCACACAATCTGAGACAAGGAGAGAGAAAAATACGTAAACGCCTAGGCACAGGGATAAAGTATTGTATGTGGAGAATTGGGGGCAAGCCTGGCTTTATCCTGGCACAGATAGCATCCCTAGCACAGCCAACATTTTTAGGCCCATAGCGCAAAAGGACACATCCTCACATGAAATCAGAGTTTGGCTGGACACTGTACAAACTGCTGATATAATCACCGATCAGGGTCACATGAAGGTTTGTCCAGGAGGGAACTCC
The DNA here is from genome assembly GCA_032359275.1 of Microctenopoma steveboyesi. Classification (NCBI taxonomy): domain Eukaryota; kingdom Metazoa; phylum Chordata; class Actinopteri; order Anabantiformes; family Anabantidae; genus Microctenopoma; species Microctenopoma steveboyesi. The sequence continues at coordinate 15,963,360 of JAUMHF010000013.1, forward strand.
AAAATGCAGCACAATCAATCTCAGAAGAATGCGAGTACGGCTGAAGTGAAACAACATTTGCTTTTGCTTGCCTGAAATTGTTGTGCTTTGATGCCCAGCAAACAGACAAATGGTGGAAATTCCTTCTAAATCAAACCAGAAACGAGTCATTATTTGGCTGTTCAGTGAGATGGAGGACAGTCTAAACACAGACAGGCTAATTGTGCAGCATACCTGTATGCCAGTTACTCTGTTTGATTGTCAATGTTCAGCCCTGTACGGACCTTTTCTGAGTTACTGAAAGCTTTTTACCTAAGAGACTGAAGCCTCAAAGTTTCCTTAAACAAGACTTGTCAAAGCTTCACAACAGTGGAAGGCAAAGCAGTAAACAATGCACGGTTTCTCTGAGACGCTTCAGTCAGAACATTTCACGGAGTGGAAAAAGAGTTGGTAACTAGAGTACACACAGTCCTGACTGCTGTAAAAACCTTCCGTCTGAAACAGGGAGTAGTAGGAGGTATAATTATAAGTAAATTAAACTGTGTAGGTGGTAAAGTCCCATGATTCCTTGTAAGCAGCCCTGACACTGCCATTTACCTTGAAGTTGCTGGAGTTAACCCAGGAGCTGGCGATGCCATCGACCATCTTGTCCAGTGCCGTCTGGTCCTGCTCCAGGTCCTGAGATTTCTCCTTATCCAGAATATAATCAATGATCTCTTGCCCCACCTGGAGCCGTCGACCCACATCCTTCTGCAGGACCTGAGCCAGGCAGTTCTCCATGCTGGGCTCCATCATCCAGGTCTCTGATAAATGCCTCCTCTCACCTTCCCCAGCTGTATGTATGCCACTAGCAATCCTCCACTGGTCAAAGCAGCAGGAACGACACTTAAACAACAGAGGCCCGCTTGCTGTTTATGTGGCTTGTTGGCCCAGAAAAGGGAGGAAAAAAGTGAGTGCACACAGTCCACTTGTATTTTTACCCGAGGACTAGGCCTGTCTTTTGTGCCAAGTGCTAGCACGCTAGCAAGCTAGTGGCCCTGCTGTAAGAATGGATGGAGAAGGGCTGGGGGAATGGCAGCAATGCAGCATATGTGTGTCTGGACAGCAGCTGGGGGAAGTTTACTACTCCCTCCCTTGGGTTAGCCAAACCACTCTAACAGGGGTAGAAGAAGTAGCTCTGCTGAGCAAATGGAGATGGATGGAGAGGGCTAGCTTAGAGCTCCATGTCTTGTCCCGGGATCTGCCCTGGAGAGCCCTGGAGGGAAAGAAAGACATACATTTACTGTGCATTAGTTAGCAGATGCTTTCATTTTAAGTAGAAGTATTAATATTTGATTAGTCGCCAGTTAAATAAATATTCCTTTAATTGTTTAGGATAAATATAAGATTTTGACTTTCAGCGAAACGGACAGTGACTTATATAGTAAAAAAACAAAGCCTGATACTTAGTAGGACGCTACAGCATAAGACGAAGACAATTTCCTGTTTTAACATGACACTGCCCCTGTAAATAAAGCCAGGCCCGCAAACAGATCAAACTGGTTTCATTTCACTTAGCACCTCTGGGCTGAACTAGACCAACGACTGTGAGCAAGGCCCTGCTGCCCGACACTGGTGGTCAACCTCACTAATCCCTGGAGCCAGCATCTGGTGGAGGGTCTAAAGTGAAAGAGTGGAGGCTGTTTTAGATTGATGTGCTATAATTACATATTGGGTGTAATGTTTGTGTGTCCAAGTACCTTTGTGTGAGTTAATCACCAGCACTTCTTAACAGAGTGTTAATTAGACGGATATAGTGCCGGGGCTCAAGGGTTCAGTTTCACAAAGATCACCAAATAAATAAGTACATCACTGCTTTGTGTATTTGTCAATCGTACCCCGGTGTCACTTCTCTCTTCAAATAACCCTGGGTCTTGTGGTGTGACAAGATTAACTTGCAAGAAAGGAATGTTCAAACAAGCTCTGTCGACTGAAGGCCTTTGTTCTGGGAGGTGAACCTCTAACCTGCATGTTTTAAAGTGGCATGATGTGACCCTCATTTATGGACTATGGCCTGTTTACCACCATCATAATGTCTGAACTACTCTCTCCTTATTAGTGCATACACTGGTCTGAGTGTGACACTGTTCAGTAGTAACATACTGAGGCTTAAAAAAATTATATTTAATTTAAAATAAAAATGGAAATGGTGTAAATATATTTTTGTTTGTTACAGAATTAATATACTACTATGTGTTGTAATTCTTGCATGGCTTCTACCTGCTAACCTTTGACAGGTCACTCATCCTTGCCACACACACATTTGCCTGGTGCAGCATTAGCAGGGCTCCGGCTAGCTCGGAGCGCCGCCGTCACCGCTGCTAGCTGCGCCTTGACAGCTTCCAGAGACAAAAGCCTGCTGACTATTAAAGCACCGTGGTTTCTCTCTCTCTCAAACGGCTCGACCAGCCTCTGCACTGTGCCAGACAAACATAGATACAGTAGGTGTGTTTGAGGGAGGGGGGGATAAAAGCTCAAGCTAGCCCCTATTAGCGAAGCCCTTCCTTTCAATGAACGTCAGTCCGCAGACAGGCAGCACAAAGAGACACGGAGGCGAGGAGGTGTATGTACATCATTCAGCTTTCTACTCACCATATCCTTCTCAAACCCCGCCGCTGCTCTGGACACACTTCTCGTCTTTCTTGTTGTAAATATACAGTCTACGGCCTCAAATCTCTCCCGTCTTTCTCTCCCTCTCTCCCACTGTATGCCTCTCAATCTCCGCCCGGAATGCTGCCTGCAGGACAAGAATGGGATCGTCGTGCGCATGCGCAGTGGATCCGGGGATGATGTTGGCACTTGGAAAACTGTCGCATGGCGATGAAGAAGAAGAAAAAAGAGCGTGTCGGTGTGTAGCTGGGATGTACTGTTAGAAGGAACAGCAGCGACACCTACTGGACACAATGATGTACTTCAGTATATCTATAATGTACTTTTACTTCTAATTACCTACATATCAGATTGAAATACAATACACCACTGTAATTCACTAATTTTTTTAATAGTCACCTTTCAGACAAATTATATATAAATATGGATCATTTACATTTTTTTAAAGTCAGATATGAAGGTAAATCACTTTGTCTGTGGAATTACTTTAGCTGCACTTAAGTAGCTGTGGCACTTCCCATGTAGCTATTGCACTTTGTTATTTCACATGTTGTAGTTTTGTGCCAATATTTGACTTCTTGTTGCAGAAAAGTGCAATAATTATATTAATGATGGTAACATAAAATTATATGATCGAAGTGAGCTAGTTTGACTTACTGGGACATATTAAACTTTAAGACAGGTGATTTCCCATAAGTTGTTTTTGTCAGCAAATCTCACAAAAGACTAAAAATAACTGTCTCCTAACTGTAATGTCTGAATTAAAACAGCCTGATTTTAGCATGTTTCTGTGCCAGAGCTCCATTGTGTCCCCTTAACCTCTTAAATAAACATCAAACAAATTTTGCAGTGCGTGACAAATTCTGTTTTAACGAGATCCTCAGACTAATAATGACCATAATGTCTCCAGAGTCTCTGAAATGTATTTGTTCAAAGCCTTAAAAGCTACTTCGTGATTTATGACACATTTATGATGAAAAATGTAGAAACATTCATATGTGTTTGGTATAAAGGTGGCCCTTTTGAATGGAAAACTAAACACTGCACCAAGATATGTTATAGGAATAGTCCTGAAAAAAAAGCAAGCACCAAGCAACACACAAAACAAGTCCGCTAAAACAAACAACTGATGAAAAACAGAAGTTAGTGATATAACACACTCCACAGAGGAGAAGTTTCACAATCCACATTCAAAGACGATGTATTTCAGGCATCATTTTATTTTAGATTTCTTTTTTTGCTTATTCTTTTAAATTTGTGCAGTGTTTAAATATTACAGCTTGACAGTAAACTCTTCCATTTCTAACAGGCATAGATTATGAAAGTACAAATTTAATTACAGACAAAACACAATGCTTCTGTGTGTCCTATGTCAACACTAGAGCACATGAAGGCAAAGTTAACAGTTGCCTTCAAGGCTCAAACTAAAAATGTCCTTTGTTAAAGCAGTCCAGGCCCACACCGGGCTCAATGATGATCCTGTGAACACCAGCCACGGTACTCAAAGTAGTATCCACAGTCTGACATAAGGAAATATGTGTCAAGAAGCTTTTCTTCGATTCTAAATGTGACTTTCATGTACTGAAAGACAAACTTATATAGTCACTTCTCAATCCACTTCAACTATGTCCCAACACTCAAAGCAAAGACCACACGATCCTGATGTGAGGCATGCGTCTCTGTAAAGGTCCACACAAGAAAACAGACAAGTCTATCACTCTGCCTCCTCTTCAGAGGGTTCCTCGCTCTCTGACTCGTCACCCTCCTCCTCCTCCTCCGACGAGTCCCCTTTGTCTGTGACTGGCAACTTCACAACGATCTCATCATCAGCATCTTCGTTGACCATCATGGACTTCCTTCTTTCCAGGACAGAGGGTGTGCACAGTGGGGTGCTATCCTGGAGCGGACGAGAGGAGCTCATCAGTCACACATGGTCATTGTGCTACAGTAGTGTCCTGATACAACATGTCGGTACATGGGTTTTATCACGCAGCCACCAACAGACACACGCGATAAGCTTAACGCACCATGGTGCTATCGGCACAGTTATCTGACCTCAGACCACTGATACACCTGAGGTCATTTTCAGTCTGCGCCCAAGCTAAATATCACATGTGTATCGTGCTTACTTCACTACAAGTAGACGCATCCATGGAGTCAGAGGGCTTCTTCTGAGGGACCTGGGCAGCCTGGAAAAGTAAAACAGGCACCAACAGTCAATGTGGTGGATAATGAAGAGTGTTATACAGCTCGTTTACAGATATTTTGGGCCAAAAGGCCTTGTACAACAACCGTGTCACTATAGCTGCTATAATAAAGCATATCAACACATTATCCCATTTTGTGTTTAGACTTCAGAGGGCTCACAACAAACGCCTGGTAAGAATCTGACGCTGCCCACTGCAGAGTTCGTCTTCGCATTTGAGATTAACACACAGCTAGATGTCAACAAGGATTATTATTTCAATCTCCAAGCACTTACAAATCCTGGGAAGTCATAGTCGATGCCGTGTGCTGCAAGCCTCTTCCGGAGCTTGGCTTCCTTCTGCAGAAGTTTACTCTTCATCTTCTCAACCTGCTCGGCTGTGCGTTTGTTGTTGTAGCGCGTCACGGCGGGAAAAGTGGGCTTTTTAAACTCCCTTTGTGAACCAACAAACAGCTTCTCGTGCACGTTCTCTGGTGCCATCACATGACCTGCGAAATAGTGAGAGTAATAATTCTCCATTTAAATTAAAGGTAAAGAATTCACCACTACAGTACTGTTACTACTACTGGTGTAACGGCTAACAACGGTTCACATGTCTGCTGTTATCATTCATGTACAGCCAATAGACTCATTGCGTGCTTTAACCCACGTTCGGACTCGTAGGAAATAACCAGACTTCTGCATGATCAGTACTCACATTTGATGAGTCTCTCTCCCATTAGGTAATTGTTCATGGTTTCTGCAACAATCTTTGCCACTTCATCACACTCAAACTCCACAAATGCATAGCCTTTGCTGCCACCTGTCTGCAAGTAAGAAAAATGAGACGAGGTTAAAATCTGATGGGCATCTTATGTGAATTGTTTCACACCACATATTTGCATTTAATAACTTTGCAAATTAATAATTTCAGTTTTCTTTATGCTTTTGTTGGCACATGGGTTTTATCACTCCACAAACAAGCTAACGGGTGATAAGCTAAATGTACCGCAATGCTTTAGGCTCAGTTATCTGACCACAGATCACTGTTACATCCGAGGTCATTTTCAGTCTGAGCCAATCCTCAAATTATCAACAAAGAATCAGCAGAATCAGAAGTGTCATCCCCAGTCAAACTGACAAGTCAGGTGTACTAAAGAGTGATTTTACTGATTTACAGCAATCTGGAGGAGTCTGTTGTGAGGTTTTCATTTGGTCATCAAAGGAGCTTACAGTCTGTATTTGTGTACCGAGCCGTCACATCCTCAGCGTTACCTTTTTACTCCTGGAGAGCCGGAGCCTCAACACCTTCCCAAATTGCTCAAAGTAAGATTTGAGCTCTGGCTCCGACAGCCCGACTGGCAGGTGAGCCACATAGATCACCCCTGGAGTCAAACGATTCCCCTGAGAGAAAATAAAGGAGTGTTTATTTATTGTCATTTTGCAGGATCTTACTGAAACTAAATTTAAGATTGGTCTTCCCCTCAGACTGGGGAGGCCAATTGTGTTTCTTAAACGCATACCACACCTGCAATTACAACATGTGATTGGCTGAAACACCTAATCCCAGTAATGAGCAGGGGGAGGGCAGGGATAGCTGCAACACACGTGGACTGCTGGTGGAGTAGGCGACTGATTGGTATGTATTTATGTATTAATCATGTCAGAACTACACCACGTACACTTTAACATCGTTAGTTACTAATTACTTTTTGCAGGATTAGATTTAGATAAAAATCATATATAAATAAAACACTGATGTTTCATTAATCGTTTTGAACTTTGTGCTTCAAGTAACACTACTTTAGTAGACCAATCAAAGGTGACGTCTACGTTTAAGCTGCCTGAGTGTGGAGACTGCTCCGTCACATTCAGCGGTAACTCGACGCTCATGCTCTGCGGCTTTTTTACTGTCTTCTATCAAAATGCGTTAGGGCAGCATGTTAGTAAAAACTGACAGCACCAGAGCTCGTAGATTGAGTAACCACTTTAGTGGGTAATGTGAAATATACAGATAATATTTTATATATAGTTTGCCACATGTTTGCTTGTAGGCCACCGCCGCTTCTTCTCGACCTACCTTGCCTGGGTTTTTCTTCTTCGCCTCCTGCACCTTCTTCTTAAACTCCGAGTCTTGCTTGGGGTTCAAAGCCAGCAGCTCTTTCGCTGGCTTGGCCGCCGTGTCTGCTTTACTTTCAGTCATTTCACACAGATTAGTTGATGCGAGACATAAGACCGTCTGTGGAGCACGTTGCTGTCTTCTTCCGGTTCCCCATGTGCTGCTGACTGAAGAGTCACAGGTGGGAGGTCCGCTCGAGCGTCATCTCCTGCTCTCTGCTCCCCACAGCGCCACTTACAGGCGCGTAGTAATACGTCCACTTTAGCGACTGCAATAACTCCGCTCCACATACGACTGAAAAAGTGGTGTAAAAAACGGGGTCACTCATAGTGCTAGCTGTCCAGCATCACACTGTGTAATGTATGACACGTATAAATACAATTTGTTTATTAAGTGTTTTCTTCCTAATCATGTTCCACTATGAGACCTTTTCTTGTATTTAGAAATCTGTAGGTAATATGTTTGTTCATCCTTTGTTGACTGCAAAGAAGAAATGACATACTGGATGTAAATAGTGCCAATGTATATATTTGAATTAGTTAAATTGTTAATTTAAATGTGTTTGTTCTGTTTTGTGCTATTGTGTTTTAATTTCCAGCAACTATAAATTGTGTTATGCTCTTTTAGAACCGTTATTTATTGTTTTAAGTATTATATTACAGGTAAAGATTTCTGCTGTTTTCTGCAAAAATATTATAAAGAAAGAGAAGGAGGAGCAGGACAGGAGGAGGAGGTGAGAATAATAATCAGGAGGTGGAGTGTTTACCAGTCTAATAATGAGGTGAGACAGGCATTAGATACAGATCACACTGTGCAATGCACACAGCAACGTTAATGGTTTCTAATTTAGACATGGCAACAAAAATCATCTACTTCACAGTGAACGGGAGACCAGAGCGGGCTGAGTTCCCACCGGATTGTCCTGCCCAGGACGTCAAAGGTACGAGCTTAAAAAGTTATGTTAATGTTACTGTTTAAATTAAATTTTAGTAAAGGATTGGCTGAGCATCCACATGTTCTTCCATTTTTCTCATAACAAACATGGACCAAATGTCTTTCATCTTACAAATGATTTTAGTTGAAAGAAGGTAAAACTAATGTGATAACAGTCATAGAAAAATTCAGCACTTTCTTCTGCCAACAACAAAACACACCAATTGGAGCAAACTCATTTACCAGTCACTACACAAGCAGATGAAAGGCTCGTGTTAGTATTTTGGAAGTGGTTGTAGCCGTGGACCGTGGTGCAGCTGCCACTGACAGCTCTTCATTTACAGCATGAGCTCACATTCTTTATGGATGTCTCGTATTAAAGGGTAAAACTCAAATTTGTACCTAAATACAACAGTAAGTTATATTCCATCACTGTTTCGTTCAGAGTTTGTCATGTTTGTTGTTTTGTAATATTGCATACATAATGCACATGCATTTTAAAATATATTAACCTGTTTGAAGGGTTGTTAAAAAAATAACCGCAAGACATTTTTCACAACGTGACATAGGCCATAAGTCAATGAAATGATCTTTCTAGATCTGTTCCGCTCCGCAGCCGAGGCAGGTCCCCATGACATCCTGAAGCTGTACAACCCCAAAGGCAACATCATCAACATCTCCCCAAGACTGGAGCCCAACAGCCCAAACTCCTGCTACAAGCTGGAAGTGGTGGCTGCCGAGTGCAACAGTGAGCCGTTAGGTATCATTAACCTAACACCATGGGAACTGCAGTGTGTGGGTTCCTTTAAAGACTACTGACTGTTTCCATCATTCTTATCATTTTAGGTGCAGAGCTTGCTGGTGCACTAGGATTTGACCTCTCATCGATGGAGAAAAGGTGGGCAAGTGGCAAATAAGAGAAACACATATGAAAATAACTAGGATTTCAATATCATTTTATTCTGTAAGAAGACACTGAGCTTTGTTAGTGTCTTGTGATTGAACAGAAACGCCTGAGTGATACTGCAACTCCAAAACCTCTGTCACATGCATAAAACAAAAGGTTGTAGATGGGGTTTGTAGTGACTTAAACACCTAAATGTGACCTCAGACTGCAGGGCCTGGAGAAGAAAATCCTAACCGGGGCTGGAGAGACTCCTGCAGTTGTGTACGAGATAAAGAAACAGGTGGATTCTTTCCAGGAAAAACTGGAGGTACTTGGCACTTAGGGAAATAGAAGAAAAATGCAATATCGTCTGCATTGAAAGCAACTGTACCAAAATGATTTTTGTCTAAATACAGTACAATCTTGTAATATTAAAATGATGTAAAAGGTTAGTGTTTGTAGTGATGGACTCACTGAGAAGGCCTGGTAGCTCAATGGATTAAGCGTCAGACTGGGATGAAGAAGGTCGCAGATTCGAAACCCCGTCTGACTCCTAATCCATCACCTACCAGGTGTGTCCCTGAGCCAGACACCCAGCGCTAGCTCCCTGTAAGTCGCTTTGGATAAAAGCATCTGCCAAACAAAGTAAAGAATCACCAGTCATCAGCATGTCTTGAACCATGTTTCTAGTTTCTGTTGAAAAGATTTTGCATATTATCTGTGAAGGTTCTCAGTCATCCAGGTCATGGGTATTTTAAAAAGGTGAGTCTGGAGACTGGTGCAGACCCAGTTCTTGTATTCTCTTCCAGAGTGTGGAGCATCTGAGCTGGCTTGGACTGTTTAAACACCTGTCAGAGGCGACGCACAAGCCTTCCCCGTTCTACCACAAGAGAACACTGCGGAAAACCAGGGAAGAGTGTGAGCATGTGCGGGAAAAGTTCCTTCAAATGAGGCACGTTCACGAAACTCACTGCAAGAAAACCACATCTGTTGATATGAAATGACTAAATGTCTAGCTAACGCCAGCGATTGTGTGTTGTCACGCTGGCAGCTCTCTGGAGGTGTCAGAGGAAGTGAGGCAGTACTTAAAGACGCCAACCTTTGATAACTGGTAAGCTTTGATTGAAAAAATTGTGGACTAAAACACAGGAGCTGGAGCTGTACATGCTACAACCAGTGCACCTGTGTCCACACTGCACACATTCAGCTGCTGATGTGCCTCTGAAGAGCCCGGAGCCCTCACCCTTTTCTTTGAGCGACATGCTAATATCAATATGAATAGGCCTGCAGAGAGCCCACTAATCAAAATAAGGTCTAAATGAAAGGCCTAGTGAACACAACATGTTTGAAGTAGGGGCTTCATGGGGGCTGCATTCACCAGGAGCCTGGTTATCATTTCATTTGTCCTAAAGCTTTTAAAGTAAACCCACAACAGTGGAGGTGGAGAGGGATGGGGAGAGGTTATGCAGAGGCAATGAGAATAAAAGCATAGGACACCAGGATGATGGTGAAGCATGTTTTTGTTCCTCTTCTTTGTGATATGTGGGTATAAGTGTCTTATAGCATTAGGTTGGTATCACTGTACTTTTGTCAGTCAGTTAAATGTATGTACCAATGTAAGGTCACCTGCTTTTCTCTCCGGACTGCCATTTATCTTCATTTAGGTACTCATTGATCACCTTTACTCTCAGCTCATTCTAGCTGTATCTTCCCATGTTGCTGTGCATTGTGTGCGTGCGTGCAGGCAGTGGGAGGACTCTGAGATCATGGTGCTCCTGCAGGTCATGTACACAGACTTAGATTTCATAGCAGCCTTCAACATTGAGTCAGACGTGCTGCAGCGGTTCCTGTTCGAAATTTACCGGAGGTACAACAACATCCCTTTCCACAACTTCAAACACTGCTTCTGTGTTACTCAGATGGTAAGTGTTTGTCAGAGTGAACATTCAGGCCTAATCATACTATCACATGATCATGCCGTGTGACAATGTGAGAAGGAACGCACATAAGTAGCTGTCAACCTTCAGAGAACTAGAACCTAAATCTAATGACTTTTTGTGCATAGCTTCTTTCACCGGCCCCACGTGGAAAATAAGTAAATGAATGCAACATATTGGAACCGTGTTTTTTATTTTAGTTGTAATCCTCCTAAAATGATAGAGAGAAGAGAAAGTTCTATGTTCTATGATGTGGGAAAGTCACGTAGGGTGAAACAGTTGCAACCAACCACCTGGGTTTGCAGGAAGATTCTTCCACTGCCCAACCAGAACTGGTCTTGGAGTGATGGGAGCTTTAAAGAAACACGAGCTAAAACAGAGAGATGGTGGGTGAAAGGCCCGTTATATGAAAAATCTAATGATAGAAATCTGATGGTGTGTGTCTCAGTGTGTCCCGTTTGAGTAGATAACAACCCCTCTTTTCCAAATGATAAAACAACAGAACATAAGCATGATCGCTGTTCTGTCACTGAACAGATGTATGGGCTGATCTGGCTGACTGACCTGAGGAGTAGGATGGACAGCATCGACCTGCTGATCATGCTGACCTCTGCTGTGTGCCACGATCTCGACCACACAGGGTACAACAACGCCTATCAGGTACACAAACCTCCCCCTGCATGCTTCCAGTGACTGTATCAAGATCAAGAGTTTAGTACCATTAACGCCACAGAAGATGATGTTTTGAAATTTGTCCAATTAAAGCTGAAATGAATATGTAGTGAAAATCATGCTGTCCCTACAGTCTATAGCACCTGTGCAGCTGCTCTGAAAGCTGATCAGAAACTCCATCTTCCAGATCAATGCTCGGACTGAGCTGGCACTGCGCTACAACGACATCTCTCCACTGGAGAACCATCACTGTGCTGTAGCCTTTGAGATACTGGAAGAGGTGAAAATGTTAAACACTGCCACATTGCAGTTTAGGGATTTAAACTGACTCAAAAAGAATGGATGGCATCAACGTAAGAGGAGGATTTGACTGTTTTGCAGGCAGAGAGCAACATCTTCAGAAATCTATCCGTGGATCAGTACAAGCGAATAAGAGAGGGAATCATCAAGTGAGATCGTCTTTTCGCACATTTCTTCTCCTGTCATACAATCACATTAATGCTACATTAAACCCTGCAGATGCATCCTGGCCACTGACATGACGAGGCACAATGAGATTCTCAACAAGTTCAAGTCCATCCTGCCTGCTTTCGACTTCACTAATAAAGACCACAAAGATGTGGTAATAGAACGTGACATGGTTTTGTACATGCATTAACAAGTTTCTGACTTTTTTCTCAGCAGTAGTAAGAGAAACACCTTTTGTTTCTCGCAGCTGATGATGATCCTGATCAAAGTGAGCGACATATCCAACGAGGCCCGCCCCATGGAGGTGGCCGAGCCCTGGTTGGACTGTCTCCTTCAAGAATTTTACAACCAGGTACCGATTCACACTCTATGTAAAGAGGTTTAATATAGTTAATATTTTCTCTAGTACAATTCAACACTGAATTAAATATAATAAAAGGCAAAATACAACTCCAATACTCTCTTTCCTCAGAGTGATGTGGAGAAGTTAGAGGGTCTTCCAGTCACCCCCTTCATGGATCGGGACAAAGTAACCAAACCTTCGTCTCAGACAGGCTTCATCAGATTTGTCCTTCTCCCTCTCTTCATCGAACTAGCCAACCTCTTCCCCTGCCTGGAGGTTGGTTCCTGTACAAACATTTAGAGGGTTCATAAGTTCTTTTGGATTGTGACACATTATTCTGGGATAGAGTAAAGAAAATGTAGTAATCCTTGATTCATTGTGCAGCAACACATCATTGACCCTGTGCGGAAGGCTCTGGACTACTACACAGAGATGGAGAAAGCCCTGGAGAGGGAGAAACTGACCCGAGCCCAGAGCGAGAACGGCCCCAAGAGCAAGGAGACAGAAGATGCTGAGGCTGGGCCTGTTGCCTCAAAACCAGGCACACACTGATCTGTGGTGAACTCTCTACATTGCAAAAAGAATGTTAAGGCAGTCCAGACATTGGATTAGTTTTTAAATTCCCATTGTTGTCTGTTTTGGAAGTGATAACCTGTGAATAAGTCAGCTAGTAGGTGCTTACTTGTTAGGATTTGTGTTAAGGACCCATGCGCACTCAGACACGAAATACACCGGTAAACCAAAAGTCACTCCCAAGGGAGGCCAAAAACACACAGTAAGGATTATTACCAGAAATAAAGAAAATGATAAACTGGCAGACCTAGGCTGTGCTGAATAACCAAACAATCAATCACTCCAACTGGGAGGATAAATACAGGTACCAGAACTGTGCAAACCACTGAGGATGGATGACTAAATACTACAAGGCAATCACAGTGAGAAACAGACAGAATAACTAGGACCAGAACACGCAGGGATAAACCAGGCAGGGGAAAGACGAGACAGAGAACACTTGACCATAATATCACACGCACACAGAGACGGACCAGGGATCACAACCAGACACCAAAACCAGACACCAGACGGACGCAGGACGCAGAGTGGAGACACAACATACAACCAGACCGGGGGCAGACAGCGGCTGAGACGAGGAGCGACAGGCTGACGTCGAGAACAGAGCTTGCAACAGACTTCCAGGACTCGGCGTGATAATAACAAATAATCCGGCGCCGAGTGACGGGCAACGGGAGACTATAAAGGAAACAAACGAGCCGGTAGGTGGAAACAGGTGCGGGAGATGTCGGGAGCGAGGTGAGTAATTGGAAACAGGTAAAGACCGATAAAACAAAACACAGACATGACGGAGACCGAACGAACTAAAAAAACACCAGGAGGCGGGGCAGACCGGGGCGAACCGTGACACTTACTGTTGTTTTTGATCATTGGGATGTGATGAATTATCTTTGATGAGATATGGGCCTTTTTGATGCTTATGTAGAACTTGCCTCAAAGCCTGTGGCCTTTTACCGAGACAAATCAGCTGAACTGTCACTGTCCAGCATCAGCTACATCACGACATGATGTAGGTGGACCGTACAGGACAGCAGTGGGAGGTTATGCTAGGTTCAACTCCTGAAAGGGTTAAGGAAATGAAAATTAATAAAATTTATAAATACAAAATATTACAGCTTCACATAGAGATTAATATGAGTAAACAACTGTGGTTTGCAGCTCTAAGTAGCTAAAACAACCTGCACTCTCATTTTTGATTTAGAATCAAGCTAACTAATATACATTCACTATATATTTATATTTTATATGTTTCTCTTGTAACTGTCTCCTGTAACATCCCTTCCCACAGCTGTGCACCTCACCTAAACAGTCCGACAGCTCTGCACAAAAGTTCCTTTTAAAGAGAAGGTGTAGAAGGGACTTGTGTACTGTAGGGGTCAGCAAAGTCCCAGTGATGGGACAGATGTGACTCTCACCACTGCTGTCAGTCGCTCCATCAGTCGGTCAATGACAAAACAGAAGTACTGTACTAAAATATATTGATCACTACGGTGGGAATTCTCTGTACACTTGGACATTGATACAACATGTTGTGTATGAGCAGATTAAATAGATAAATCACATAAACCTTTTTGGATGGGATAGAGACCTTTAGTGAGTAGACAGTAGTGTCCAAAGAAACAGTCCAGTCCTAATGTCTATGTCTCTTACAGTTACTGACTGATACCCTGATATGTTAATACATTTTATGAGTGAACACTAAATGAGAAAAAAAATACATTTTACTTTTATGTTGCTGTTAAAAGGTTCATCAAACAATCTATCATGTGGAATCTAGCTTAACCACAGAAATTATGTAGATGGGTTTCAAGAGCAATTATGTGATAAAGACATTTCAAACTGATACAGTGTGCATACAGTTCCAGGACGATGGTTTTGTTTTTCTCCTTAAGAGGCTGCAGCTGAAAATATGTGCTTTTGTTCACCTAGAGAAGAGAAAGTACTGGGTGTACCAGGGACTGGTGCTCCAGCCTGCAGCACTTGTCTGAATACTGAGTGTTCTGTCCTAGGAGGGGGGGGGGGGGGTGGGCAGGCGCCATTGTTTCTCTAAAACAAGCTAGCAGGGAAAATGCAACTAGAAGCTGTGCCGCAGCTGAGCAGTTTGCTATTTGGAGTAAAGAGGAACTAACCAGTAGCTCTCGCTGTGACTCTGAGGACTGTGACACTTAGCTTTTAGCTCCACCAGTAGTTCAACAGTTGAGTGGATAATATGTCTGCAGCTCAGTGTGGTGAAGCGAGAGAGGCAGAGATTCCCCACAAAGCTAAAAATAGAACAGATATTACTTTTAGCCTTTAGGTTCTTTTATCATCATCTGACTGAAAGATGAGAAGGACAGATTCTCTTTAACCCCGATGCAACGGCATGGCATGATGAGTGGGTGTATGTGTGTCACGGGAGACTGGAGGTATTTGTCTTTGCATTATTTACGTATGTGACAAAGACCACCACTGTATTTGTAGATTCCTTTGCAGAGAGATCACACTCAATATTTATCACTTTAAACTACAGAAGCTGTGGTTTCTGATTACCAAATTCTTCTCACTCCGCAGACAGATTTAGGACTGTACTTAACTGGTTCGCCTCATGTCTTCAAGACAGGTCCTTCCATGTATCATGTGGAGGTGAGACATCTCTAAGGTAACCACAGGGGTTCCAAAGGGCTCTGTGCGTGGCCATTCTTATCTCACTATACACTTGCTCACTTGGCCACTTGTAACTCTCTCCTGGCTGTAGCTTTTGCAGTCACCATCGAACCCAGACTCCAGATGGTCCAAAATGGGGCGGCACGCCTAATCACCTAGTCACCTCTTCTCACCTCTCTCCACTGGCTCCCAGTAGCTGCTAGCATTGAGTCTAAATCAATGATGCTCACCTACAGGACTCTGAATGGAGGAGCACCCTCTTATATCAACATGAAAGTTAAGAAAAGAACAAGACTGTTACACACCTGCATGGCCTCTTAGATCTGCAAATGAGAAGAGACAAAACAATTCACTTGTCACAGGGTCTCTGATCCCAGTCAAGACTATTCTCCTTTGTTTTCCCTGGCTGGTGGAATGACTTGCCCTGCTCCATTCAACTAGCTAAGACTGTCACCACCTTTACAGAAACATTTGTTTAAAAAGTATTTTGAATTAGTCTTACAAACATACATTCTGTGCTGTAAGCAGCAATCATCTTTATTTACCTATTGGTGCAATCCTACTTTTATTTAAGTAATATGCTCAAAAAGGATATTGTGACTTCATATTACCCTGTCGATAGGTTCTATAACATTGACTCTTGCTAAACACAATCATTCGATTACTTTTACGGTGCCTGTAGAAATTTGTTTTACTTGAGTAAAGTTAGTTTTTTGTTTAGCTTAGTATTTTAACTAAAGTAATTCTACTTGTAGTAGCGCATTAGTGTTTTGAATTATAGTAGAGTATTGTCTTCGCGTACTATGGATCTGTCACCTCTGTTAACCCCAGCCACTGTGCTCTAACGTGACCTCGAACTCTTCTCCCCTCGCGCACACGGGATGGTTTGGACGCTCCCCCAAACCTGATTTGACGGCGCGCGGTCGACGCCTTCTGACGTGTTGCCGTTGATTCGATGAGCACGCGCCGGTTCCGGTACGTCCTCTTAGGTGATCCTGAGGGTCGCCCGCCCCCTCGTGCTACCCTCTCACGAGGAGTCGTCTCATCCCCCGGCGTTGAAGATAATTTACCTTTACGAGCAGTTTTAAAGTCAGCAGACTGCCGTGTTTACGGTCACGGTTTGGAGAGTTTAAACGGTAACGAAGGTAAAGTGCAAGAATGGAACCGCTGGTTGCTGCCATTGACCAGGGCACCAGCTCGACGAGGTTTCTGGTGAGCTCCGTTAGCGCGAACGAAGTGTCAGCTAAATATTAGTACACGTACATTTCACACATACTGTCTGGTTCATAACGATGTACCGTATACTCTTTTACATTTACTTAAATGTTTTATAGCACGACTGGTGTAAAACAAAGTACTTTTCCAATGCTAAGACTGGAAATATGCAACGTTTAGAGTAAGATAAATAACTCTCCTGAATGTTAGCTTAAAGGCTACATAGAGCGAATATAACTCCTGCTGTGTGTTTGCTTTAACTGTTGTTCTGTATTAGCTGTCAGCATTTATTCCCATTAACTACAAATAAATAAATTGCACTTATGAATAAGTGCACGCCTGTAGTTGTCTAGTAGACTACAGTTATTTCATTCAAGATGCCAAATACAGGGCTATGTGGCACTTATGTGCTTTTAATGGAGAGTGAAGTGATTAGCAGTTACACTGAAATGACATCTGTTTACGTGATTCTGTGCCAAAGCCATTGTAAGATATAAAAAATAAAGGCAAATAGGAAGCAGGTTTGTAGTGTTAAACACAAAGCGATGTTAGATGCAAGTCTGTTTTCTTCTTTTCTTTCTTGATTAAATATGTGGTTAAGTATAGGTCAGTGCCTCATCAGAGCAAATTAACTCCTGTAACTATGTTATGTATCTGGAATATCACCCCTTTCCTTCAGTAGTTTTACCTGTGTGTATACTACAGAAAACATCTCTCTACTCTAAGGAAATCCATCAGTTTTTTAAGGTTAGCTCTCCTTCAGCAGTGGAGAAAAATTCAACCTCTTGAGTGAGCAGAGCTCTGTAGAGATGAAAGTTCAGCTCGCTCTAAGAGGTCCATATAACAGATTTAGGATGCCTCAGTGGATGTGCAAAATTTTGTTTTTCATTTGATTACAGGAGCAGCCACAGAGACTCATTGTCTGGCTTATTCAAAATTCAGAACTGTTAACATGGCTATTACCCAAATGGACTAAATAAGTAATAATACATATGTAAGGGTTTTATACATACAGACCTCTTTACATCAGTGTTCACCAGTGTGGTCATAACATGTGTACGCACACACCAAACAGTGACATAATCCTTTTGAAAATGTTACATGTCAAACCAATTCTTTACGAAAGGGCCTTTGACCCTTTGTGAGGCCCTTGACTGAAGTCTCATTTGATGACACTTAGGTCAATCAAAGGAAAGATAATTCTGACAACAAGTTTAAATGTAACCCACTGATGCATCTCTACTCTCACATGATGATGATGATTAAGCTGCTGTTAGCGTTAATATGAACCATGCGTGGCTTGCTGTAAACCCCCCCCACCTAGCATTAATTCACAGGAGATATTTCAGAACATTTATTCTGTATAGTTTTTCATCTTATTAGGTTGCTCATCAAGCTGCAACCATGCAACTGCAATTTACAGTAGATATAATGATAAGAAAACTGTGATTAAAAAACTTCCCAAGCTTTGTTCTATACTACTACTATTACTCGCACTACCTCTGTGGTGCAACAAGAAATATGGTTTGAGAAGAAAAGCTTTTCATGTAATAACACCCTGAATTAAAGTAGTCTATTCTAAATAGTTTTACTGTGTCCATGTATCTGTGGCAACTAAGTAGTGCTGTTGGAAATTGCTCATAGATAACATATCTGTCAAAATGAATGCCTCCCATTCTCTCCTATTGTGGTCTGATGGAAATTTAGTGTTGTCAGGAGATTAGCAGTGCACTTAATTGGAAGATCTGCTGACCTTTGTCAGATTGTCGCCTGCCTCAGGTGAATTGATCCCCTCTCTGGAACACGAAGCTATTTGTTTTTTCCTCTAGTTCCTGGCAGCACCCTGTGGTCCAAATCCAATACAACGATGATCATCACCTCTCCACTGTCTGCCTCATCTTTGTCACTTTATGTCACGAGATATCACAGGATAAATTAAGCTTCTCCTTACCACTTGTCTTACAACCAGCACATTTGTTTGGTTACAAGGTTTTTTCTAATCTTGATCTCTATGAACTCTGTTTCTCCACAGGTGTTCAATGCAAAAACAGCTAATCTGATTAGCCACCATCAAGTAGAAATCAACCAGAGTTTCCCTAAGGAAGGGTGAGTTCCATCTGGTTCATCCATTCAAAGACACTGTTTTGTAGAAGCTGCTGAGAAACTCTTAAATGTACAGAACCTAATTCACCTCGAATCCCCAGTTGTATGGGAAGAGTATAGTGTAGAATGATGTGGATACATTTAAATACACATACACACACACTTCTTTGCATCTACAGAGTTACTATAGTTATAATTTAACAGCATTTGACGTTAATGTCTTACTTTATTTCACACATGTAACTTAACTGAGTCTAAGGTCCAGCTCTTATTTAATTGTGGGCACAAAAGCTGGCTCGGTCGGTGCATCTTCACACATTACTATCTACTGAACATTCTGTACAAAGTCCCAGAGGCCATTTATTTTATTTAGGCTTTAGTATGGCAGTATGTCAGAAACACAACAGGCTGTGTAAATACAAAAAAACTTACCCATTGAACAACAAATCCGTAACTAAGGCTATATAAGTTACGGATTTGATTCATGGAATCCAAACATCAGAATAAAATACAGGTCCTTCTAAAAAAATTAGCATATTGTGATAAAGTTAATTATTTTCTGTAATTTACTGATAAACATTAGACTGTCATATATTTTAG
>JAUMHF010000013.1:15983043-16017884 GCA_032359275.1 Microctenopoma steveboyesi
CAATATTAAAATAATGAAAGGCCCTGAACTACTTCAGTTGTGTGTAATGAATCTAAAATATATGACAGTCTAATGTTGATCAATAAATTACAGAAAATAATGAACTTTATCACAATATGCTAATTTTTTGAGAAGGACCTGTACATAAAAGAACATGTAGAACATTCCGATTGTTGTCACCATACAGTCCTCAAAAAATAAAGTAGTTGCTCTGTCTATAGAAACTTTAACTTTAATTTCTGGAGCTCTGAGTGATCATTTAGTTCTTTGAACTCACATGGAATTTTGCGTTTCAAACAGATGGGTGGAGGAAGACCCCAAGGAGATAATGCAGTCTGTCTATGAGTGCATGGACAGCACTTGTGAGAAACTCTGTCGACTCAACATTGACATCTCCAACATCAAAGGTAGGCAAAGTCAATTGCTATGTAGTACATATGCTGCTACAGAAGATACTTTACAGACACACACACACACACCTGTAGCTGGATAACAAAGAAGGAGCTGTTAACCACTCTTTGTTGTTGAAATGTATGTTCATATGTTTTGTCAGCGTTGGGAGTGACTAATCAGAGAGAGACAACCCTGGTGTGGGACAAAGTGACCGGAGAACCTCTCTACAATGCCATTGGTGGGTGCAACATATTGAATGTTTATTTACACAGACAAACCACACATAGATACCTTAATGACCTAATTCACACAGTGATCCAACGTGGTTTTGTTGGGTTGCAACACTATGACATTCCTATATTACATGACTGTGATGTCCTTAGTTGAGCAAAAATAAGATGAGGTCAGCTGGGAAACAGCACAGCTTATGACTAGGATGCATCAGATTGTAGTGTCCTGTGTCATGTCTAGTCTTGCCCCACAACTCCGCGTGGCAGTGACTCGCTGTAGGAGCGGAGTATGTGCAGTTACTACACATCCAAATATATATATATTCCAGATATTCTAATCAGTTCATACATGAGTCCAGATAGATGCCAGCTAAACATCCTCTGTCCTAATCTTGTCAGTGTACTTTCTCAGGAGAAAATTTCATTACATTTGACAACAATGCTAGAGTGAATCCACTGATTATAATCAAACCTTTATAGCTTTGTGAGACTGTGCTAAGCACAGTCATGCTTTGAGCTTAATACTGATGTCCTGATAAAAATTGCCAAAAAACCAAAGCACTTAGTGAGACAACAGAAACGTAGATGTGGTGAGCCTAATTCTTTGTACTCTGCTGTGTCTATAGTTTGGTTGGACCTGCGCACACAGTCAACCGTGGAAAGACTCATCAACAAAGCTCCAGGCAGAAACAAGAACCACCTCAAGGTTTTTGTTCGCTTTAAACTAGCACTAGTAGTATTTGCTAGTTTTTACGACTGTAATACTAACAGTATTACATCACCACATTCAGGATGGCTTTTCTTCAGAATGTTTAAGTGAGGATGCCTTTATATTTATTGATTAGGGATTATTCAATTAATATCTGAATTCAAATGTGAATGTAAATGTCAGAACTTTTTGTTTTAAGTTTTAACATGAAAGATCTTCTGTTACATTTTCTTTTTTTTGTGTTGTGTTACTTCATATTCTGGTTGAACAAAACTCTTTTTATGCTCCAGCACAAGACAGGCCTACCCATCAGTACCTACTTCAGTGCAGTGAAGCTGCGTTGGCTGCTGGACAACGTGGATGCCGTGCAGCAGGCGGTGCAGACGGGGCGTGCCATGTTTGGCACAGTAGACTCGTGGATCATCTGGGTAAGATCTGCTCAAAACCTGTGATCATGAACCCTTTCATTCTCTACATCTGGTGAATACTTAGTCCACTGTTATTCCTCCTCAGTGCCTGACGGGGGGTAGAAACGGAGGGGTCCACTGTACAGACGTTTCCAATGCCAGTCGCACCATGCTCTTCAACATTCACACCATGGACTGGGACCCCGAACTGTGCAGGTACAACACAGAATGAACCTTTTAAAGCTGCTGTGAACAATCTTGTTTAACATAATGTAAACAAACTATAATCCTACACGGTCTATATCCACCCGCACATTAATGTTTGACTTCCAAGTGAAATCAATTCAAACCACTGTCATAACACAGACTGTGTTGTTAGTGAGTAAAGTTAAAGCAGTTGCGTTGTCACTGTTTTTGTTGTTCTTAGGTACTTTGATGTCCCCATGGAAATCCTCCCCAAAGTCAGAAGCTCCTCAGAGATATACGGCTGGATGGTGAGATCAGACCACCAACACAATGACATATCCATAAAGTGAAGAAGTCTGAATAGTAACCGTAGCGACAGCGATAAGAGCTCAAAGGACATGGTCTCATTAAATCTCTGTAACAGTCGTATAACCTGATAAGAGAGACTGTGTCATCCATCACACTAAGAGAAATGTGAAGTTTAGGATAAAATGTTAGTTTGGTTTTGTGTTTCCTCGTGATAGCAACAAACGATTCATATTCATGTTTTTGTATCAGAACAGGCAGCGTGTAATTGTTTATGTATATGCATGATCAGAGTTGTTTTTACTGAGTCTGCTCTGCAGTGTGTGGTGTGTCAGTCAGGGTTTATGGATTACTGTGACAGTTGTAAACATAAATGATAAGGCCCCCTGTTGTTTAGCCATACTGAGAGATGAAGTGGGGAGAGTAGAGTTAGTACTAGTATATGAGCTGCTCCTGGTATCATGTTTTCCTCTTTGTCTGTGTTTGCTTGCTTTTCCTATGACCACAACATAGTGGTAAACCTTTTTTAGTCCTGAACTGCAGACAGGACAAGGCGCCACACCAGCTCTGTTTGTTTTCCTCATCTTTGTCCTATTTTTCTTTCCTTGCAGAATATATGAGCTTATTTTTACTCTTTAAAAGCTACCACGGTGACTAAAACACACATGCTCTTTTGGATTTTACCTGAGGGTGACCTTATGCATAATAACCTAATCAGTTTCTCATTAAGTAATAAAAACATTGTGTCCTGACTGATAACATGATGCAGGATGAATTATTACATCATGATTATTTATTACAGTAAACTGATCTGTTATCAGTGAACATACACCAAACATTACTCATGGTAGATAAACAAGTTAACCTGACCGTGGTCGAAGGCTGCTTGTATCACCTCTTATGATAAAAGTGTTTCACTGGATTACTGAAGTTTGATCTCCACGTATAAGTCACAGTTACACATCCCCGTGAAGCCTGTAATTACCTGAGCATGACAGTGAACACCCTCATGCTTGATCCAAATGGTTTTATGTGTCAACACGTTTTTGTGTGTGTGTGTGTGTGTGTGTGTGTAGTGGAAACCTCAGTGTTAACCTGCATCTCAACAAGTGTCTGTTTCTTTGGTTTCCACAGAAATCTAGCTCTCTCACAGGAGTTCCTATATCTGGGGTGAGAGCTTTTCTTTGTCATGTTCTGTTAATCTGAGCCGTGATCTGTGGGATGAAGTTTGTTACACATTCTTCAGCCATGCAAACGCATCTGTGATTATCTTACAAAGAATTCAAACTCAGCATTATCATATTCTAATAACTGATGCATTACACACATAACTAGAGCGGTTTCTCTTTCTGTAACAGTCCACATATCTGTTTTCAAATCAGATATGTGGACCCTCACTAATCCCTCACTATTATTTGTTTGAGTGCAGATTCATGCTGATGTCTCATATTCTTGCTTTTCATAATGACAGTGTATTTTAAAAATCAAAATGTACAGCCCTCTAATAGTGACCTCATCTCTCTCAGTGTCTTGGGGACCAGTCAGCTGCTCTAGTAGGTCAGATGTGCTTCAAGGAAGGCCAGGCCAAAAACACGTAAGACATCTTGATTCTGCTTCACTTAAACTGAAGTAATGGTTCTATTGTTGTAATGTTGATGCCAGGCAGCTCCATCGCTGTTACATAGCCTTAAAGTATCCTTTACAGTTGACAACCACTTTTACCTCACATCCTCCTCTGCATGCTCACTCTTAGCAGAGCTTTGACATACTCAGTAGAGGTGCAGCAGTCTGATCCAGGTGTAGATGTACTGGAAGGTCCTAGGCAGTAACAAGCACGTGCAGTAATACAGAAAGAAACTCTGAACCTGTTTTCTTCTCTTCATGAATGTAAAGGTATGGGACGGGTTGCTTCCTGCTCAGAAACACAGGCTCCAAGGTAAGATATTGGAACTATGGGAGTGTCATTTAAATGACATAAACTGACATTGTCTTGCTTCTGTTTTCTGTGTTAGCCTGTGATGTCGGAGCACGGCCTGCTGACCACTGTTGCCTACAAACTGGGGAAAGACGAGCCTGCCTGCTACGCACTTGAGGTGTGTGAGGGCTCCTCGTGTTGACCTAGTTCCTACACTCACCTCCACACAGCTGAAGTTAGGTTACTCTAACCCTCATTATTCTTTTTTTTCTTCACGCCAGGGTTCAGTGGCCATTGCGGGGGCAGTGGTGCGATGGCTGAAGGACAACATGGGCATCGTGCAGTGCTCCTCCGAGATCGGTAAATACTCAGTAACGTCTTACCTGATGTTATGGAACACGTATGACTTATTCATTATTATTAGCCAGGTGTAGTACGATGTTGGAAGTTTATACTTGTCCTTCTGTTTTTGTTCATCCTCTCTCTTCAGAGAAACTAGCAGCTGCAGCAGGCACGTCTTATGGCTGTTACTTTGTGCCGGCTTTCTCCGGGCTCTATGCGCCCTACTGGGAGCCCAGTGCAAGAGGGTGAGACAGCTGTTAAAACACGTCTGAACCATTAGGTTCCTTCTCACACATGGGGAAACGCGTGTTAGCTGAATACCATTCCATCACAGTTTGTATCAATAGTAGGTTTTCTCTTTCCCAGCATCATCTGTGGGCTCACTCAGTTCACTAACAGGAACCACTTGGCATTTGCTGCTCTGGAAGCCGTCTGCTTCCAGACTAGAGAGGTACTCAGTTTCCCCTAAATCCTTTTTACCCAGTCTTCACACACTAACATGTCCACACTAATCCATGACATAACAGGGTGATTGTGAACATGTTACTGTTCTGCTGGTTGTATCAGATCCTCGATGCCATGAACCAGGACAGCGGCGTTCCTCTGACACAGCTGCAGGTGGATGGAGGCATGACGTCCAATAGGTTGTTGATGCAGCTGCAGGCAGACATCCTCTGCATTCCCGTAGGTAAGAGGCAATACATGGATTTTTCATTGGTATTAATGTTATCAAATAGTAAGAAGAAGGAAATGAAGGGTTGTGTAGCCGAGAGGCAGCTGTGTTGCAATCTTGTTTGATCATCATGAGTAACCACATGGACTTTCAACTGTTGTGTCTTCCCTGACTTTTGTCCCATTTCAAACACCCACATGAACTTTGACTCCTGAATTACGAGAGTGAGATTTGTTTCTAATGACTGCTTATCTGTGTGTCCTGTATTGGTGCAGTGAGACCCACCATGTCAGAAACCTCAGCTCTGGGTGTAGCTATGGCAGCAGGGGCTGCAGAGGGGGTGGACGTGTGGGACCTCGACCCCATTCACCTCCCATCTGTTTCTTCTGAGCAGTTTGAACCTCAGATCAACAGTGAGGGTGAGACGGCATGTTCTAATTGTCCTGCTGCCCTGTAGTGAACACCAACGAAGTCAGTCTTTGTAAAATGTTCCTAACAATGTTGTGGATACAAATCACTACGTATCACCTCAACGTCTGCGCGCGTCTTCTTCACAGAGAGCGAGTTCCGCTTTGCTCGATGGAAGAAGGCTGTGCAGAAAGCCATGAACTGGGAGACCGCAGAGCCTTGCTGCAACAACGGTATGAAACCACGTTCATCTAACACGTATGAAGTGGATCAAGATGTTAATCCAGCGACATACAGAACATTATGTATGTGACTGTGACCGTTACCTGTCTCGGATGCTCTCTCTCTCCTTCGCTAACAGGTTTAGGAAAGCAGCTCAATGATTCCCCCTGGGGGGTCCCTCCAACTCCAATCACCAGAGTGGACCCCTAAGGTCCGACGTTTACTGCTGCATGCCATTCATGAAGCTCTATGACACTAACTTGTTTGAGCTGTGACTTGATTGACGTTGGCATGGTCATTTTTTAAGGCTTCACTGACTAACCTGGTGCATCGCAGGCTTTGACCAACATAGCTTTCTCAAATGATAGACCTGAAAGGTTCTTTTAGGTTGGATCAGCCTCACAAAACAGTCTCCAGATGAAATGGCTCTTTTAAAAAATCCCTTAAATGAAATAAATTAGCTTAAACTGCAGATTTAACATTTGATAGTGTGAAAAAACTCCAACTGTTAAATGGATCAACTCTGTACCGCTCCAGCTTCACTGCTGCACAGCATGGTTTCAACAGGTATCCACACTGATGAGACACAACATCAGACATTAACGCCATCTGGTGGTGTTTGTGTTGTAGCTGTGTAGACTTCCTGCTGGCAGCAGCTTTTGCTCAGTTTTACACCTGTGGGTCAAATGTTGCTGCTTAGCTTTGTCCAACTACTAAATGAAGTCAGATACATATTGTGACATTGCTCTGAAACTCACTGTAAGCCTGTTTTATGTGGGGTTTAACTTAACCTGAGTTAGTTTGGATCAAGAAATTCCGTCCAGTTTATCGCACAACTGCGTTTTCAAACGTCTGCCAGTAAAACATTAGCTTAAGCAGTCAGGTGCTAAGTGACACAGCAACAACCTTCGGTGTGTTTACATGTTTGGTTGCAAGTTGTTTCACATTTTTTCTTAGAACTGCTTCGCCTGTAGACTTTGTATGCAGCCAGAAAAATCACCTGCTTGGGTGTTAGATCTTGTCTCACTGAGAATTGTTTGTCGCTGCACAGATCAGCAGCCGTAACATACCTGAGTACGAGAGCTTCTCCGGGAACTACCATGGAGCGAGGACGGAGGAGGGGACATGTGCTCTTAGTGAACCCAAACTGTCATACCTCATGACCCTAAAGTTTACCACCAACCAACAAAAGTGAAGCAACAAGAGGAGCATTTTCTGAACTAGAGAGTGTTCCTCCATCGTCCTGTAGAAGCTCACTGCCTTGTTGTACAGTAAAGTGAAAATGCAGTGTTCAGGGACTGAAGTAAAGACGTGTTTGTGCCTCGTCACTGTAACTAAGGACAACGCTACTGTTTTTTTATTTTAACCATTGTTGTGTATAAAGTTTTGTTTTCTTCTAAATGTCAGGATGCATTGGATCCAGACACTGAGCAGATGTTACACATGTTCAATTTCTTAATATTTACTGCTCACCTTGTGTCGTTCAAATGAGGCATGAGGGGGAAACGTTTTTTTAAGCATTTCTGGACAAAAGGGGGAAAAAATCATTCATTGCTGTTTAATGACACTAAACATTGAGGGGGGGAAAGCACTTTATAATTTAACCTTTGTGTAATGAGTAGGAGGGTTTCATTAAGATACATGTTCCAGCTAAGAGGAACCTCATCATGCTTGTTCACGTTTGTATTGTGATATCTTTTTATAGACTGGAATCCTCACGCACAATTATGAAAATGTTGCAGTTTGACAGAATGAACCAAGTTCCGCCCAATGACTGCAATCATGTGATCTACTGAAATCTTATCGTTTTATGTACGTGCCTTCCTGTTGCAGGCGTCTTTATCGTGTTCTTAATTAGTGTAATTCACCTGATAGAATCATAAAAAGTACCCTGGCACCTCACATGGTTTAGAGCGAGTCATTGAGTTGCCTCAGCCTCATCTAACAGCTTTTCCTGTCAAGTGTTGTGGAAGCCTGTCCCGGCTGTTATTGGGTGAGACAGACTTTGACAGATTGCCAGTCTTTCAGTCACTTTACCTAACATGAGGAGTACCTGGCCGACCTAAAGCTCTATTATTAATCGATGAAACATCCTCAATATGTTCAAAGTCCAAGATTTATTTCTTCATATACAGTGAAGAAATGTTAGGAAAGTGGGACACATGGAATTCAGCCTTGTTTAACATCCACAATGTTTAATAACATTTACAAAATACTTTATATACTAAAGAGAAAAAAACTGGGTTTAATGAGACGCGTATCTCAGTTCTTAGAAGAAGCTTCAGCGAGAAAACTGCCTCTTCTCGCCTTTTCCTTTGTTGACATGCTTAAAGATTTTGGATTTCTGCACGTTTCTTGACTTCTGGTATCCAAACCCGCCTCCGCCACCTCTCTTCTGTAACTTGGCCCCTTTGCTGCTGTGGACGTCTGTGAAGGGAAGCCGGGTTAAGGAAAACAACACCTGCAGTTAATAGTCGTGACCGACTACCCAAACCTGGCACAGCGCCTAGGTCGACAATGGGTTCCTCACATGTAAACAAGACCCAAACATCATTTTACCCCGACTGAAGGGCAGCAAAAGGATACTCAGATCGACATATGGGGGAACTTTGAAGCCAAATGACAGCGCCACCATTGGGAGGTTGAGGGTGTTAACGCTGTAGATCTGTTTCATTGAGTGGGAGTCATAAGCCCTCACGTAGGACTTGTAGGCCTCTTGAGCTGACTTGTGGAGGTAGTAGTTCTTCTCAATCAGCTTTTCCAGCTGCAGAACAAGAAGGTTTACCGGAGTACAGCCATCAACCCGCATAAAACAACATACCTTTGTATTTCAATTGGTAAATCACACAGAAGCTGCTGAGACTCCGTGATGGGTTCCTTACCTGAGATTGGATATCTGAGATTTTACTCCAGGAAAATTCAAACTCACTCAACGGCACCTGAGCAACATAGAACCCAATGTAAAAAGAGAAAAATCCTGCTCAATGACACCTTGGAGTCTTTCTGATAAGTAGCAGACATGTTACCTTTGCTTGTTTGAGAAAGCGCAGGAAGCCGAGCTCCTCTGGTCGAAGGATGAGGAGCGCGTGGCCTCTTCCGTTGATCCCCCGGGCTGTTCTCCCCACCCTGTGGATGTACTCCTGTTGACGTACAGTAAAGCTTAAGTATCCATCAAAAGCTAAACGTTTCACTAGTAACCAATACCTCATCATAAACAGCTAAACAACATTTAGTACCTTGGGGTCATCTGGGGGGTCATACTGGACAATCCAGTCTACCTCAGGGATGTCCAAACCTCGAGCTGCCACATCTGTACACAGCAGGATGCCAGAATCGGCATTGCAGAACTGGAAGAAGGTGGTGGTACGTTTGGTCTGCTTCTGCTTGCCCTGGGTGACAGAATGACACAAGAAGTGAATCTTTCGACAGCTCAACATCTCAGCACCATCTCCAGCTCATTGATGGTGCAGGCAGGACTCACGTGGATGGCCATGACGGGCAGGTCGATGTAGTTTAGTAGCTCGTAGTGGAATTTCACAGACATGCAGGAGGAGAAGAAGACCATCAGCTTCTTCTTCCGGTTCTTCTTCAGAAAGGTGAAGAGCAGCAGGAAGCGTTTCTCTGATGGACACACCACGTAGCCCTGAGTCACAGAATCACTTTGTCAGTCTGGCATGCTGAAGATGCTGGAGGGCCACATCGATATACTGAACATTACAGAGGTATCGCTCCGACTACCTGCTCTAGGCCATCGACAGTAGCTGTGTCCTTGTTGTCATCCACCCCCACATACAGAGGCTCTTTCTTTAGGGAGATGCGAGCCAAGTCCTCCACTTTACGGGTCTGAGTGGCTGAAAACAGCATGGTCTGTCTCTTTTCTAGACAAACAGTCATTCAGAGAGAGAAAGAGAGAGCATGTATGTGTTGTACACTGTATACATAATGGAAATCGTTTGGAACAATCAAAGGTAAAGTCTGTTAAAAAGAACAGGCGGTCTAATGAAAGAAGGTTTGATGAATCTGTTCTAGCGTGTAGCATCTCTCTGCCCTTACACCACTGCCTTTAAACATTAAAGAAAATAATTGTCTTATAATTGCCTTTCATCATCGAAGCCCTTTAACAAAACTACACAAAAACAATCCTAGTCGCGGTGGAAAGAGGCCTAGCAGAGACAGGTACATACTGGGAAGCAGTTTGATGATCTGCTTCAGCTCCTCCTCGAAGCCCACCTCTAGGATGCGGTCAGCCTCATCAATAATCAGACACTGGAGGTTCTTGTACATGAAGCCGGACGTATTCTAAAGACACAGGAAAGTTTATTTTAAAACGTGCACACACATTACTGAAAGTGCATTTTAGTAGCAAACCAACTCAACGTATCAGACGCGACGACTAACACAAACAAGCCGTCTCTACATTACATCACTCATCATCTACGGATTGGAGAACATTTACTCCGCCACAGCTCACCTGCAGGTGGTCCAGCAGACGACCCGGTGTGGCCACCAGGATGTTGACGCCATTAGCCAGTTTCTGGGCTTCAGCCGAGCGGTTGCTGCCCCCCATGATCAGGCCAAATGTGTGCACGTGGTGCGCCATCAGCTCCTTCATCACACCGTAGGTCTGCATTGCCAACTCGCGCGTAGGTGAAAGGATCACGACACCCGTGCCTGGGAAGAGGAGGAAATCAGGCAGCGGTCCAAGCTCTAACTCCATAATGCAGTGTGGTCTCACACAGTGTCAGCTATCGAACAAAGAATGAGTATTACCATTCCTGGGCATGAACTTGAGTTTGTAGATGAGCTCTATCGATGGAATGAGGAAGGCCAGGGTTTTACCACTGCCCGTCTTTGCTGCAGCCAGCATGTCCCTGGGGAGCAACAAAATAAGCTTAAAGCAGCTACAAAATAATCACAGTAACATTTTGGTCTAAAATTTTAACTCCGACTTTATGACCATGTCCAATTTATGATTAGATTAGGAACTCTGACTCCCTCCACAGTTACCTTCCTTCCAGCAGGGGATGAATACTTTTATGCTGGATCTCAGTCATGTGCTCGAAGCCCATCTCCTTAACTGCCTTCAGAGTGTTCTCACTCACCGAACCAGCCAGAGAGGCAAACGACGTGTCCTCAAACGCTCCTGAACAAACAGGTAATATCAGCTAGAATAAGTGACACGAGACAAAGTTCAGCTACAACATGTGTGTCCTGGAGAGGACAAGACAACCAAATGAGACCAGTGTGTGTCCTGTTAGAAGAAGCACAGGTGACCCGAAGTCTTAGCTCACATCTTATTCACAGCGTAAACACTGACAGGACAACATAATGGCATCGAATAAATTTGGCTTTTTGGGGGGGATTTTTACCAGCTAAAGAAAATGTACCTATTAACACTGAAAGGCAACAGCTAAAGGACAGATTTAAAATGTTACCGCATCATTACTGCTGCCATTGACACTCTCACAACTAATCGATACAGAGTAATATTAGGTCACCAATGCAAATAAGCCTATATCAGCGGATAAATTCTCATCTAAATCTTAATAATAGACAAAACACTGGATAGTTTTAACTAGAGGCGACAGTGGGTAGAACAGTCGTTTTCAAACCCAAGGGGGGGGGCGAGTTCGATTCCCCGTCCCACCAGTTTACATGTTGAGGTGTCCCTGGACAAGCCACCGATACCCCATAGTAGTGCAGACACGGGTCTAGCAGCTGTCCAAACAACTATTTCCCCAAGGGGATCAGTAAAGTATTAATTATTATTATTAGAAGAGAAGATTTTTTTTTTTTCAAATCTATTACTTTAAAAGGAAAGAAAGCCCACACAGCAAGTCATGTAAATCTGAAACCAAGATCACATCTGTTCGTTCAGTACCTGTTAATCCAGATGGTAATTCGGGCTGAGCATTCTCTTCGTCCTCTGAAGCTTCATCTTGCTCCTCTTCTTCTTCCTCCTCTGGTTTGCCATTAGCTCCATCTTTATCTGCAACTGCAGTTTCCTCCATTTCTTCCTCTTCATCTTGATCTTCTCCAGTTTCTTTCACTGATTTGGTCTTCTTCTCATCTACAATTAGGTTTTTTACATAAATGTTATGTTAAATACTGCGTTTCGTTACCTTGTACTTTTATATGTGTAATGACAATAAAGTTGAATCTAATCTAATCTAAAATCTAATCTTAATTATTAAGGCCCTGTGATATACACATACAAAGGAATGTTTTTTCCCACCCACTCCATAATCAGACACTTTTTAGTTGAATAAATAAGATTATACTGTAAAACAACAGAATTCAAAAGAATAAAATGGAAAGAACATAATGTAGGATAAAATAAAACGTATTTCTTAGGGCCCTAATTTAGCAAACACCAAAAACTGTCTAAATAGGCACAGTCTTCTAGCTCTTACCTGGTGATTCTGTGCTGTCAGTGAGTTTTCTCTTCTTCTTTTTCTTCTTCTTTAGTGGAGTTTGCTGGTCGGCGATCTCTTCTTCTGGTGCCTCATTCGGCTTCTTTTTGGGTTCTCTGGCTGCTGGTTGCTCACAACAGTCTTCTCCCAGCACGTTGCAGTTTACTGTACACCCACACAACAGACAGATAAACACAGAAAAGCTCTGTTCAGTTATGCCTCTTTGAAATTTTAAATGTTTCTTCACATTTAGGAAAAACTCTGAAATGTGATTGCTACCATGCTAGTTAGCTAGCTAGCCAAACATGTGCAAACCAAGCATTTAAGTGACAGACGTGTGAGAAATTACTTTGACATTCACAGGGAGCAGACGTGAGTGTTACACATATATCCACAATATTAAATCTTCTAATGAGATCCCCCAGTAGAAAATCACCGTTTGCCCGGTGTGACAACAGTAACCTCAAGTCGTGTCCTGAAGAGCTAACGCGGCTAGTTTAGGAGGTAAAGTTTGTCAGCACTCAAAAATCATTGTAAAAACTCGTTAATATTTACACTACGTACCAATTTCTTCGTCTTCTGTCACTGTCTTCTGCAGCTTTCGTTCTTTGTTCTTTTCATTTCTTTTCTGTATTTTCCTACGGAGAACCTTCATCTGTAGATCCGCCATGGTTACTCTGTAGAGCACACGTGTGTATGTCTGTGGCGTTCAAGGACCCTCGAGGTACCTTTGCATTGCCTGATAATAAATCCGGAGGCCCTCGCACTTTGCCCACGCAAAAAGATTTAGTTTTTCCTCGAAAAAAAACATCACAAAAATGTCCAATTGAGTCCCCCCCAATATTAATTTTAACTATTCACAACGGTGATCGGCTCTTTTATTTATTGTGTAACCTTTATTCACAGTCCACTTTATCCAGAAACTTTTCCCCCACCTATTTCTACTTCAGCACATAAACATTGCTGATGTTATACCTGAAGTTATATCTGCAGAGCTTTTCGGATTAATATTTAAAATGTATGCTTAAATGTCCTGAAAACAGGGATCATATTGCCATCTGCTGGTCAATGGTGGAAACTGACAATATTTTCTTTCAAGGTGCAATAAACTATATTACTGAGATTAACATTTTCTGTAGCACTAACACATAAAATACATTAGATGTAGTGCAGGTACTCAGGGCAGACGTGGAATTAGCCACACAAGAGACACAGGGACACTGAAGGAGTGTGTTTTGCCTAACCAAAAGACATTCAATTGTTGCTCCTAAGTTTAATTTCACACTTCAACTAAAGTGTATGTATCTCCCCTATAAATGAGTCTAAATTGTTTTGGCATAGAATCACTAGACACTAGATGTTTATTTGTAGGTGTGTTAGATGTGGTTGACTTGATGCAATAAGAACTGTCAGGATCGTTATCTATCTGTTACCACTTACTAATGTTGACTCAAAGATTTCAGTGTTTCAGGCCGATGTTCACTGAAATTCAGCTTGCTTTCTATGGTTCCTGTTGAAAAAAAACACATGTATATGACATAACACATCCTTTTATTAAAATATGCCCCTGCTTTAGAGGTTTGTTGTACTCAGTCGTTCTAGTCCCCCAGAACCCCTCCAGGTGACAACATTTCTATTATTGTTGAGAAAAATAAACATCTGGAGGTGTTTTTCATTTCGAATTTTTTTTCATACCACGGTGAACTAGACCTAGACCTAGAAAATACGTAATGTATGGGGCAGTCTAAAAAAACATTCATGTACTCCTCAAACTAGAAGCACAGGAATCAAGATGAAAATTAGTGACGTTGGCCTTTAAGTATGTTAATTAAATGTCACATCACTGGAGATACATCTTCCTCCATCTTAATGGTATGCGGCTCAGTCTCTCTTTTAAACTCAGCGGCCTGAATAATACCCTGAGATCTGTTTTCCGTCATCCCGTCCAGTGCTTGGCTTTGCGGGGCGGACTGCAACAACTGACTCCTGGACGTCCTCCTTCCAGGTTCACATCCCCTGTGCTTTCTCCTCATAACTTTCTGCCTCCACAACACGTTTGTGGGTGAGTGGATGTGCTGAGGCCTGGAGCAGCTCTGAGCGCTCTCCCCCGGGACTGGGGCGTGCAGCAGTTGAACGCGTTGTCTCTGCATATCCTCCTCCACTGCTTTAAACACCAGGTCGGTGATGTCTCTGCGAAGTCTCATAAGCAACATAGGGTCTTTAATTTGCAGCATATCCGCCAACATAACCTCTGCGAACTGGCTTAGTATGTGGTGTCTGGGTGTGCTTGGTGCGGCTGTTTGGTCAGGCGGATCAGTAAAACCCACATACTGTGGGTGTGGACAGCTCACAGCGCTGACCTCCGTCACCTGAGACTGAGGGTCTGGACGATGCAGGGGAGCAGGGTTTGGAGTAGAGGCAAGAGACCGGGGTTCATCAATCAACTCATGCCCAATCACATCAGCATCCAGCAGGCTGCCGAATGAGCTTCCTATCTCCTGCTCAGAACTTCCTTCAGTCTCTGGTTCCTCGTCCCGCTCCTCATCCCGCTCATCAAACTTTTCCTCCTGTAGGAAACAGAAACGTCCAAATCCACAAAGTGTTCAACTAAGCAGCTGCGGCCTTTATGGTATTAATTCCCACATACCAGACAGAAATCACCTCTCCTGCGGACTATGTAAGGCCTCAAGAAGTCCAGTTTCTCCCTGAGCATCTTCTGCTGGGCCGTGCTGACCCTCTCCGGATGCCACAGCACCCTCCCGTACTGGGTCCGGAGCGACCTCGATCTCCTCTCCACGTCAGACACTGTAGGGAAAAGGTGGAGGAATGGGCGGAGTATTACTTTATGTACGAGTAAAGAACTAATGTACACCACAGACACGCACATATTCATGTTTTACCAGGTTTTCCGATGGACAGCGCAAACTCAGTCCACAGATTTGTCTTCAAGTCCTTGTCGTAGTAAGAATCAGCGGATGAATTAAACAGACATTCGTGTCTGCGCCAGAAATCAATCAGCATGTTGTCCATCGTGGGGCCCCAGTGTGGCCCCCGTATCTTACCCCGAAAGTGTGTCATGATCTACGGAGACAGACATCTGTGTCTCCACAGAGCGGCCCTACCACTGAGTACGTCTCACTTCTTCAGTTTAGCTTCAGGGCGGATAGCGTTCACATTAATAGCCCGGTTATACTGCCACCAACTGACGTGGAGGCAATGTTTACACTTCATTTCTTAAAATCTAGATTCATTTATTTATAGTTTTCAAGGAAAATGTTTGAAAATCTGTATATATATTCTTGCATTATTGTAATGAGTATTACCATATAATGTAGTACATTAGTGATTATGTTACAATATTATTGTTCTTCTTTATAATAATATTGTTATATCGCTTTTATATAATTTTTATTTAAATATTAGTGTAGTACCGCGACCTGACTGCGGATGGATGGATGGATATCAGTGTAGTATTTCGTAGACAACAAGTACTATTATAGTATATATATATAGATATATATATATATATATACTATTCAAATATGTTTTACTTCAATAATAGATTATTTACGTATTTATTGTTGTTAAATGTCTAATCGCATTACAGCGCCATGCAATATTTTCTTTAATAATTGCATATTAATAGTCTAATGATATGAACATGATGTTACTGCCTGTCCGGTGATTGACAGGTGCTGGGCCTGCCTGCTGCTGCCTGCGTCGCGCTACCCGGCCTCCGCCATCTTGCCTCTCCCTGCCTACCAGAAGCTGAGTACGGAAGTGGGAACTACACTGTGCGGACTCAGGGTTCCGCCTGTGGACGGTTTGCCAGATCCTCTCGCCGACCCAGCCTACCAGTCGTGTAACTTTAACCGTTTCTTAACAGGAGCGAACCGGGGAGCGATGGCTGCACGGTTACCGGCGTGTGTTGTGGACTGCGGCACAGGGTAGGTTGTTCAAACCGAACCGCCGTGCGGACAGAGGGCTCGGGTGTCATCGATAGGCTGAGTGCTGTCAGGGACTGTCCGTGTCAGCAGCAGCAGCAGCAGCAGCAGCAGCAGTATCTGGGTGTGTGTGTATCTCTGTGTATATACAGGCGGCTAACACTGCGAGCTAACGCGCTAATGCACAGCTAGCCGTGACATAGTATTACTATTCTCGTTTGCCCTTCGAAACGAGCCATCGGGTCTTTTGAGGTATCGTGGAGTGCACACTAGCCTTGTATTTGTCACAGTCCTTCCTGTGCTCATAACCTAGTTCAAGGGTGAGCACGGTTTCATCACTAGCTACAGTATGTTTTCTTCCTGTTCATGAGATTTCACTGCAGCTGCAAGACCGAAACCCGAGTGTGGAAGGACTCCTTCACTGCTTTTCTTCATTCATTTACTATACCTAAGCTCTCATTGACAGACTATTGGAACTCCCATGTGGATTTTACCACATTTTTCAAACTCACTCGTGTTTCGTAAACATAATACTTTACCCAGAGCAACAGCATCCTTACATCTTTTGGTTTGTTAGTGGGTTTGTCAGTACTGCGCATGCGCAGTACTACTTCCTACACAGCCTACACTTCCTCATTCACGCTTTTTAGTCCATATATGGTCGTTTCTCGGCAACCGAGCAGTTTTTTTTATTAACTTCTCTAATTTCTCATATTTACCGGATTGTGCATTTTTGTCTAGCTTTGTGTCATAGTGTTGTTAAACTGTATACTGCTCTGGCAGCAAACGTTGTTTTGAAGGAAAGATGGATTGTTAAAGGAGTATGTGTTATCTGTTTGTACTGATCAGTGTGCATACCTCTTTTCCTGCTTTGTTATCAGTTAATTTTTTACTTTGGATTGTTTACAGTCTTCAGTGTTCAAACCTTGTAGGCCATTTGAAAGATGTACGCCAGTTCATATGTAGTTTACTGTAACCACATGAACCCACACAGTCATTGTGTTTTTCCATGAATGATTCTCACCTTGGTGAGATAAAACACATTTCAACCAACACCAGCGTATGATAGATCTGATACTTCTGGGGGCTAAAAGTAGATTGCATTGCTCACAGGTAGAGACTTGAACTCATCGCTCCTCATACAGCATACCTCACCCACCCCCATCCCCACCTTCCTCCCTTCAGACTGTTATCCAGTCTGCAGCTTCTGGTCTGTGCTGGGACAGCAAAGGAAAGTGCAGCTGAGACTTTGTTTAGCCTGTGCTAGTTTCTACTTACCAGGCAGATGAGCAGATACATTTACCATCTACATCATACCTCTAATAATTCCTCAGCCACAGTTTGAGGTTCAGAATATACCAGCTATGGGCAGATGTTGGAGCACGGAAGGAGTGGTGTTGAGCAGCTGGGTCTGAATCATGCTCATCGTGTCCAAACTGTGACTGCACTTTACCGTTACACAGCAACCTTCTACACTGTCCAACTGCTGTTATAGAATAAGTGTCATGTCAGAACAGTGAAGGAACCACTGACATATTGTGACTGTAATGCAAAAACTCAGGTGTTGCAGCCTTGTCCGTGCATTTGTCTTGGGTGGAGTCATTTTTCATCTGTCTTAAGCAAACAGTTAAATAGACTGCAATCAGATCTGTGTGGGTAGGTATGAAATTAGAAGCTAGGAAAGACCTACATTAGAAAACTACACACATTTGCTATATGTTATTGATTCATTTGAGAAAAAAAGCGATGCAGGATTCCGAGACTAAAATATCTAAACATGTAATGATTAACTAAATGTGTTTTCTCCAGCAGTCGTTTGTGGATTGTGCTCAGTTCCAGCTGTTTTATGCATTGATGTCTGTCATGTGTGTGGCGTGTTGTGAGCTTGTCAGGACAGGTTGAAGCAGACAAGCTGGGACTGTTCATTGGTATGAAGGTGCTACAGTATGTTGCAGTCAGTCTGTGCTGAGTTGCTGTTTTTATTAGAATTTCCATTATTACCTGTTGTTGTAGTAATAATCATTACACACTAGTTGATGCCTGCCATTTAAAGTAGCTCACTAGCAAGTCTCTAACTCTGTCTCTCTGCTGCTGCTGGAGATAAAGCTGATAAGAATTGTGCTCCCCATACTCCCCCCAACCCAAAAAATGTAGGTCATAAAATCTAAATATTGGACAAAACACTTTGGGAACGTACCTGAGTTTGTTTGTCACTATGTACATATTTACACAAATGTATCTATGTTGTCATAAAATGATGACGTAAATAAGAGAGAGCTGTGATCAAGCAACACCTGACACATAACCTTCAGCCATAATTTAAACAGCTTAATTAATTAATCAAAAGATGCTTTCTAGAAGAAGACAGGAAAATCTGTTGGGTGCTTGTGGTCAACTGCTAGTTAATTCTGTACCATGTTGGACATAAAAATAGCCTTTCTTACATGAAGTTTCATAAATTCAAAGGAGCTACTGTTACTACCAGGATGCGACCTGCTATGCCCATAGTGCTTTGGCAGGCAACAGTGTCCTCTATCAGTCCCTCGGGCCCTGTATGCAGGAAGTATGGGAGTCGACTACATCTGGGCAACATGTGTCCAGAAAAATCCAGAGCAGACACACGGAGAAGACTGTGTCTAATGCTAAAGCTGACCTAACCAATGAGAGTGAAGCTGTAATAGATCATGCTCAGGATCATGACTTTTCTGTTTTTATGTTATTTCCCTGTGTGCTTTTGGTTTTGCTTTGTTTGGATCACACTGAGTATTAGGAAGTACAGGATTAAGGTGTCGGTGTTGAGGTCACAGCTAGGTTATATCAGGCATGGTCAGTGGATACAGAAGCCATCTAACAAGTCTAAATAGTCTCCCAGCGCGACATGAATGACTCTCTTTAATGGTCTTACATTAACTCCAGAGCCGCTGCTGCTTTTGGGCCCCGACCAGTTGACACAAAACAGCGATGGCATTGATCAAAACGTGTACGAGTTGGCAGGCCAAAGTAATCTTTCATAAAGTAACGTTTTCCTGCACAAAGATGTATGTGCAGGAGCGTGCTTCTCAGTAATGATGTCACGCTTTTCCTCTCACAGTTACACCAAACTGGGCTATGCAGGGAACACAGAGCCACAGTTCATCGTTCCATCATGTGAGTATTTCACACTTGCTCAGGTGACCATGATGCCAATTGATAAGATACATCTCCTGTTTCCATTTGTGAAACATTAGCTCCAACAGGACGTTTGACTTCTCTGTACTGTTCTCCCATTGTCTCATATCCTTGTTCATCTTCTCACTTTAAAGTGAAGACGTTGTTTACATCTTTGAGAGTTGATCCTCTGTTGCTCCCTGTTGAATTCTCTGTCAGGTATCGCCATCAAAGAGTCAGCCAAGGTTGGAGACCAGGCCCAGCGGAGGATGATGAAGGGGGTGGACGACTTGGATTTCTTCATTGGAGATGAAGCAGTAGACAAGCCCTCATATTCCACTAAGGTATGCACATAGTCGCAACAGCTCTACTCACCCACAGAAGACTGGCAAAGTAATTACTTTGTCGATGTGTCTGTTTTTTAAAGAAATTTAATACACTGCATAAATTCTTTTTTAACCCCAACAAGGAGGAGAAAAATTCAACTCTGTGCACTCATTCACTGTAATATGTTGTAAATACATGTAAAGCTTGAACCAGTATCTCCTGGTAGCATAAGCACAGGTAAGGGGAAGGGGAATTAAATATTACATACCACCTCCGTTCAAATTGTCTCAACCTCTGTGCCGACAGTGGCCAATTCGTCACGGGATTGTGGAGGACTGGGACCTAATGGAGCGCTTCATGGAGCAGATCATCTTCAAGTACCTGAGGGCTGAGCCAGAGGACCACTACTTCCTCCTGGTGAGAGGCACCAGCAGTAAACAGCAAATACAGCTAAGACTAATTCTAAAACCCTTTAAGTGCTGCTTTTAATCCCGTGGGCTCATGCTTTTAATATGCGTTTGCAGACAGAACCTCCTCTCAACACACCGGAAAACCGAGAGTACACCGCAGAGATCATGTTCGAGTCCTTTAATGTCCCGGGGCTGTACATCGCCGTGCAGGTCTGGCTCATGTGCCGTGATGTCTGTGACCAGGAAATAGATAGAAAAACTGATTTGTTGACATGTCACATTCTAGTGTGCACTACCTCCTAATGTTCATCGTAGTGATTGTAGTTAATTTGTATATGAACATACAGTTGGAACATTATCAGTCTGACATTTGCTGTGTGTGTGTGTGTGTGTGTGTGTGTGTGTGTGTGTGTGGGTGTCAGGCTGTGCTTGCTCTAGCAGCCTCCTGGACGTCCAGACAGGTTGGAGAGAGAACACTGACCGGCACCGTCATTGACAGCGGCGACGGTGTCACCCACGTCATCCCCGTGGTGAGTTCACACAGTGAAGTTATAATTATCTCTAAAAACCTTTTCAACACACATATTTAATATGCATTACACTAATACAGTTCGTGTGCAGGAAGGATCTCTGTTTGTTGTTGCTCCAAATTGCAGTCAGTTGGATCCCATTAGTTTTCATCTCTTGAAAAGAGTTTGTAACGTGATG
The DNA here is from genome assembly GCA_032359275.1 of Microctenopoma steveboyesi. NCBI lineage: Eukaryota > Metazoa > Chordata > Actinopteri > Anabantiformes > Anabantidae > Microctenopoma > Microctenopoma steveboyesi. Next base: position 16,003,784 of record JAUMHF010000013.1, read on the forward strand.
GAGTCGACATGTGAACCTATGAATCGATTGGACATAGTTTAAAAAGAAACACACGGGTGTCCATGAAACTGTCCGTAGAGCTCGACGGTCTCATTTTGTGGTAAAGCAAAGATCAGGGTAGCAAAGATAGGTATAAACTATAAAGAATGAGAGTGTGGCCTCAGTAATTATAAAAAGGAAGAAGTTAGAAACCACGTGGATTGTTCCTGGAGTTTGTTGTTGAGTTAGAAATGACCATGGTCGGGTAACCAAACAGCAATGAAATGAGTTTTATAAAAATGATTCTGTGGTCTAAAAACACAAATAAACTACTGCTGCCTGCTAACACTCTATCTTAGGTGAAGCAACACCTAAGTTATACAGTGGGTGTGAGAGCTACACTTGCAAGCAAAGGTGAGATAGTGGAACTTTTAGTCATTGTCTTTGTAGAGATTCCATTTGAAATGAAATTCCTCCTGAAGTTTTCATTGGTTAACGTGATGTGAGTGCGTGGAAGAGTAGGTTTTCCCTGCCTTCAAACAAAAAAGAACATTTCCACATGTGTGTTTGTTCCATAACAGGATTGGGTTGATATTTCAGAATAGATCAAAGTTTTCTGAGGTTGGAGAGAATTAGTCAGCTTTGGGAAATGTGCTTGCAGAATACATTTAGAGGCCGGGTGACTGAATCAGCACATCTGTAGCTGCTGCTGAACATGTGCCTAAACAGGAGCCAAACACAACACTGTGGGGACACGGAGAAGGAAAAAATCCCAGAGTCAGGGTCTTTCTATGTGCTTCAAGTCTTTCTTTGTTCCCCTGTGTCACTCAGGCTGAGGGTTATGTAATTGGCAGCTGTATAAAGCACATTCCCATCGCTGGGCGAGACATCACCTACTTCACACAGCAGCTCCTGAGGGAGAGGGAGGTGGGAATCCCACCGGAGCAGTCGCTGGAGACGGCCAAGGCAGTTAAGGTAAATCCCTCGGCTACATTCCCATCACACTCTTTATCTGTTAAGGAAGGAATAATTACCCCCACTGGTGCTGACTGGAGTAACATACGTTATTCCAGGTATCATCAGAGACATAAGCCTCAGGGTGCTGGTGAACGAACCTGGTGCTCAGGGCTGATAACACAGCTGTGAGTGTCACACCTCACTCCTGACATCGTTACATACTCACCGACATCAGCAGCAGTCCACACTGGGTTAACATGAAACGGGGAAGAAAGCATTTAATCTATACACAACGTGTAGAATATAACGTAAATCCACCAAAAAACAGATTCATGCTGCACCGAACTCCCAAAGGCTCACTGTACAGTGGACATACAACCATTACATTACATTACATTACAATCAAGGAATTAATAAAGTCACTAGTGGGGAAATGTTAATCCAATCAAATCCAATATGACAAGTTCTGACAGGGACTTTAACCAGAAGAACAAGAACATTATACAGAACCTGAAATGCCGTTTGATCAACGAGTTAGTTTAGAAGTGGTGTAGGAAAGCAGAAAAGCAGTGTTTCTATGTTTGTCAACCAGCTGTAGGAGAGAAAACCAAAAGAAACCTGACAGCACCTGACTCTTACCCATCGCTAGCACTGGTTTGGGTCAGGCTTGAAAAGAAAGTCAAAAAGGAAGGCGAGCGTGAGAGATGTGTGAGAGCCATATCAGGACAGACTGGGCACAAACCCAGCTGTGTGAGGCTCAGATTCTTTCTGTGGACGCCAGGTGGCAGTGTTGCCCTGCCTGTCCCACACAGCTGGTGTCCTGTGGCAGACCACTGGGTTATTTGTTTTTTTTATCTCTAAACTGAGATCAACCTGAGCTCTTTAATACTGCTCTTGTTGTTGTTTCCTGGACACACACTAGCCACAAACCTTTTATAGGAGTTTAACCTCTGTATTTCCAAACCTGTGCCTTTCAAAGGACACAAGATTTCTTCTTCCAGGTCTCCAGCAAATGTGACTTTATGTTAATATAGTTAGTCTTCACTTACTGCTGCTCATTCTGTCCCTCACCACATTTTATTGATGCACCTCAGTCCTCCATGTTTATTAAATGGCTTATTATCACAGAATGCCTTCGTGATACCAGGGACCACTCTTCATTACTCTGAAACATGCAATCAAGAAACAATGAACAGAAATAAATGAGCTTTGGGGGGGTGCACGTCATGCATATTGCCCATCGTGTCTGGAAATGTTAAGTCTGTGGCTGTCTGCCTCGGGGCATGGACCACACTCTGCAAATCAGATCTATTCGTGCTTTTCTCTTTCACTTTAACAGACGTCAAATTGATTGTAGTGTGTCTGTTCGCTCCGAGCGCACCGAGATCAGAGGGATGATTATAATACAGATGGTACAGCAGTAACCATTTTCACCATTCTGAGGTTTCTTTTCTCACATTGTTGCTCTCACCATCAGGAGAGATTCAGCTACGTGTGCCCAGATCTAGTCAAAGAGTTCAACAAGTACGACACAGACGGCTCCAAGTGGATCAAGCAGTACACCGGCATCAACACCATCAGCAAAAAGGAGTTCACTATCGACGTGGGCTACGAGCGCTTCCTGGGACCTGAGATCTTCTTCCACCCAGAGGTTGGTCTGTGCCGTGTGAATCACAGCAGGAAGACTGACGTTCCTAAAACAGTTTGCCATACCACGTTATAAGAACCGCTATGAGGGGTTTGTAACGCCTACCGTGGCACCTCTGGCACATACCCAACGCAGAATGACATCTCTTCTTTGTTTCCTTCCCCCTCAAGTTCGCCAACCCTGACTTCACCCAGCCCATCTCTGAGGTCGTGGACGAGGTCATTCAGAACTGCCCTATCGATGTCAGGCGTCCGCTCTATAAGGTGAGCTGACTTCTCTCTAAGCTCGCTGTAGAGAAGTGATCACAACCTGTTACTGTTGAGCAGTCTGCAGTCAGTTTATATTCATTTGTAAGCAAATGCTTGATCACAGGCATCAGTCAGAAGATATTTTACTTTTGCTTGTCTGCTGTCTCTGGTAATCAGCAAGGTTGTAACCTTCTGTTGGAGAGTTGAGTCTGACTGACAGGACTCATGTTGTGAGCCTGTTGCTTATTGTTCTCACTGTGTGGAGACTGAAGTGGTGGAGTCGCACCTCCACTGATCAGCGCTCGGGAACAGGTCACAGGGTTTAAGTGCTGCTTCCTCTGTTGTTTTCTTACTCCGTAGAACGTTGTTCTGTCAGGAGGCTCCACCATGTTCAGGGACTTCGGGCGCCGTCTGCAGAGAGACTTAAAGAGGACAGTTGACGCCCGACTGAAGATGAGTGAAGAGTTGAGTGGAGGCAAGCTGAAGGTGAGAGGCCACTTTAATTACTATTCAGCATAGATCTTCAGCTGTTTTAGTAAACTCAGCACATGGGCACTGAGCTCCGATCTGTTTATTTGACATGTTTAGGGCATAAACACAGTAAGGGCCTAAAACTGACTTTAGAGGGAAGGAGCGTATATTTAGCCTCTCCTGCCTGCTCCTCGTCCGCTCACGCTGCTAAGCCTCCACCTGTGATTCATGCAGGATGAGATGTTAAATGTCATCCGGCCTGAGGCCGAGCTGACTGGCATCTGTAAATCCTCCTCATCCCATCAGTGAAGCAGATGGTGGACGTAGCTAATCCAAGTAATAAAAAGAAACATGGCGAGTCTCACAAGTAACTTGAGCAAGTCTGTTCCAGAATATTCTCCGTATTTATTTACCAAACTAATTCAGTTCTTAGGTTTGTGTCAGGACTATTACATCTCATCCATGTCCTGCTAAAGGTTGAATGGAATCCATCTCTTTTAGTGTTTTTACCTGTGTCCTCCCTCCTCAGCCCAAACCGATTGATGTCCAGGTTGTCACTCATCATATGCAGAGATACGCAGTGTGGTTTGGTGGCTCGATGTTGGCATCCACTGTAAGTACATACGCACTGTTACCATTTATATCAGCGCTCACAAGTATCCAAAATAACCAACAACCCCGTCACCTCTCCACAGCCTGAGTTCTACCAGGTGTGCCACACCAAAAAGGACTATGAAGAGATCGGGCCGAGCATCTGCCGCCACAACCCCGTGTTCGGGGTCATGTCTTAACTGTGGACCTGCACAGTCTAACAAGTGGTGGGTGCAGGGAGGGTGGGACGGACTTAGAATACATGAAAGACGGGCTCAAGACAGTGCTTCTTTATTTTTTCTTTTTATTCAATGCTTGCTCAGCTTCGGATGTGTGGGACAAAAAAGGCGATCCAGAAAAACGCAAACTGGCGGGAGAATATGTTGTGTTGTTTTTTTTTCTTTTTCTTTACGTAATCTGTTTTTACTTTTTAAAAACGAGGGAAAAAAGGTTTCTAAGCCAAAACGATTTGAAGAGCATTTCTGGATCTGTTGAGCAACGTGCAGTGAGTGATGATGACGAGAAGAAGATGGTGTTGGTGGAGGCCTAACACAGTAACACTGATAATAATTTTGTGACATCAGAGCATAATATTTATGTTTCTAGAACCTGATAAGTTTAGAGCATATTATCTGTTGTCTTTTATTTTCTGCAGTTTCTCAGCTTCACATGTTCAAGTATCATGGTAAGAGCTTGTCTATATTTCATATTAAAGTTTTTTTATAGGTAAAACCGGAGAAATCAGCGGTAAAAATCCAAAAAAAGAAAACCAGGACTATTTTAACCCAGGACGCAGCTTTGATACGCAGTATTTGTTTTCTGACTTTGAGTGCTGTTATTCCTCCTGTGGCTGCTGCCCTCGGATTCTACATGAACTCACATCTGCTTTAACTTCAGACACTGTCAGGTTTCCACCTCTGTGATGCAGTGAGAGAAGGAGAGACAAAATCAAACTGAATAAGAGCGACTGTCAGACCAGTGTTGTCAGACTAGAAGTTTTTTATTATTAAATACCAAATTATTAAAAGAATGGGATTTGTGTATTTAATGCCTTGCAACGTTCCAATAAAGGCTTAAATTTGTTTCTAAGAACTGGGGCACCTGTCTTTTTATCATCATGCTATCCACTTTGGCAGCGCTGGAGCCAACCCCAGCGGAGAATTGTATTTATGAACCTCCTGACAAATGAATCAGAATATTAATCAGCTCTAAGATGATTCGGATGTACGGTAGGTAAACTACCAATGTTGGGGTTTCTACAAATCAAATCACATTTTAATGTAAAAGAAACAAACCTGGTGAAAAAGGTCATAATTTTACCAAGATTAATACTCAAGGAGAAGATGTACGTAGCAGGAGTACGTGTTCTGAAAGTTACAATACATAAGACAGAAAAAAAACAGAAAAAAACTGTCACTAAATTATATTGTTACCCACAGAAATGTGGATCAGTTGTTTTTATAGGAATCTAATCCTGCAAGAAGAAGCAAGTAACTAATGTACCGTTAGGCAGAGGCTGATAGACTTTCAGATTCCTCCCACTGGACAGCATCTTTACTGTCGAAGCCTGATGTCCCCGCACTCTCTCTGCGTCCCTGATCTCCAGTCTACAGGGGCTGGAGTGCCCTGGTGAAGCACCTGCCGCCGCCACCACAGCTGTCTGCACACCAGAAGATGAAAAGACCTGTTGAAGAGCTTTTAGTGCTCAAGACCACAGCTACTTCATCTTAGCCAGAGATCAGAGAGGTGAGACTGCTGGAGACTGATGGAGGAAGGAGTTCTTCCCAACAATACCCACCTTACCGTGTTTGAAGACATAGTGCCTCAATAAATAAATGTATGTAAATAATATGCATTTAAAACCTAATCTATATTATAAATGGAAATGTCAAATACCAGTACTATTTAATAAACTTCCATTAACAAACATAATGTGCTTTTAAAAGACAATATGTATACAATACAAATACAATGTGTGTTTTTTATAAATATTTTTTAAAACACAGTTTCTATGTACAATAGTCAGTTTTAATATTAATAATGTCTCCACTGTATTTATTGTCAAAAATCTGCTCCCATTTCAAAAAACTAGTCATTTCTGTATGTGTCCCAGCATTTGACTGGCAGTGTAAGTATGAGGAGCCCACAGAAAAGCTCTACACAGCCCTTCAGCCTCGTTTAGGTCACTTCACACACCTGAATAAATTGTTTTGGTTTTGTCCGTGTTCTTGATTTGACAACAGAAGAGTGAAGCTGTATTTTTCCCTTGATATTAATGTTGAGATCATACTATGTAAATTTGGGTTTGTATTTCTGCATTTGCACTTCAATTATTCAGCCCCCTCCTCCCCCCTGACTGGAATAGACTGTTTTCAGTGAAGAATTAAGAACATTTAAAATAATAGTACACACAACTGTGTGGTTCCTCCAAACCTAACCCTCAGGACAGAAGCAGCTTGTAGAGGTGTTCCTGAGGAATTTTAGCCCATTCTTCTCGGGGCAATGGTCTCCAGTTATACACTAATGTTCTTGAGGTCCCATGATGCCCAAGCTTCAGCTTTCTCTGATGGCATTGTAGTTCAGTGGGTGGAGCAGTTGTCTTCAAACCCAAGGGCAAGTGCTCCAATTCTTTTTCCTGAAAAGCCCCATGATAAGGTTAAAAACCATCATAAGCTGCCATCATAGGTTACATTAAAACTTAATACACAAGCAGACACTGTGTGTGTGTGTTCTAGGAAGGAAAAGGATCAATCTGATTCACGGTCTCCTCTATCACCTCAGAGCTGTCAAATGTAAGGCTTCCTCCATTCCATCCACTGTCATTTGTTCCTTCGATCGAAATTCCTAATGTCCTTCTCTAGACCTGTCAGACCTCATCAGACTCCTGCTCTGACCTCATCTCCAACCAGCACCTCCCCATCAGCATCACATGGCTTCTGTGCTGGCCCGTCACGTTCCTGCTCAACCAGCTCTTCACACCACCACCACCAGAGTCTAGACTCCTCTGAGTGATTTCCTTTTTCTCCTCGTCCCCCTTTCATAGAACAAAATGTCGATTTAGTCTCCAAAGATGAACCACCTTCCTTTTCTTGTGTCTCTTCGGATTGAAATTAGGTAGTTGTGGGTTCGTAATTGGACAAAACAGAAAGAAAACAACTTCTAGAAGATATAACATTTGAGTGGGTGGCAGACAGGCAAACACCACCCAGACCAACAACACACACAGCAAAAGCAGCACCTAGGACTACTGTAGTGTTGCTACTGAATCACACACTGGTGGTATGTTCAGGTGCCCATGTCCTGTGATGTAGTGTAATTGTAAATTGATATATGTAACACAAGTGTTCCCTAAATAAATGTTATTTTCAAGTCTTGATTTCAACATGTTCCTCTCTGTAATGTGTCGAGCAAGTAAACCTGATGGCTCTAACCTCTTCTAAACACAGGGCTGGGGGATGAGAGTCCCCTTTGCTCCCACTGAAAGTTTAACAATGGAGCACAGCGCCAGGTGGAAATCTGCATTTAAATGGAGTTATCCTCCTGACAGGAAGTCAGTTTGGAAAGAGAAAAAAGCTGCAACGTGGGCGATTGTTTCTGTGTGCCGTTGTTTCTCCTAGCAGACAAAGACAAATCAAGTTTCTAGATGTCTTTTTCAAGACATCTACAGGTTATACTTGGCAGATTCTTTGATTCTTTGTTGGCAACACAAAAGCTAGGGAAATGAACTTGTGCATGTGTGAGTGTAAATATATTTTACTGTGTTTGAATGTCTCTACAGAAAACAGTTCCACGTTGAGGAGCATTAAATAAGCTACACACAAGCTTTGCCTTTCTTTTCTTTCAGTAGTTGTGTTTAATCTCATCTCAGCGCTGAGATTTCCTACATTTCAATAGCTCCTTGAATTTGTATTCAAGGAGTAGCTTTCTTTATTTAGCCAACAGATGTCACTCTCTCATCACTCTGAGGGTATATAAGCCTCACAGTAGGCACCGAGACGAACACTTGCTTCAGCGTAAAGATGTCCAACGAGTGTCTTCTCTTCTCTTCTCTCTCTCCCTTTTTTTTCTTTTGCGGCACTGTAGGTAAGAGGTTTCAGCAGTGGGAGGAATTAATGTCCAGCCCCGCACTCCGTGCAAAATGATGTGCAGACATTGTCCAAAGAGACTGCAGGAAGGTTAAATACTACTATGTCACAGCAGGCAGATCGATTTGACAGGACATTTCCTTTTGGAACCTAAATTGCCACCGCTTTTTCTTCCACACACCGCTTTCGCTTATGAATCATTTGAGGTCTAAAGACACACACACACACTGCAGTGATTGCTGGATTGCTAGAAGATAAGTAATATCTCTTTATCTTCAGTAAGAGGCCAGAAAAGATGTTGGTTCACTTGGGTGGGCGCCAACCACCGAATGAAGGCTGACACACTTTGTGAACGTTGGCCATGCTGTAATATCAAGCTGGAGGACGGCGGCTGCTGCTGCACAAAAAGATGGTGTACTACACCCCCTGCAGCTGCTAATTATCCTATCAACTCTTTATATCAGATCAGATATCACTGCACATTAAAAAAGGCTGAATAGGCAATAGGTTGGCAACATGAATGTTGTGAAGGTGGCATGTAGGGTATCTGGTGGTTTGTGGCAGGAATTTTCCTAAACTCTAATCTGAATTTGTAGTAAAAGAGACGCCTATGCCCCCTGCAGAGGATGCTGCATAACCCAATGTGTGCCATAATCACAGTAAAGCTGCCGGTTCGTGGTTCCTGTGACGATTTATGCAACTAGTCCTCCAAATGTTAATGCCGTGTCACTCTATGAGCATGTGTTAGAGCAAAAGAGCGTGGCCATGTAGGAACGGAGCCTCTGTTGAAGGGGCACTCCTACTTTTGCTTTGAAGCACAGGGTTACATTTGGTCACTGAATAAACATAAGCAATTACTGATGGCGGCTTCCTTAACCATGTGTCTGTGTTATGGTTAGGTTGGAGTTAACAATGGTTAGTAGCTACAGTGAACATCTTGCCAACAGTAAAATCTACATATTAGTTATTTTTGGCTGCTGGTACAAGTGTCCTACAAAGTACTTTTCCATAAGGATAGTTTTACGTGGTGTCTGCATCTGGAGACCTGGATCGAGACCTGGGCTTGGTCATGGAGTCAATCTGAGATTACAACATGAATCCACAGAACCGCAGCAAGTTCTCGAAGATGCTTGGATTAATCTATTTAACATGTACGTTAAAATTGTGTGCTAATATATTGTATGGATATAATTGTGGGTGCGTTCACATACAGTTTTATTTTTTATTTAGTACATTAAGTTAATGGAGAAATAAAAACTATTCATGGCATCTTTTAAAAAAATGTATGCTAATTTTATTTTCAGTAATTTATTTTTCAATTCACGCAGATTAATGTACTAGATTATTGTAAAAGACTACAATTATAATGAAGCATACATTTTTATCTGGTGATTAACACATTGTCACGTTCATGCAATGCCTTTGACTACATGACTGTTAGAATAGAGTTGGTGGTTTGACTCCCAGGTTCCCCAACCAGTACATATGCAATTATGATGCACCCTGATAGATGTTAGTACATTGACAAGTTTTATTTTGCTGCCAGACCTCTTCTCTCTTCTAAACTACTTTTCCCAAAATATAGAAATGTAAAAAAATAGAAAGATTGAAATTGGACTTTTTCTGTCAGGGAAAGTGAGCAGACATCATGTTTCCAGGGAGCTGCTGCTGCTGCTGCCAGTGGTTCTCGCTGTTCTTAGTTATCAGCTCCCAAAATGATGGAATAAATAAATCATTGTCGTCAGAATACAGGAAAATAGTTGAATGGGTTTCATGGTTATCATATATTATGGCTCTGGCACTGGTCAAAGGTAACTGAATCTGCCTACCAGCATGTAGTAGCTAGAAAGGTATACAGATAAAAAGCCGGATTATCCAGCATATATTCACTATACCACACATTCAGGTTTTCCATGTCTACATATGACACATTCATTTCTAATTCAACTAAAATGTTGGATGGTTGTTTTCCCCTTTTCCAAACTTAATGCTAAGCTAATGCAGCACATTGTGGCCATTAAGGAAATCCTCAGAACTAGCCTAGAGTATTAATCAGGTCACATACTTCTCTCTGAACCCAACCAGAGTCTGAGGATGTGGTGAATAAATCTGACCCGAACCAGACAAGCATACTTTTCATGTCCAGTCCAGCCAAGACCCGGAAATGTGCTGAATCAATGTGTGGATCAAGTCAGTTCAGTTCATTTGACTTACTTTTTTTCATGCAGCCTTGATATAGAATACGTAGAAATATATTTAAATTTTGTTTAATCTTTATTAGATCTTTATCTGGTCAAATCAGAGATTTCATGTATGAACCTGACTCGGCTACATAGCCCTTGAGGTTTTTCCATATGAAAGATATCGTGAAAAGTAACAAAGTTTTGACTTAAGCTGGATCTCTTTTAACAGAGCAGGTAGCAAGGCCTCTGAGTTTCTCCTCCCTATTAACTGCAGTGGCAAAAGCACTGCAGCATAGCTTCTCTTTTAGCCTGTCCAGCCAGGCTTTGAAGAGTGTTGTTGGTCGAACAATGGTAGTGCCTCTGGTTTGCTTTCCACGGCGTGACAGCCTCTCAGTGCTGCACAGGAGCCTAAATCTCCCTCTGAGAAGGTTAAGTTAGAGGCTTTAATCGAGTGCTTTGTGGAGCAGCGTGTACATACATCTCTCTCATCTCAGTGCACCTACAAATGCGGAACAATTTAATTGTTAGAGTTGGAGGTAACCTGTAATTACATTTTAACTAGCAGCTATAGTAATGGGTGGATTTAACTCAGTGTCATGTAGGTGCCATGTTTGACTTTTGGGTCAGATTTAATGTATTCTGTAACAAATACGTTACAGAATTTGTGTGCGTCAGTGAAGTACAGTCTGTTGCCAACCATTTAACTTGTCATACCGTGATCTGTGTTTAGGAGATTAACCCTTAAATAAAAGCTGCAGTACTGAAGATGAGGTAATTTTTTAGACTGAACTCTTCCGTCCAGCAAAATCAAGAACGCTGTACCTATCTGGTTTTGTTTGACAGGATGAATTGGACTAAATGATAGTCAATCTGGCTAAGTGTGAAGTATGGAACTGATACAGCTTCTTGTTCTTATTTCCACTTGAACGTTCATGAACCCAGAGCAGCAGTGTTCAGTGTAGATTTAAGGAGGTTCACAGGGGCGGTATTAAAATGAAATCTGCCACAGCACAAAGGCCTCACTGGTGTCTGATATTACATTATGTCAGTTTTTCTTCAAAAAAGTACAAAGAGCCTGGCCAAGCTGGAGAGTGTAAGGAGGACATCAAGGTTGCTGCGTTCTTTTTATCATTTGGAGGATGAACTCAGAGGAGTCAGGAAAGATAGAGTCAAGGGAGAGTGGAGATAAAAGTGGCTGAAGTCTGAGGCTTGTATCAAAGTGGATAGATAGAGTCCAGGAGGACATATCAAGGAGACAGACAGAGATGTGGAGGTTGATAGGAATTTGAAGGAGGGATGGGTAAACTCCTCTAGCAGATGAGAGCAATCAGGAGATGGAAACGAAGGAAAGAAGAGACCAATCAGACCATATCTGTCATACCCTCAAGGTTGTCTCTTGTTTCACAAAAAAGGACAAGATGAGTACAGATTACATTTAAAACACACTGTCACCAACACCAGCACAAAAACCCTAGCTTTTACCATGAACACAAACCTAAGGGTGAATCCAAATGTACAAAAGCTGTAGCTGTGATATTCCTAAAAGAAACTTCAATTATTCTCCACAACCTGTGCAGAATTGCCAAGGTAATATCCTTGGCAGACATAAGGTATTTACACAGAGATGTTAATATGCCTACTACTAGTGATTGTAGTTAGGGCGGAGGCAGTTCTTGAATATCTCCAGGAGGTAGAGTGTTGGCAAATGCACAAGTTTCTGACATGATGGTGGAACAGATGGTCAAACTGACCTCAGTGAGCAATTCCAAAAGCTAAAGCTGTGTTTTCCAAACAAAGGGAATTATGGGAAGTCACATTTCAATAGTATTCATGCCAGATAGGATTATTTGTTACAGAACTGATCCTTAACTAATATAGTACAATGTAGTAATACGCAATATGTTGTTATTTATTTTTCTTCTGCTTATCATTATTACTGTTTTTTATTACTATCAGTAGTAGTATTATCCTCCTGCCCTACACTATTTGTGGCAGAATATACCGTCCATATGAAATGGTCTATTAATCAACATGTTTTATACTGACAGTCAGTGGAACTGTGATATTTCCATGTCTAACCATCAAGTATGTTGATGTAGAAGTTATTATTTTAAATAAACTCTACAGCACATAATGGCGTAGCATGATGCTGATGCTGCTGCACCTTGGTTTTGGCATTCATCCACCTGATCCATCCACCTCCCAGTAGCTGAGCATCACTAGGCCTATTTTTGGGGGCTTCAGCCCCACCAATATGATCTCAAGCCCCCCTAAATATTTGATTTAATTACAGTGTCATTTAAAAATACTAATAGTTATAATTATATAAAAATAAATGTTAGGCAGAAATAACTAATTATATTTGCAAAGACACCAAGCCATATTAAATGAACTGATTATACGTTTGCTAGCATGTTTTAGTGAAGAAGGAATCATAAAGACTAGGAAAACCAAAGACAGGGGATATTCCAGAGAAGCCGTTGAAAGAAAATGAGCCAGATAACAGTGGAACTGCTGTACAAGAGATATTAAAATTAATGAGGCCTATTTAAAATGTTTCAGCAATCGCTATATACACTAATAACTTCCTACAACCTAGGTGGGCTAAGCCACCCTTGACTTTCAATGCTAGTGACGTCCCTGCTAGGAAGAATTCACCCTTGACAGGCTGCGGCACTATCTGATTACTGTAGTGATCTTCCTGTAAAAGGAAAATGAAATAGAAAAACACAGTGCTAACTTGTCAACATACAAGTGACTCCTGTATTAGGCCTGAGAGCATGCCTGGATATTGTAATGTAGTATCATAATCGGGCGCATCTGAGACACAAAATGCAGATGAATGCGAGAATATTTTCAGTGGAATGGGACTGTTTCCTGATGCACAATTCATCCTCCTCCTAATATAACACCTGCAGTATACCCACTACACAATGTCTATTGCAGACACTTTGTCAATGATGCTGTCTGACAAAGCCTCATTGAGGACACAGATTTTCGACTCCACACCGTGTACAGCAGTTTTCCTGTCAGTGACAATGGGCTGAAGGTAATCAGTGAGGAGACGAGAGAAGATGCAAAACTGAGGAACACGCTGAATGGATGATGCAAGGCGATATCTACTGCAGAGTCCTGGAACAACACTGTCAGTAATAAATTGTTTATTATTCGAGGGTAAAAAGATCATCACTCCTGCTTCATGGCGTGCACAGATGCGATCATAGGGGCAAAATGGGCATTAGAAAATGTTCACAGTCTATATATTGTTTGGCCTGGGATGAAAAAGCAGATTGGGGTAATGATAGGAAAGATGTTCGCCCTGCTTAGAGCCCCAACGTGCAAATGTTTGATCAACAGAATTCCAGACATAACTGCTTTAGATCTGTTCACCTGAAATCAGATCAGATCAGATCAGATAGAACTTTATTGATCCCTCGGGAGAGGTTCCTCCGGAAAAATTCAGTTTCTAGTAGCAGAGCACCGACTTCCAGTTATATCAAGAAACAGAGAACAGTAATCAAGAAAAAGCAAAAATGAGAAGATTAGGTCAAAGGTAAGAAGGCTACTAGATATTGTCTAAAACTATAAACTTACTAGAGAAGAAACAGCTGATGATAAGAGCAGATACTGTCACACAGCACTGTTACACAGACTGGAAGTAATCCTTGTTAGACACAGCATATCTGACAATAGATTAGCTAGCATAGGGCATCACCATCAGTGCATATTTGCATTGACTACCCATGAAAAACTCGCAGATAGCAAAGTGACTCCTGGAAAAGAGCAAAACACAAATAACTAGACTTAGCAATTTCAGAAGAAATCGCGTGGGGGAGCATGATTGCCGCAAGACGCCTGTCGGCGTCTTTTCGGCAAGTTAATTCAAGTTGACAAAGACAAAAAGGTGACAAAAAATGATAAAGATAAAAAGTTGAGAAA
>JAUMHF010000013.1:16024764-16062246 GCA_032359275.1 Microctenopoma steveboyesi
GTGTGGGTACGCTGATGATGTGTGAGACTGGATTTAGCAGAAAAACTTTTCCCACACTGATCACAGGTGTACGGCTTTTCTCCAGTGTGGGTACGCTGATGATGTGTGAGACTGGATTTAGCAGAAAAACTTTTCCCACACTGATCACAGGTGTACGGCTTCTCTCCAGTGTGGATACGCCGATGTTCTTTGAGATAGGACATACGAGTAAAACATTTCCCACATTGATCACAGGTGTAAGGCTTCTCTCCAGTGTGGGTACGCAGATGTATTTTGAGATTGGAATTTTGAGTGAAACTCTTCCCACACTGGTCACAGGGGTATGGCTTCTCTCCAGTGTGGGTACGCTGATGTACTGTAAACTTGGACATACGAGTGAAAAGTTTCCCACACTGGTCACAGCGGTATGGCTTCTTCTCTCCACACTCCCAACAGTAGTTACGGCCCATGTAATTCTACCAGAAAGAGAAACAGAACAACATGGGGGGGCACTAAATGACTCATCTATTTATGTGTCTAATTTATTATTTGAATGTCATGATGTGCAAGTAAAATATTTGAATGTCTGCATTTAAATAAACATTTTAGTCAGATGTTATATAAATATCAAAGTTTGGAATTACATTTCAAATACAATATAATACAGATTCTAGTTACTGTGTTATATTTCATTTACTTTACATGCACTCATGTAAATACAAATAATAAATATAAATTTTATTTGTCACATACATCATTATACAGTGTACAATCTGCAGTGAAATGTGTTCTTCTGCATTTGACCCATCCCCCCTTGGGGGGAGCAGTGAGCAGCCACAGGAGGCGCTCGGGGAGCTAGCGCTGGGTGTCTCGCTCAGGGACACACCTGGTGGGGGGGATGGCCTGGTTGACTGGGAATCGAACCCAGGGCTCCTGCTTCCCAGCCCTCTGCCTTAACCACTCTACTACCAGGCCGCTTAACATTTGACCATGTGACTCAGAGAAACCAGGTTACTATAATATATTTACAGATTTTTACTTTGAAAAATATTAACACCAATAACTGAATAACGTTTCCGTGGTTACAACATTTTCTAAATGTTTTTCATAGAGTCTATTTTTGAGAAATCTGTTGACTTCTCCCCATTTATCTCAGTGGTTTTAGTTTTAACCTTAGTGAAATTTGACTCACCTCAGCAGGGAAACTCATTTTACTCATTGTTCCTTCTTTGACAGTGACTCGCCTCTGGTACACTGGGGAGAAATAAATACAGCAGATTAGGTGAGCAATGGAAGTATTCTACAAAAAGTGCAATTACAGGAATACAGCTGCTAAAGGTGACTGTGATTCTCCTGGCAGCTATGGAAAACAGTATAATATAACATACAATTCAGTTGATTTCACTAAAAACTTACTTACTACTATATACGTATATTTACAGGGGAATATTCGTGAACATAAGAAACCCACCTAAACAAATATTGTCTTGTTTTCAACTGCACGGGCTAGACAGAAGTGTTAAACAGCCAAATGAAGTTAGTTTGTTCTTACCGTTTTAGATGTTACTGTGTGTCAGTAGATGCAGGTGAAGACTCTGGTCATGCAGCTCACGGTTGAAGGTTTGAGTTATGCTTAAGCGGTTTCCACAGTGACCAGGGAAAAAATAATTCTGTGATTGTGTTTGAATGTGTTTTTAAAAAGAAGCAATAAAATGTTTTATCAAATGTATGACATCGTCAGTATTTTGGGTTTTAGACAAATGTGCAATAATGGGAAAAAGTGATTTGGAAAAAACAGCAGTTATTTGTGGTTTTCAATTATTTTCTGTGTGCCCCCCAGTTGGAGAAATTTTTTTTTTGCACCCCCCCCTGAATTGAAATCGGATAAATAACAAAATAATATTTAATTATTTATCTGTACAACCCACTGTATGTGGTTTAAACCACAATGAATCTGGTTAATCAAATAAAAAAAAAATGAGATGCTTAATCATAGTTTTATTTTTATTATTATTAATATTAAATTAAGAAAATTAAATGTATCTAATAGTAACAAGCTTCTAGTACATCAGGTCTGAGGGGATGTTAACCCCAAGGTACTTGAAGGGTAGCACTCTCTCCATTGGAGCTGCGTTGAGGGCCAGGGAGTTGTAAAAAAGAATCAAGAAATCCAAGGGCGTTGTAGTCTCGCTACACTTTAATGCAGATTATACATATAAATACCCATAATCTGTATATTTTAAATGCGGACAATTACATTCACTTAAATGTTGATAGATGCTACATAATTATACATAGAACACATGTTCTCTATATACTAGAGATTGTTTATTTAGATATTAATGTTTTTCTCAAATTGTTTTATGTGATTTTTATCTTTTTCTGAATGTGAGACTGAGGGGGCAACCCAGGCCGCCATTCACTGGATCCTGTATGGGTTAAGAGTAATGCAATTAGAATTATTAAGAAAAACATGTAAAAGCAGACATGTCATTTAATTGTGTAAATTTAAATACTATGGGTTTATGTGTTTAAAGAAAATTATACTGTGCAAAAATATCATGGAAAAATGAAGCTGTGCACGTTCTTAAATGACACAGAAAACTATCTATGTAAGTGTTTATCACATTTCCATGAGGAAGGAAATTGTCCTAAATATGCGATCAGTGATGAAACACACGGCAGGAAATGAAGAAAATGCAAAAATACAGAATATGCAGAATTGCTTAAGAGCGAGAGAATTGCTTTGATATTACCAGTAGCATGCAAATAAAGACAGCAGGAGTCAATAAAGCCCATATGCAAATATGGCAAGCTTGCAGTCACACTATTATTGCCTGTGTGAAATGGTTATTGCTGTGAAAATGAAGATTTTCCTCATTTCTCAGTGTTGTCTCTGCATTTGGTAACTGGCAGGGGAATCAGATGGGAGGGATACAGATATCATGGGAGCTATAAAAGCATCATTTATTACAGGAGGGCCAATATAAGAGGGTGATGACAGTATAGTTAATGTACAATCACATAATGTGCGATTGTTTCAATAAAAGCATTACTTTCAACATGCTCATCAACATCTTCATAGAAATGTGTCATAATTAGACTCATTTTAGTCATTTGTTCATTGCATGTGCAGTGTGCTCTGTGGATTTTATGTCATCAGTCATTCATAGAGTGCAGTCTCTTTCTACCTGCAGCCATTTTCCCGGTTAGTGATTCACACACCCTTCACACCTGCTTTCCATCCTCTAATGATTCAGGTTTCTCACCCTCGTGCTTCCACTCCTGATTCCACCGAAATCCTTCCCTCCTGGATTTCTCCCCAATCCTCAGATGTCTCTGTGTGTGTGTGTATGTGATGCCCACTAATGTGTGATCACATTTATGTAATTGTAAAAAGGATAATACCTACAGTTTTCTTTGGTTCCGCGTTTTGTGCCAGGATGGTAGCCTTCTTCCGACAGCAGGTGACAGTGGGAGACTGTGGTTTACACCAGAAACTGTAGCAAAAAGTGCACGATTTGCCGTTTACCCTCATGATGCAGAGAACTCAGCGAAGTAAAGCCATGTTTTCCTGTTCATCATTATTTTCCTGTATTTCAGGATAATAGTGTACCAAAAGGCCATGCAACTGTTGGTGTTTGTAAGAGATGTCTGTGAGATGAATGTAGATGTGAGGGAGTCACTGTATGTATGTTTTTGACTAGTTTTTTGCGTCTCCACAACAAGAATCCAATGGTGACTGGTTTCCTTCACTTCCTAATTAATAACCTTGTTGGATTACATGCTCTAATTCTACTTGTTGGATTACATGCTCTAATTCAGGAGCTGCTGACAGGCACTTGCACGTTACACTGAGAACTACTGTAGGCCACTAGCTACTAGACTCATTTAAAAGTGCACCGCTAACACAGGATATGGAATACAAAACTAATTGCAATATATAACACAATAATGTGCAAAGGTTAAGCACAGAAAAGCCACCCCACACTCTACCACCTAGTCTGATTTATTTTTACCACCTATTCTGAAATTTTTGTTCTACCACGTATTTCCCCTAAATATTTTTTTTACCACATGAACCCTAGGGTGCTTCGTACACATCTCCTCCAGTAAATGCTAATTTAGTGCTCTGGATTTGACTTATTAGATGCTTAAATGTGTTTTCATAGAGAGAGAATGCATTTATGACCAAAATATGTTTGGAAAGTTAAGCAATAGGATGTGGAAGCTGAACACAGAGGTAGAACATGTAGTGTAAGATTTAGTATACATTTGTATTTGAACAATGTTTGTGTTGAGAAACAAATACAAGAAACAATAAATGTACAATAATACTAAATATAGAAAAATGAATTAATACTTATGCAGTATTAGGTGAAAAGTGATAAATAAATAATGGTGAAAAACTTGTTTTCGCTGTTCATCATTTCTTTTTTGCTTTTCAGGATCCTTATAGCTGCGTACAGGTGCTGCAGCCTGGAACATATATACACATTTATCGTGTATTTATCTCATTTCTTTACATCTGCACAGGTGTAAAAAAAAAAGTAGAAAGCAAAAATCATTAGTCACGTTGTTTGTGGAAGACAAAAGACAAACAGGGAGATGTTTGCTATATGATAGCTGTTTTCTTTTCTTTACTTCAAGTGGCTTTTCATTGCTTTACTGTTAATTTACGTAATCATTTAGATCACATATACGACCAGCTCAAAGCTGCAACAAATCAAGAGGGAGAAACAGGGTTAGCGTTGTAAATGAGGGGTTTTAATGAAATAACTCAAACAAAGAATATGAAACAGGTAACAGAGTTGTTACCTGTTTCATATTCAAAGCTAACAAAAAGTGTGTGACAGACATGGATAGCTGCAGTCGAGAGCAGCAGCTGGCAGCTGCTCCCGAAAAAACCACGGCAACAGCAAGCGGGAGTGTCAGAGAGAGAGCCCGAGAGAGAGAATGCATGGTCTTTAAATGGCTGTTCAGGTGCACAGGGCCCTGGTGCACCTGAACAGCCAGATTGGACTCCGCCCTTGAATACCTGAGAAGGCAAGAAAGAAAAAACACACTGAGGCAAACAGACAGGGCCAACCCCGGACAGACCAGGGTTGACTCAGTAATAACCTATTGTTAATTTCAGTGCAGTGCATGATGCAGTGAAGGCTGGTGTAGCCTTTGTTTTAATCCTAATGGATTCAGTAAACATATGTTAAACTCCTAAAGAATGAATGTTTTTTCTATTGTCTAAATCACTGTGGCTGTTGTCTCCCAGCAATAAGATACACAACTAATAGTTTTCACTAAAAAAAGAACCACATTAAAAGGTAGCACGCGTTTTTTCTTTTCCAAAAACATTAGACCTGCATTTGCCTCCGTGGAGCTCGTTGTGCTAATGAAGCATTCCTCAAGCAGTCCACAGCACTCGGCTGGCTGGTGTCTCAGATCAGAGCCGGCCTCCTGCTGCACGGAAATAATAGTTTAAAGTATCACAGAGAGGAAGTGAGCGCCGTGGAGCTCCGTTCTTCAAGGACGAGCTATAAGACACAGCCTAGTCCATCTGATGTGATTAGATGGTTCTGGATCTCATTATGACGATGTTACTTTTTATTGAACACAGGAGAGCGGAGTGATGAAGTCTCTATCTAGCACAGCTATTATTACACCTCCTGGCAGATGCTGTCTTTGGCGAGTTTTAGTATTCGTTCTCTGAGAACACGAGAGCATGTGCTGCGTGTCTGAGCTGGAAACATCATTGCTAATAATTAGGCTTCTTTTTAATCTGTTGGTTGTTTTACTGTGATCACACAGGAAAGTTGAAACAAATAGCTAGAATAAAACCTCAGGATGCCGCCTGGTCTTCCTTGCAGCTCCTTAAACATCAAACACATTTTCGCACCATCACACCAGCACCTTAAAAGTCTATCCACAGCATTATCTACTTATTCAGTATGATAGAGCAATCATCAAAATATGCTTTCATGCTCAGTCTAGTGCAGGTTCTTTGATGGAATCCATCTAACGAAAGTTAGTGAAGATCATTATATCATGCGATAACTATACCAGCCCAGGAAGGATGTCATAAAAAAAGAAACTTGAGCTGTGTTTCATGCTGCCATGAGGTCACCATCGTGACCGTGTGGAATGGGTTTTCATATGTATGCACACAACCTGATCAGTGGTGGACAGTGAGTTCACTCAATGCTGCAATGTGCAACTTAGCGCTAGCATTAAAGTCAGAGTCAGTCAGCTGAGCTCCTGCTGCTGGCTCTTCAATGCTCCTGTATCACCTCCAGAGCTCAGGTATTGGCCAGTAGCACCTCTCCACCGTGAGATACATTTTACAGCCTAACTACTAAGAAATGTTACACGCTGTACTAAACAGGGTCATAGGATCGGCCTGGTGTTACATGAAGGAAAGAGCATAAAGACAGAGCAAACCCACAGAGGAACTGTGTGGTAAAACATTGAAAACTGTGAAAGTTCACCTGGAGGAAAGGTGTTTTTAAGGAAAACAACGATTGGACTGGAAACTGCTAATGGTGTTTTTAAAGTATTCTCTCAGAGATAATACAGCAACCTGTCATCACAGTAAGCACAATTAAAAGCACAGGACAGGTCAACACATACAAAAACACAAACTAAGCTGCACACACACACACACACACACACACACACACACACACACACACACACACACACACACACACACACACACACACACACAGTGCAAAACTTGTTTCCAGAACCAGAGAAAAAAATGACTCCGTTTCGGGCGTTTAATAAATTCTTGATTTACTCTTAAGCCATGCATTAGCCTGAAATCAAGCTGCATTTTTATGAGACCTTCAATGGCGGCAGTGAAGCCTTTTGAAGTTGAACCGTGTGAACCTGTACAGAGCACACATACTAGTGAAGACAGGCCGTGCAATGATTCTCATAATGATCTCTGCGCTGCCCCAGACCCGGATTCTAAAGGCCACTTTTAGCTGATGGAAAAGCACTAATGTGTAGAGTTGAGGCTGTTTGAAGAGTATCTGCTATCACTTGGAAAAGATATTTCACAAGAGCAATTAATTCTATGGTACTGTTTCCTTTTCATAATGCACAGTTCACATAGACAAATAGAACTGGGGGCCGATTTCTATCATCACTGCAGACAAAACAAAACATATACAGAGACTCTTGTCATTTATCACATGTCCTGCACTCATCCTGGAGCAGGACGCAGTGCCTTGTCATCTCCTTTCAGTCATACATTTATTGCCAATTTGATGAAAGACAATCCTTAAAGACCCTAAATGAGGTTTTGGGACGACACAAATAGAAAACCTCATTAACATACTTTCAAAGCTCTTGAACTCGTATTACATGTGAATGCTGCTACTGAGCTGCTGGCGTGCTGCTTCAGCTGCTGTCCACTGACTGATGGTTCAGCACCAGGCTGTCAATGCTAACTAAGAAAAAGCACAGAGGTACCAAGTTGTTTCAGACAGCAGTGATGAGATATGACTAATATATGTCAGGACAGCTGGTTTCTGTTTTATAATAGGAGGATTACATCTGGACAGGCTGGAGAAAAAGTGTGTCATGGCTTACAGTGAGCAGCCTGTTGAATTTAGGGTCCTTTCATCACTGTAGTTATGATTTAGAACTTACCTCTTCTTAGCCTGATCTGATTTTGATGTCCACCAATACATAATGTACATAATGTTCCATTGGCACCAAATCGTCTTTCGGTCGTGGGACAGTTCCTTTACTAGAGAAACTGATGGCACACCTTGGCCCCACTGCCCCAGTGTAAGGTCTGACCATTGGTTCCAGCCCCTCACAGCAGTCAGGGCACCATCAGCTGTGACAGACCATGTCTGATACATCACCAGACGATGACATGAAGGCAGACCCCCCCACCACTGTCACTCACACTACAGTACGTCCCGTCTTTGGTCCTTCATAATTCCACACTGACAATAAGCTTTGTAACGTGACTGCACACTGAAAAGACTAATTCTTCTTGGCGGGACATTGTAATCTGTGTCTCTAGGGGGGTACGCACATTTAAGGCCTTTTGTTATGCAGTAATGACATGTTTAACGGGGAAGGAAATATTCTAACTCCATGTGTAAATGAAGTGAGTAAATCTGTTCTGAGCTACACTGATGGAGCTTTTCCTCTGAAAGCTATCATCCTGTGACTGGTGTGAGTCCTGCTGAAGTCATTTCGGACATCAGTATGTAGCAAATTTAATTTGCTCCATAAAGACTATCGGCCTGGAATAACTGTATTTCATTTAACACAGCACTGATTATTTGTTAGGCGATATTCCCTCCAGTGTTAAAGTGTAATGAATTTGAGCTGGAACGTGAAACAGTGAAGGTCTGCGTGCCGCCTCCTGACTGTATGAAATGATGTGTTTGTTCAGACAGGGGCTTTTGGTGACATTCCCTGAGGATGTCCTGTGAAACAGAACTGTAACACACTGTACAGTGTGTGCAGTGTTGTTCAGCAGGAAGAACATTTCACAGCTGCCTTTTTATCCAAAGACTGTGCAAAAGAAAGTGATTTTATTCTCAGAACCCCACGAGCTCAAAGCAACATAAAGAGTGCTGATCACATTAGCTACAACTGTTATTGCCTCAGTACTATTACCTCAAACTCCCGTGGAGATTTCCTGCTAATAGAAAGCTGTGTTTGTGTGGATGGCAACGTGTGTACCTACAGCCGTGTTTGTTTGCATGTCTTTGGCCTCATTATTTCCTGACTGCAGGTCACTCCACAAAATAACAGTACACATTTTGTTCTGCTTTAATTATAAAACTTTGCTTATTTTCTGCGTCGGCTGAGTCTAATGGGGTTCTGTGGATTTGTGTCATTGACGTGCTCTGGAGAAATGAGCTCCGGCGTAATGACTTGACAGGTGAAAATGCCAATTTACTGTAGTGTATCAGCGTTGACCTTATCAAGGTTTAGAATTTCATAATTCCACAAGAAATTGCTGTTCATTAGAAGTTTAATTTGACACTCCAGCGGTGTGTGTCCCGGTGAACTTCTCATTAAGGAATCATAATTAATCAAAGCTTGTGTGCATGTGCGCCACCATTATAATATTTTCAAAATAAGTCATCTTTTATTCAGTGCGGCTGTACAGTGTTGGGCTAAACAAAGGCGAGCGAGGGGAGTCACACAACAAAGAGGCTGCGTTTTATGACTTTAGTGTTGACAGTGGATGCTGTCATTCAGGCAGGTTGCAGGGTTGGACAGCAAACATGAATGTGCACAGCTGGGGCTCATGTTGTTCAGGAACCGCTGAATGATGGCTGGACTCTAGTTGTGTTCGTTTGCTGTGCTCACATTGTTAAAGCAGCTCCGGAGCATTTACAGCTGGGTGGTGCACTGTACACCGCCAGGGCTGCCATTAGGGGGGCCGTCTCTAAAGATGCTGCTACGGGGCGTGTGAGGCAGTCAGTAACCTGAGACTCCTCTCACCATCAGGAGTTGGGTGCAGTTGAGCGATAATTGATTTTGGCGTCCCTCCACCTGGTGGCACCTTGTGTGACTACCTTGCTCACTTGTCTGTGCCCAGATGGGTAAACTGAGTTCCAATGAGTATGCTGTGTAGAGTTAAATCATTTTAACCAAAGAAAATGACTCCAGTTATTTTAATACCTTTACATTTCAACTAGTGTTGCACTCATGGTTTGACACCAAGGACAGAGATGAAAGTATCACAGTGATAACAGGATCCTGAAGTCATTTACAAACACTAAACTATTAAGTGCAGCTGGGTGGTTGACATGCATTATAATCAGCAGAGCAGCGAGCGACCTGGACTCCTTGGCATGAATGTCCTTGGACCTATTATTTTCTCTCTCTCCATTTTCTCTTATACCCCTCTCTCTCTCTGTCCTCCTCCTGTTCCTCCTTCAGGTGTATCCCTTTCTTCCTGCCTAATGATACATGCTAATTGTTTTTAAATGGGTTTTTCTACCGCTGCATCTTCTCTCTATTCAATTCTATCATATCCAGCGGACCTTGAAAAAACCTCAAAATTCAAACTGAGGCCAGTCAGATATACAATCAATAAATACAATTGTAGGGTTGCTCAGGGCGCTGTGGGTCATTTTCCCTCTTGCCTCTACTTGAAATCATAAAGAACTACAGAGAAACTATACCAATATCCGTGTCACTGTGCACTCAGTTCATGGTCCAAAAGTGTCTATGAAGCTCTGTGCAAAGTCCAACGCAGACATCACATCACACTCCAAGTCAAACAGAAGGCATCGTCACTGGTCTGTTCCTCAGCCACGGCACATCCAGTGGAAGACAATGAAGGAATCTCAACATGAAACACTGGATCAGCTCTGTGCTCAGTTTATTAGTTTCAGCTACAGTGCACTCCAGCTCCATATGGCACAGTTGAACTTTTCTCCATCCCTACAGAGTGGGTGACAATAGCTTTTAATGCTCGCCTTGTTGGCACTGATAGAACACAGGAGCTGCGCCAAGAAACCTAGTTCCTATAAACAATGCATGCAAGATGAAGAGAACAAGTAAAGTGGGAAAAAAGATGAATAAAGAAGAATGAGACAGTGTGTGAGGATGATTTTTTTCTGCATCTTTTCCCAGCTTTTTAATTTTTTCTGAGATTACTGAGCGTGATGAGTTTAGTTGTGCTATGAATCCCTCTGTGCTGGTTGCTCCCACACTCCGATGGAACTCCATGAATTCCCCTTATTGCTGTTTAATGGAGACGGGTACTCAAACAAATGCGCAGCCTTTGCCTGGCTCAGCACCGCGGGTTCTCATTAATCCGGCTGCTGAGATGCTGATGGCACTAATTTTTCAGACTAAAGCAGTGTCTGCGTCTCAACACACTCCCACAACAGGAGAGGGTTTCAATGAGAGATACAGCCCAAAGGCAAAGAGGGTGTAGTGTTCATGTCACACCTGGTCCGTTCACTCCCTCACTGTTGGAAATCTCCCCCTACAGCGCCCATCTGTGTCTGTGGGAAAGCAGAAATTGATTCAGGCATGATAAGAGTATCTGCTTCGGCAAAAGTGCAAATTACAGAGTTAGACAGTCGGCCAACACAACAACGCTGAGAGAATAAGGTTAGTTAGCTGTGTGGTGAATATAAAGTTACTGCCAAGAAGAGAAGAGAAGGATCCAGAGGAGCTGACACTCTCACCACAGGGCACTGGGGTCTATGAAATGCCCCGTCAATGAAGGTATCAGGGCTTCATAGCTACACCACTACTCAGCATTTATACACAAGTCTGCAATACACTGCAAGTATTAAATGTGCTTCGTGAAAGTGTATATAAATACTTGGAACGTTTGTTCTGACTTGCATTGTGGTTTAGTCAGACTGAAAAAACTGGATGGATTGCTCATATGAATTCTCATTAAGATATTCATGGTCCCCAGAGGATGAACGCTAATTCAAACATTTAGTCAGTGTTAATGCTCTTGCCTCCTGTCTTTCCTTCAGTATAGTACAGTATAATGTCTTCTGAAGCTTTACTTTGCTCCCATGCTGGCAGTTTGGGGAAACATGACCTGGGCACCAAGTCAGTACAGTGAAATGTGAAAATGCTGCAATTGTGGAGTAAATACAGCATGCAGAGGACAGGAACGAATACAAAGTAGAGGTCATCATAGACTGAAGAGCTAGCTTTTGCTAGAGAATAAGACCCCATTGCGCGGGCCAACTCGTGTTCTAATACATTCATTCATGAGTCGACACAGTGACTTTGACATTTCAAGTAGATGGTTGCTATGTTTGTGGTAGCTCTTTTCCTAATCTGCAACATCTTCACACATTTAAAAACATCTTGTCAAACTGAAATGATTTGGTATGTTTGCTCGTATTCAATCTTGGCAGACTGAAAAAAGCTGGTTGTGTGAGCTGTGGGGTTCAGTATTTTGCATTGTTCACACTCATTCTGATTTCTCAGTAACAGTCACTGTGTTTTTGTCACTGAAATGTTGAAGGTTTTCTTTTTGTGGTGTGTGCACCATATTTTACTACTAATATCTACTACTACTAATAAAAAACTTCATAATCATGACGTGCTCCTTCCACAGCTTTGGTCACTGTGGTACGCGCGTGTGAGTCTAGAGATCCTCAGTAACCCTGTGGGAGTTCCTTAACAGCTTCACAGTCACCGAGCATTGGATTCCTGAGGGGAATTACCAACAGCGAGAATGTCAGCCGGACTGATGGCACTTTTCAAGATTTACTTTTAATTTGCATAGATTTCAATGTGGGATCAGGCTGCAGAGAGTGGAGAGGTGGTGGTGGTGAGTTGAGATAGTGCTTCCATTTGCATCAGTGACATGGCCTACTTAAAAATTTTAATATCCCTAGTGCTGCTGAGAGAGTAGGCGATGATGAGAGGCTCCCTGTGGTTAATCACCTCCAGAGAACATGAACCGTTGGTCTTCCCAAGGTGTACTTACGTCATTGATAGCGTGTTGTAACCCTGCAAACACAGTTGTTAGTCAACCTGATGTGGTCTGGTGCATTTTTTAATCCACATTTGCTCCTTTGCACAAGATCTCTCGGCATGATCCATCACGCTGTTCCCTGCACGTCTCCTTCCCTATGATGCAGGCAACATTTGGTGGAGCTTCTTTATTGGGCGGAAGTCTGCATATATTTTCCCTTTTAATTGGTTTGGATTCAGTTTGCCTTCTTCAGAAAATGTGCAGTTGTGTTTAAACAAAAAAGATCCTTGATGTTTTTGTGTGGATGTGCAGTGGGTTCCTCAGTATTACCTCCTGCACCACTATGTAGTGTTTTAACAGCCACAATGAATTCTTTCTCTCAAGGTGAAAGCTTTTAAATATTTGACGCTGAAGAATAAAGTTGGATGGAAAGCCTTGCGATTCCTCCATGAGGTGATAATGTGCTTGTTGCAGTTTTAAGAAAATGAATCTATCTGCTGAGTAGAGTAACGAGAAGGTTGCAGCAGCAGAAGAGCTAAGAGGTGTATCCGGATTGGTCGACAGTACAGTGCACAGCCCCAGTTATAAATGCTGGTCAGAGAGAGGCCTATGGAACCACCAGCCTCTGTTTGATCCATTAACAATAAATCACTTAAGAGGCTTCTTCACACATGTGTAGTCCCAGAACAACTAATCAACAGCTGCAGAAAAACCACAAATACCGTGAAAAGGATTTTATTATGCCTGTGCGCTGATCATCAGCTTGTCCGTCTGCTTATACTACACACATAGCAATATCATTTTCTGAAGAATGCCCTGAGGGGATTTCTGTTACACACCTAGAGGGGGATCCCCTCAGACTCAGACGTGAACCGATCAGAATATGAGTCTGGATGTTTCTGCTAATGAATGGATTCTATGCTGTGGCCGTTTGACTGCTTGTAAATTACTGCAAACACATCCATTAGTTGTGGCATTCTCCCCAGTTCCCAGTTCATCATTTTTTTCCCTTTTTTTTCCTGTGCTCTTATTTAAGAGGAAATTATTGAAAACCAGCAGCAGAGTATCTATCAATTAATCATTTGGGAGATAGAAACAAACTCCAAGCAAACATATGCTTAGTTTTCCTTAGTCAGTTGTTTCTATACTGACGTAATATTGATGCATGTGTTCATTCAACGTAGCACTGGACAGCAGAACAGAACAAGCATGTTCAGGCTCCTCCCCTGACAAACGTGACAGAGCAGTCCAGTAGCCTCACAGGAAGCAGCTTCTTATATTCTGATCTACTTCTGGAAACTGACTGATCACTGTAAGGTCTTACAGTCAGTGGCTCGTCACAGGAAAAAGGACGTAAAAGGACGCTGAGACTAGAAGCAGGAGGTGCATCTCCTGCAGCAAATGCACACAGTGGAAACATTGCTGCTGCCATGGAGAGCGTTGTCACACATGATGGTTCTGTACTGTTGACCATCATCACTGGTCGTGTGTGTGTGGTCAAAATGCATCTTGTTTTCCTCCATCTGGGACAACCTTCTTCATTCTCCTTAGACTTAGGAGGGTTGCTGGTCTGAATGTTGTATGACAGATGCACGGGAGGTTCACCCCTGCTGTGTCAGCAATTTGAAATAATATGGTGGAAGCACTGGATGATGCAGTGGTGCTCTGTGTCAGCAGCTGTCTGGGACCCAGCAATGAGGAAGATGAAGATGAAGAGCATCCTGACATGGCTGTGCTACAGGACTGAGTGGACGTTTGTGATCATCATATACCAAAAAGCTATGAGATGGGACATCTCAACATCTGCAGAGAGAGGTTGAAGCTGAAGACAACCTGCAGAGGTTTCCAATAACTCCCCTGAGTTACATGTCTCAGGTTTATTACTGGTACCAGCCACACTCCCACACACCTAGGTACATACCTAATGAACATTTTATTAGCTGCTAGCAGAGAATCAAAGACATGCTTTTTTGACATTTGGGTGCTTATTGTAAATGTATCATCCTGCTTCACGCTGAGCAAGGTGCCCTCCAATTCAGAATATAGCCGCCTGATCATTCAAGGCTTTCTAATTCAATAAATTATCAAGAAAATTGATTTAGGAAAATCATAACGCCCTTAATCACTTGCCGGGCTTTGAAATCTGAATACATAAATGTTGAGTAAAAGGGAATTCAATTACAATGAATGTAATTAGTTTGGGCTCTTTTGTTGTTGTTGTAGCTCTATGACTTTAAGAAGTGGTTCTTTTGTTCCTTCACAATAAAGTGACACAGAAACTGTGTGGTATAATTAAAATGGGAAATAGCAGAACTGACCATTTGCATTTAACCAGAGCATCTAAAAATGAAATCTGTTTATGTTGTGATTTGGAAACAATTTGAACACGGAGTCATTTGTTGTGACTCAAAGTTCAGCTGTATAAGCAACCACAGCCACCCACCACCCTCACAGGCTGAATGAATGAACCCCCCGGTGAGAGCTAACTAAAGGTGTGAATGTCAAATGGCCATCTATTACCCGCCTGCACTTCATAAACCATCTTTTATCAGTTGTCCAGGTTTATTGTTCCTCTGTTTATTTATGTTTTTGTTATTCATTGTCATTTTTTATTTCCTATAGTGTCAGCGAACTGTCAAAAATGACAGCAGCTGTTCTTGATGAGCTGCGCTCACCGCTCAGAATTCCTCAGCGGAAACACACCGAAAGAAGACGAGAGTCCGTTCCGCTGCAGACTGGGGGATTTTATCCAGTAAAATTTTATGGTCTTTGAGTATGAATGAGATCTTATATTTTCCACATCCATGAATCTATTGTGGCAGTGAAATATTCTATAATGAGCTCTGTGCCTTCATGTCTGAGCTGCAATATTGATCCCACCCTGACAGTTTCTCCTCAAACTCGCACCTATACCACAGATGATCACTTCTATCCTCTTAATCTTGGCAAGGACTGTGAAGAATGTCAAGGACACCAACACACATAGGCATTCCAGCTTCTTTAAATTTACTCAAAGAAATGTACTAGAATTGACTTAAAAATCAATTCTTCTCTTCTTTTATTAGTGTTTTTTGGCACCACTATGTGTTTCCATAAATTCTCCTGAACATTTGTTTCCCTTTTCAAACATTTCCTACATTAGTTTCAGTCTACAGTTAGTCTACGGAGTCTAAAACAATTCTAGCCATGTAATCTAGTGCAACATGATCTCTGTGACCTTTCAAATCATTTTCATGGGTGGGGGGAACTTCACTGCATGCCCTTTCTTTTCCAGCATCTGACATAGGCACACCTGACAAAACTCTTTTATTTGTGGCAGAACTGATGCAAAGCTAATATCAGTGGTAAAATAAAAAACAATTAACTTATGTAAAAATGTAGAAATACTGCTTACAAATGAAAGTGACTAAAACTTAAGTAACCAAAGTAAACTCATTTCACATCAGCTAATATGATATTATGTGATTTTACTCACAGATGCACTAATGTGACTATTACTTTAAAGTTAACAGAGCTTATTTTAATGAAGTATGGGCTGTTTTGTTGATCATAAGTTTCCAATCTAATTATTAAAATATGAATAACAATGAGGTAGCTGTGAATTTCACTGGGGGTCAATAAAGTCTTCGTTTTTGTAATGGGAATGTGAAAAATGACTAGTGAATAAAGCTATATAATAAATTAAACTGAGTAAAAGTAAAGCATCTGAAATGTAGTAAAGTCATAAAATATCAGCACCTTCAAAGCTAAATGCAGTGATGTAAACATTCACCTGTGAACTGTTGTAGAGTGAAGGTAACGATGAGAGCAGAGCCGCCTGATAATGCATGTAGTAATACCACCCATCAGATGCTGACCTCGCTGTCGTCTGTCATCACCCAACAGCAATGTAAAAAACAAAGCGCTATGTCGTTGTAATCATCACTGGCATTTAATATCATTATATTCAGTGTGTAACGTTTCAGTTTTGTCTGTTGAATCTGGATCTTTTAAATGCTTTTAGGTTGGCTATGAAATAACTCGCCATGGAGCAAGATCTGTTTCATCTGTTGTACTATTTTAAAGGGTGACTTCAGATAAAGCAGATAGATGGGAGAGGCAGAGGATCATCAAGTGCTTCAAATGAAACATACATACCTTATAATGTCAAAAACACAGAATCAAGCATTTTGCTTGACCTGTTACTGATTAGACATCTAGTTCTGTCCACTCGCCACTGTACTTAATATACAATAAGTATAGCATCATAGCTTTAGGAATTCTTAAAGTTGGTAAGCTGGTTTATAATTCTAATGAGTCTTCTCACTGTAGTGCCTGTGAATCCACAACCTGATTTAAACGTTCGTGTCCGTGCCATTAGACTCCTCAGCACGTACCTCCATTTAAAGATTCAAGGCAAGAGACCACAGATGAAAAATGATTCTCTCTTGGCACATTTACATTTTAATTAATGTTGATTAATATAGGCTGTACTTGATAAATAAATAAAGAAACACCGTGTCTAATACTTACATTACTCAGCTGCATGAAAAAAGTGACTTCAGTGGGAGGCTAATGTTCCTGTGTGTGTGCAGGACAACAACAGGGGAGCTGAGGGGGTTTGTGTGTCGGTGTGTGGAGGCCTGGGTTACTCTCCTTGAACTTAGGGAACATATATACCATTCAAAAGATTGGGGTTGCTTGAAAATGTCATTGTTTTTGGAATACAAGCCAATTGTTTTGTTTAAATATAAAAATAATAATTTAATATGAACGCTTTCGGGAAGGAGTAGACATACTTGACTCAAAGCAATTTCATCCAACAACAGGGCGATGACGCGAACACGCCAGGAAACTTTGCGTTGGGTGATTTGCACCTCTGTCTAAAGAGCGTGCGAATGATACAAACCTGGACCATTAAAGAGCTTCTTGGAGGTTCACAGAAATGTGTAGCATGGACGGCTCCAGCATATGCCAAGCCAACACACAAATAAATCTCACCTCAGTCACAAACTCCCACACGCGCAGGCAGACACTGTGATTTCTCTGCATTCATCAGTGCTGTTCTATTTTACCACTAAATGAGTAGGCTGATGGAGAATCTAAGAGATCGTCCCCAGGGTGCTTCTTTTACAGTCTGACTACACTCCTGTGTGTGTGTGTGTGTGTGTGTGTGTGTGTGTGTGTGTGCATTAGAGATAGAGACAGGAAGGTGAGATGTGTGTGTGTGTGTGTGGTAGAGAGACACTCTGGGAGAGAGGGAGCATATCTGGCCTTTCTCTAAACAGAGGTAAGACTTGCCTGAGGGTGGAAGGGGAAAATATTTGGCCTCAACCATTTGTCATATCGCTCATTCTCATTCTTTTAATAAGATTTTCTCCCTGGGTCTCTTGCCTTCCTCCTACACACCTGCACACACACATTACATACACATGTATTCCACCCATGCTTCAGTGCCTTGAGCTATAAGAAGCTCCTAACGCTCCTAATGAATCTATTAATGGTGGATGTGCATTTTTATTCCGAGCGACTGCTTGTATCCAGTGATTTACGCTGCAGACTTGCTTAAAAGCAAAGCCTACGTAAATGTTAAAAATACCAAAACAAACAGTGTCACCCACATCAGCTGACAGCGATACCAGGACTAAAATGATTTCTGCCAGTTACCCTTTCAGGATTTGAAGCATACAAGTTGCACATACAGTATGCTGGCACAGGACATCCGCGTTTCTAAATATGGGTCAGGCCAAAGGTGCAGAGCTGCATGCGCTGATAGATGTCTTCTACTAATATTTCAGAAAGAAAATGCAGCTTCCAGTGTTTTAACAAACTTGTCTCGTTATGTTTGGAGTTAAATCATATTAGATCATCCCTGTGGGAAGTTACTGTACATCTACAACACAACTAATGAACAGCTGCTCCCTGAAAGCCTGTGGTCTGGCTTAACTGAGGAACGCTCATTGGTTCCTTAAGACACAGCAGTACCCAAAAGTAAGCACACACTGGTGTGTGGACCTGAACGAGGGTCTGTGGACCTGAATGTGGGCCTGAATGTTGGTCTGTGGACATTAACAAGGGTCTGTGGATCTGAACGTGGGCCTGAATGTTGGTCTGTGGACATTAACAAGGGTCTGTGGATCTGAACGTGGACCTGAGTGTGGGTCTGTAGACATGAACGAGGGTCTGTGGACCTGAACGTGGACCTGAGTGTGGGTCTGTAGACATGAACGAGGGTCTGTGGACCTGAACGTGGACCTAAGTGTGGGTCTGTAGACATGAACGAGGGTCTGTGGATATAAACGTGGGTCTGTGGACATAAACGTGGGTCTGTGGACCTGAACTTGGACCTAAACGTGGACGTGTGGACCTGAGTGAGGGTCTGTTGCAATTTGTTTGAAAAATAACAACAATAAATACAGAGCGTAGAAAACTGACCACATAAATACACTGCTATGAAGAAGTCTGGGGTCTAAACACAACACAACACAACATGATCCAGTGACCATTAGGTAATAACTCATTCGTTTGGGATTGTTACTATATTTGTCAGTGTGGGACACGGAAGAAGCACCTGGTGCTCAGGTAACTCCACCTCTGTATCAGATGGAGAAGGGCGCACAATCTGGAGCCGGACGGCACGCCCACCCCCAATGTGTTCTAACGTCCTTTTATCTTGAACTGTGCTGGATAACAATGAAACCCCGTACAGGCAGGTAACAGGCCACCAACAGGCCTGAGGGGTCTTTAGGAAAGAAACTGTTTTTCTTAAACTAGGAGCGGCTTGTGTTCGAGCATGCTTGTCCTGTGAGTGTGTTATGCTGTACCGGTCCTGACTAAAGTAAGGAGACAGAAGAGCGTCGCGTCCCTGGCTTTAATCCATCAGCATCCACAGGTGTTGCTGTGTAATGCAGGGGAACTGTAATAAACAGGCGTTGTAAAAGGAAATTGATTTTCAGCTGATAAAATGGACAAACAAGCAATAAAAGATCAACCATGCACAGACCTAACAATGACACCCTATTGTTATTATTATTATCATCTGGCTGCTAATGGCATTCATGAGTTTCTATCTACTTAACCTCATCACAGGCAGGTGGAAGTGAAAACCAGAGGGAGGGGAGAAGGACAGTCTTCATGGATGAAAGGTCACGGTGGGAAATAGTGTGATCCTCATGCACAGGCTGTTGGTTTCAAAGATCTGGCAGGCGTACAGTGCCGCGTTTCCCCTCGTGATCTCTGTGGCACGGTCAGTTATGTGGGTTAGAGCACTTTCTTTGTAGTGAAACCAACAAAGCATGAAGGAAGACAACAGATTATTTGGCTCAGTAAAACTTCCAGTGCAGTGACGGCGGTTTTTTACATGAGAAATCAGTAGATAGCAGATGAACCTCGAAAGCTAAACCCAAACTTTAGTCATGTCTGGATGAATATGTTTAAAAACAGATTTCTTTTTTCAAGTTCTGCTGAGCTTTTAATTCATGCTCCATCAGCTACTGTGTTCTGTGTGCTCTCCTCACCCCCCCTGTCTTCATGATGCCGGGGATGGTCTATTAAATGCTGTGGCTGTGTCGACCTTAAATTATGACTGTGCCTGTGCCCTTCACTTGTTGTTTTGTGCTCAGGGTCAGGGCACGCAGCTTTGTGTTTAGTCCTGATACAGGCTGATAAACAGTCACTTCTCTTTGCTGGAAAAGCTTAAAAACGTCTCAGTCTTGTAATAGTTGATGTTGTGATATGACTTTAATGAATTAATTAATGAATTAATTGATTCATTGATCATTTGTCTCTGTGTTGATCACATGCTCATATCAGGCTGATGGACAGGAGGTTCTCCTCTTCTTCCAGCTTTTAAGAAGGTACTGTAAGCTGATGTTACAGCCTCCAAATCAAGAACCTGTGTGAGGACGCACTTCTACAGAGCTTCTCTAGGAGCACAGGACGTCATCCCTGACTCATTTAATATTCTCACAGTGATCTGTAAACTACATGCACCAATAAATCACTGTATCTGTACTCTCATATTCTCTGCAGTTAACTGTTGGTTCAACAGAGAAAAGACCACTGATGGTTTGTCTGGTGGCTAAACGGGTAAAGGGCAGGTTTGCCTTATTACACTGAAACAGGTTTGCTTTGCTGTAATGATTTCTCCAAAAGACGCCTCCTATAAGTGATGGGGGCCAAAATCCACAGTCGTCCATCTGTGTGAAAATGTATTCAAAACTTTATCTGATGACCAAAAAAAGGCTTCAAGCTTCGAAAATAGTCACATTAAGTGGACATCTTCCAAAGTTGCAGTGTTTGTAGTACAAACTTCCATCTTTCCTTCCACTGTAACTCAACAGGGAATCACTGTACAGGCAAACACAAAGAGGGACTTTCACATTGAAAATGACTCCAAGGATATCCAGAGGGTGGAAAATTCCCTCTTTATGTTTCTCTCCAGTGTTTGTTGAGTGGAATTGGATGGAAAATGACAAAAAGGGTGAAGTTTGAACTGAAACAACTTTGGAAGTCATCCACTTAATGTGGCTCATTTGAATGGTCTGAGCCTTTTATTGTCTTCAGATAAACTTATGTTTTTGCACAGATGGAGGACTGTGGATTTGGGCCTCTATCACTCGTTTGGAGGGGTCTCTCAGAGGCCTGTATCAACGGGGGAGTAAAGTTACAGCAAGTCAAACTTCTGACTTAGAAATGAAAGATATGAAACTTCTTTCAGCCTTACCTTCTGTTCAAATATCTCATCTGGAGGAGTCTTCTCTGTAAAACTTCTGAAATTAAAAGGCCTTAGTTACACTATGTGATGATGTCATGTGGAGGAGTTTCTCAATCAAAGAGATGAAATGGAAATAACGTGGCAGAGATGTTGTGATCTTAGTAACAACCATACATAAGTACGAAGTTGTCTGTATTCAGTTGAACTTACTGTGCATGTGAAAGCTGCCCTTGATTTAATAAACGCGCATGCATCTCAGTGCTGTTAACCATCCATTTAAAGAGGCAGGACGCCGTAGGAGGTTGGAGTGTTCCAGCCGGTTAATGAGTTGGAGCTGTGGACTGCACAATGCATTTGAGTTTGTAGAGACAACAAAGATAAATGACGCACACTCAGGGGGGGTCTCCCATGAAAAGTGCAGAAGGCCAGGAGCCCACCTGGTGTCTGATGGAGCACTGGATGAGCTCTATTTATCAGCCTGACGCAGTGAGTGATAGTCCTGCCATCATATCCACTGCTCACAACAGCCTGTGCTGAATAAATAATGGAGATCTGTGGGGGCGAAGGGCACCCCTGCCATTGACTACTAAAAAAATGAGGAGCCTCTGTCAGTGGACTGGAGAGGCATGTCAGCTGAATGATGAATGATTCTGTTGTGCTGATAAGTTTTTTTATATACGGAGACTAGCAGACACAGCATGTCCACAGAATTGATATAACAGGGATGAGTGTTTCATGAGGAGCTTTCAATTTCTTTTCCAATTCCTAAGTAGACGGGACGACTTTGAGACATGAATTAGTTGATGTGGCTTACTGTGTGTCACACGTGCTGACACTACAATCCATCCCTAATAAGCTTTATGAATGAGATTTTCAATAATACACCTCCCACAACTGTACTCACAGCTTGAACAACAAGCGGCTCTACAGTTCCACCGAGCTGTTCCCGGGATCTGGAACTGTCAAAAAATAAAATGCTCACACTTCACCACTGAAATCCAGCAGGAGTGAACCACTGCAACAATTGTTCAACCTTAATGTTAACGGATGTTGGGTGAAATGTGTCACGAATCTGAGCTTACCATAAGACTAGTGTTTAGTTTCATGCTGCTTTAATAAAATTCCTCTGATTGTGTGAGTTTGTTATTTTCAACATCATCTCTGCCTCGCTCCGTTTCTTGTTCTCCCTGGCACACAGAAGCTTCCTGACTCCTGACTCCTAAAACGACTTCTGTGGTCATATAGAGGACCTGTATTCATGCTGTAACCTGTAACCCAGTCTGATTACTGAGACCCACCATCTTTCATTATGTGAGGATATTCTGCTGTTGTGGTACATCAGGTAGTCTGCAGGCATATGCAGTGTTTATTATTCAAAGATTTGTCTTTTCTTGCTAGTTTAACATTTGTGTGTCGGGTTAAAAGACGTTTTCATCTCTGCACACAGCGCAGATTCTTCAGGGTGATACTGAACTTGTTGGGAAAGTAATAAAAAGTAGTTCAGCATCAGTCAATCATCTTCTTCAACAAAGACAAAAAAATAATCACGGTTTGCTTCCTAATGCAGCCTCTCATGTGCAGTTTGAAAGGCGAAATGCTTGTGAAGTCCAATCAGACGGCGTCAGCACGTGAAGTAAACAGTATCTGTGGGATCAGCTCGTGTTCACTAGGGTGCATTTAGTGTTTTTAAAATATCATTTTTTATGAAGGATTTTTAATTATTTAGCACCTTTCATCAAATGCCCCATCTCTCTCTGGGGCGGCACAAATTAAGCTTTAAAGGGGAACTTGATCAAAAGTTTTTGCGTGACTCTAATCTCATACCAAGAATGTATTTGGCTGTGTGAATCTGTGGTCATTAAAAATATACTGAGCATCTTCTCTCTGTGTACGCTGCTTCACAGATACTTGTCTAATTAATTGGGTGAAAAAAGACATCTCTACATTTACTGCACTCATATTTACACACAAAGTCAAAGAGCCACCCTATGGCTGCTGGTATCTGTTGATGTAGGTGAGGGGAAATAGCGCTATGGTGCCCTGGCTGATAAGGCTCCATGTGGCAGTCAGCATTTGTTGATAGTGGCTGGTCTACCTTTCCTTTCTCAGAATGAAAAGCAACCACTACTATCTGGTTATGTTCATCAACTAATACAGAGTTGTTGTTAGTAGTTCAAGTACATACTTGTTTCTGAGTATAGAGTACATTATTTAATGATGATAGTCAAACACAGAATACGTCAGTTTCATGTAACTGTAATGTTTAATAGACACCTACTCAAACAAGATAGCTAAACTCAATAATGTTAATATGGAATAAACATTTTTCTCTTAGAATCTCAATTTGTTCAAATTTTCAAAACACAAGTTGTTCTAACTTGTTAAATGATTGAGTGAATTATAACCCGTTTGTAGAGAAACTAAAACTCACATGACTTTATTTTCAGTACTGTTTATTGAACTCCTTGCTGCTGCTGTCCTGAAGGCGACGTCACAGATGGTTCCTGTCATTATTCTAGAAACAAAATAAAAGGAGCAGATAATATAATATAAAGAAATCACTCGACCACATTGCAACCTTGCCCAAAACATTTTCTGCTTTCAGTTTTTGGTGTGAAACACACACACACACACACACACACACACACACACACACACACACACACACACACACACACACACAGAAGCATTTATTTCTTCAGGGAATCCTTCTGAGTCACATCTAATCTGTGTAAGAGGATGGATTAGGTTATAGATTATTAATCTAAAGATGGATGGGGACGATGAGCTGGTTCAGCCTCTGGGTTTGGCCTCGGTCACTGTGAATGCTGGGAAATTGATCTGCAGGTCAATGCTCAGTTCACCCTGGTCATGGAGGGAGATCCCACTGTGCCTCTGGAAAGTCTTTAGTCATGTCCTGGTGGTAAGATAATAACCATCATGTTGCATGTGTGGCGTTTACTGACCTAACCGAGGTTTGCGTGCATAAAGCAAAGGAGAGCAGACACTTCTGGCACAGCATTAAACACTAACTTCTAATTGTCACAGAATGATAGATGAGGCATCACACACAGATCTTTTTTTCATCTTGTTAGTCGGCATCCCACAGCAAGCGACTTTATTGCCTTCTCAACTCGCTCTGTCTTCCGCGCACGTCGTGTCACGGAGCTCCTTGGAATGAGCCCTCATGAGCAATCCCGCCTTCATTCTAAGCACTTTTCTCATTGTGGCAGCTTTATTGTCTGCAGTAAGGGAAGCTAGAGGATGGATTCATTTGCAGACTTCCCCAGGTTGTTTGAAGGAGGAATGGACTACAAAGGGTTTGGTCCTCACATGTGGGTGGATGCATATGTTTGTCTGAGGCAAGAGTGTTATTTTGAGGTTCAAAAATAGTTCTTGTAGGAGGAAGATCATGTGATCCTTTGTTTGAAAAGACACGGAACACATCTTTTTAATAAGCGATCAGTTTTCAACAGTTTTCTACATTCATTTAAAACATGAATATAAAACCAACAACCTGCAGCAGACACTTTGTTTGTGCACCTATAAAACAGACACACCTCTAAACAGTATGACGTGTCTCTTCAGTTCAAGACGCTTGGCTGAGAAATGCTTAAAACATTTTCTGTGAATAATTGTGGTCTGACCATGCTCAAAGCCCAGAGACACTTAAACTCCTCCATTTGAGGAAGCACCCTGTCGCCAACCCAGAGAGAACATTCCACTCAGAGTACCCAGCCTTTAGGCCTTAACCAGGCCACAGTTTGGCACATAAGTGCAAACAACGGTCAGAGTCTTTCCCCCAACCCGAAGGCGCAAGGAAGCAACCCTCTTGTCCAACGGGAAGAACACCAATCCAAGGGGGGCCAAGAGCAAGGCCACCCCTGCCCGGCGCCTCTCAAACACAACCACTCTAGAGAGGAACAGCCACTGTCTAGAGGAATAGTTCCAGAGCCCAAGTGTGCGTAGAGGTGAGCCCAACTATATCTAGTTGGTACCTCTCAACCTCCTGCACCAGATCAGGCTCCTTCCCCATCAGAGAGGTGACATTCCATGTCCCAAGAGGCAGTTTCATTAACAGGGGGTTGGAACGCCAGGATTCCCCTCGTCGGCCACCACTCATGGCACTACTCACCTTACCCCTATGACCAATTTTGCAGGTGGTGGGCCCACAAGAGAGCGGAACCACGTTGGTCCTTCGGGCCGAGCCCGGCTGGACCCTGTTGTCGTTGGTCCAGCCACCAGACGCTCGCTGGGTACCCTTTTCGGGCAAGGGAAACACGACTCCTTGATTAGTCTTTTCCATCAGCGCTTTTTTTTTTTGATCGAATTAGTCTGGATCTGTTTAGACCTGTTTGCCTTAGAAGACCAGTTGACTAGTAACTCATTTCTGCTGACTGAGTTGACTTAATATACAGTACAGTACTGACAGTTAGGATTCTGCATATGCATCTTTCTAAATACTAACTGTACCCACACCTTTCTCTGGATTCTGTTATACTGCTGCTGAGACATGATGAGCACAATGTGTATGTCCAGAGCTCAGACACTGACAGTAGTGACCTCTTTGACTGTGTGTCCTGTTCTGTTGAGCAGATAAATGTAAAGCAAAAACCAAAATAGACAATTTTAAAATATGTCAGTTGAAACAGAATTAAATTTAAGTTTATTTTTTGGGGTAGAACTGGAATTGTGTGGAGCTGCGCTGCAATTACATCATTTAGTAAGAAATAAAACCTATGTCTGCAAAAATGAACCTACAGTAACTCCAGTAAAAAACTATTACATTGGTCGTTGCACAAATTGTAAAACAAAATTTACCATTAGCTGTCATTCCATAGCAATCCGAGCTCCTAGAAAAATGTGATGCTATTTTAATATTACATATTTAAAGTAGCTTCAGGCTGCAGTGCACTTTTATTATATGGGAAGTCATATCAGATATTATGTAATGCCCACCACATAATTTCTATAAATACAGAAAGTAAATACTAGAGGTGTCCCGAGCTAACACAAACATCCCCATTCCAGTCTATGAGACGGAACTGATCCAGCAGTCTAGCATCAGAAATACTTATGGTAAGAGTGGTTAGAGAGTCCACTGTCCTGCAAAACTAATCCTCAACGAAAACAGAGCTAGCTTCTTACTGGAAAATAAAATAGTGTGTGAAAAAACCCAACACAATGCACCAGACTTTCCACGGTGGATTATACAAGCACTCTAGGCCACAGCATACAACCTATCACAGAGCCACGCACTCCTCGCTGACTTCATCGGAAAGCTGGGATATTCTTACTGATATTTGCTCCCTGGTCAGAGCCTTGATACGTGTGTCTGTTCATAATATATTGTCTCTGTGGGAGGTCTCACTGTCTTACATGTTCCCACCACCCTGAGTCGCCAGCTCTCGTCCAGCCAGCGTCATTATGGCCATTCTGAAGCCCCCAGTAATTATTCCTGCTCCTTCTCAAACACTTACACCAATTTGTCAGCTGACAGAGCGATACAGATGAATATAGATGAAGAAAATGAAGATGAGAAATAGTTTCATTAAGCTTTTATTGTATGCCTTCCTCTGTCTGTCATCCTGTCATAGGTTAATTCATCCTGTTCCTTTCTATGATACACAGTGGATATAATATGTGTGGTTGTATTCCACCAGATACTTTATTGATCCTCTTGCCTCATCAAAATCATTTCCCTACTTTTTATGGTTCCACATTCACTCATAATAACTGAACATAATGACGTTTCTTTGATTGTGTTAATATCAAGAGAGTCCTGTTGGCTCTTGGTCTAATTACAAAACCTGATTGCGTCTCTCACATAACCCTCACAGGCCCTGCACCAACTGGATTCATCACTCAGAGCAAATATATCTTATTTTGAAGGAATGCCTGCATGATGCCAGTTGCCTGTCAGACTGCAGCCAATTACAGTGGGGCTTAGTGAAATGACAACGCTGTGGGTATTACTGTAATTAGAAGAGGCTGAAGCTGAACAGTGCCACAGAGAGTGGTGATCCACAAACTCAACCACCGCCTTGTTTCAGCCACAGTGTTGACGACCCGTTGGATGAGAGCAGGGATGACTCCTTGTGTTAGTCATTAGATG
This sequence comes from Microctenopoma steveboyesi, assembly GCA_032359275.1. NCBI lineage: Eukaryota > Metazoa > Chordata > Actinopteri > Anabantiformes > Anabantidae > Microctenopoma > Microctenopoma steveboyesi. The sequence continues at coordinate 16,051,999 of JAUMHF010000013.1, forward strand.
CTGGAATTTAACTATAAGTGAGGAACTACACTGATGTGTGGTCATATTACAGGTTCAAGCAGTCCAACAATAACATGCCGGGGGTACCAGCTTCCTCTCACTAACTAGGGCCTTTACTGTTGCCACTGTCACATTAGTTTTTAACATTTTATTATTCATAAAATGTACATTCATATTTCTGCAAATGTACTAGGATTAGCTAAAAATGATCATATGAGCAGATGCATAAATAATTTAAACAGAAACATGAAATAATAAAACTCCTGCGCCTCTCATATCATATGAGGAGAAACATGATCATACACATACTAAGAAGGTTAGACCGTAATAAAAAGAATTAAAGATTTTAAACTGATGATGATTTATATCAATGTCTACAAGACAGCAGGAAGGATTTCCAGTTTGGGCTCTTGTATGGAGCATAAAACGTGAAGAATCCTTCAGCTGGAATCCATTTGATTAGAAAAGCTAAAATTTTGTTCTCCCTTCTCTGAGTTAATAGCCCATCAACTCATCAGCTCTCTGTCACCTGTCACTCAGTCAGCTTCTCCACATCCCTTTGTGCCAGTATCCCTCCCCATTCCACTCACACACCTGAGTCCACATTCACTCAAACTGTGACAGTATTTGTTTTGGACGGTGTATTAAAAGGAAGGAAATGACCTGTGACCACATTGACATCTAGAATCTACAGGGTCAAACACTGATAATCACACACAAAACTATGATCAGAAATTCTCTGCTGCTCTTATCAGGAGCAGGTGGAAAGACCAGATGGAGTCTGTGCTGCTGAGAAGCAGGTTGGTCACCTCTGGTCCATATGGTTGGAAACCGGTTACTAGAGAGCTATAAAAACACCGTCACAGCCACCGCTCAGTGCTGTGGGCTTTGTGACTGCTGTCCATAAGTTGCACTGGATTGAAGTATAAATGAGTGCTGATAGACGTGTAGGGATGTGTCACGTTGAGACAGACCCTGGCTCTTTTCACATACAGCTCAAGTCACGTTGGGATCTGATGTCGCCCGCTGACATGAAAGCCATTACACATAAAGAATGACATTAAAATTGCATTATGGTAGTAATTCAGCTCACTGCATGAGTCCTATTACTCTTATGTGGATGAGAGTCACTTGATCCACAGAACACTGAGTCGTTCATAATGCTAGAAACATTAGTGCAATAGCAAATAGCATGACGTTAGCTTACTGAAGTCCAAAGCGTTCACTGTTAAAAATGCATAAGAGAAAGGAAATGATTAAAACATCGTGTAAACATGCCCACATGTCAATAACCAACACTTTGTGAAATACATCACCATTAACACTCATTTAGATGTTACCTCATCCTTTATTGCTACAGCACTATTTTATTAGCTGCTATTCTTTATTCATTACACATTTTAATATCAGTGTTTTTTCACAGTACCAATTTATATGACCATAGGTTTTTAACACACTATACCTGCTTAAGTGCAGTTTACAACAAAGTTGTCAATTAATTTTGATTAATAACATTAAATATTGTGTTTATTTTTAACACAATGTTAATATAATAATACGTTATACAAAATTCAGTCTTCAGTCTCCCATGTTTTTGTAGTTTTTGTTTGTGTGGCAAATCTTGCGGATTGTGAGTCCATCGTATAGTGTGCAATGAAGCACGTCTCTTTTGTTGTCCTGTTATATTAAGTTTGCACAAATGATGACCTGTAAGACATTATCTGCTGATGTTAATGTTATTCCTTTAATATAGAGACAAGGAAAGTATAGTACATATTCTAGTATATATTTTAGGTGGATGCTTTATTTGTTTTCTTTCTCCTTCACTTTTAAATAAAAGCTCCAAGAACTCCATTATTAAGCCATGTGGGACTATTAATCTTCCTGATCAATAAAAAAACAGCATTTTGTGTCTTTATCTGATCAGAATGACAACGATCTGTACGGCTGTGTGTACCAACACCAGTGTTAGACTTTAAAATATAGAGTACGTGTGAATGTGGGAGCTCTGACTTGAAAACAACACTTACACACATATTGGTAATATCAAAACTCTGGGGATTTATCTGCCCACTTCTACTACCTTGCTAGTTTAGCATGACTGTGTGTGGTTTCAAGCTCAGGTAAAAAATGAAATCCCTATAATAATCTAATGACAACCAGATGTTTTCTATTAGCACAATGAGAGCTGAGATGAGAATAATGTGCCCAGGCATGAGATCTACAACACTGGCTTTTCTTTTCTGACAGCTTTATTAAACTCCAAAGCTAAAAACTCACAGCAAGTTAGCGTAAGACTGTAGTCTGTCTCTGTAGAGCCACTTAAAGCAGCTCAATCTTTTTCTTATCTTAATCAAAGATTCTTGCTTAAATCCAACCACACGGGGACTCTGGAGTATGACCACATAATCACCACATGAATCACTACAAAAATATAATTATGTTTGCATTTCAGGACAGGACAGAGAGAGACAGGAGAGAGACAGGAAAGAGACAGGAGCCAGGGAGGTTTGGGATTGTTATGTAAAACATTATGAATTTAATATATATACAATTACAATTATCAGATGAGTTTTAGTATAATACCCTGTTTCTTGTTTTACTAATGTTTATTTACTTACTCTGTGCACAGATGGGATCATTTATTGAATAACTGCTGCTTATTTAATATGAATATTGAACACATCATATGAGCTTCTTTGATGGGCTGAATGCAAACATTCCTTTTTCTTCCACGTTTGATTATTGGTTCAATCTCTTTCCTCGATATTTTACATGTTTGAATATTGGTTTTGCTCATAAAGAGTGTTGCTGCAGTTCTCCTCGTGTTAATATGTAATGTATTCAAAACTCATGCCATGGTCTTATTTTTCACCTTTAAAGGGTAAGCCATAGATCTAGTGGAAAGCATGTGTGTCAGTATTGGCACCTAATGGTCCCTTTGTCACGCTCCTGTCTGCAGGATAACGCACGCTCCCACCATCAGCCAAAAAGATTTGGACAGATAATTGAGTTTTTCAGCCATGCATTTCGCGCAGGCAACCAAGTAGTAGTTGTCTAGAGGCAGTGGAAGGACGTCTTAAAATCTCATTTGGAGTCCATTCCATGGACAACGTGAGCAAATCCCAAAGACCATGAAATCGAGGTGTGGACAAGACTCCATCCTTGTCACAGCATCTTGCAAAACAAGGAGGAAAAAGGTCACGAGGCTGCAGCACTGAGGAGAAGTGAAATTCAACCTTGAGAATGTACATTAAAGAATGTATGCAGGGAGCACACGGTGTGGACATGGTCAGGGAGTATCATCAACGCCAGTTATCACAGCATGATGATAGATGAAAGACTTTCTGTGGATGTTTTTGATTTACCCTCTGCATGTGCAAACAAAAAAAAAAGCCAGATAATCAGAGATTGTTCAGCTTGCTTAAAACATGCAAATTGCTGCCTTTTGGTTTCATAACAAAGAGTAAACAGGGACAAGTCTTTGTGTCCCACTGAGATGTGATGGACTCTGCAAGATGAGGAAGCTATTTCCCCTTCAAAGTAAATTGAACAGAATTGATTCGACCCATCCTCCAGGAGAGAGAGAGAGAGAGCAGCTTCAAAGACTATATTTCTTTATTTTCTCCAAGGCCTCATAACCAGTGTCATCCTACTGAAGCAAAGCAAATCCCCTGTGTTGTGTGTGTGATCCAGTCCCCAGTGAATGTGTGGGTAATTAAGTCCTCTAAAAGACAATTAGTCTGCTCAATCAAATCCTTTGGGCATGTTTGAATTTGGATAAGGCCACTTTCTCATTAAAGCTAATGATTAATCACATTGATTTCCCACCTTTCACAATTTTTCTGTCACCGCACAAAGTTGAACTCTTCTTCTTCCACGATGCCATTTATGTCACAAACAGCATTTTGCTTCATTATCAGGACGACATTATGTAATCGTATTAAACTTTCATGCTATTGCTAATGAATATGTAAGAAATCTGAACGTTTTGCTGTTTTTGTTCCACATCACATGACCCATGTGAGCGCTGCGGGACTGCTGCGCGGGACACTCTAGATGTGCATTCTCTCACAGATCAGGCCGCGTGACAGACAGAGGAACCTGCTCAGCTTTGGGCACATCTAGTATTGGCGGTTTGTTTTTCTCACAGGCGTGCAGTGATGCTCCAGGCTACATGTGTTCATAACCATGCAAACACAAAATCATAGGAGGGTTTTCCTCAGACAAGGGGAAGGCATACAAAGCAGAATAAAAAGATAAAGGATGTCTTTTCTACTTAGGTTTTTCTGTACCAACACATGCAGACAGCTGTAATGTTCTTCAATATTTAACTCAGCGCTTGTAAAAAGGGATGTTTTGGTAACTCTACTGTACTTTTATTTTATGCTACTTCAGATTATATATGCGCTAATTACAGAATCTGATCAATAAGACAAAATCTAGGTCAGTCAGAACACTTTATGTCTTTCTGGTGATTAAGACAGTTTAAAAGGTGCTAATTTAGGACAGCATTACTTTTATTATTATGTTATACTTACTTAGTGAGCAGACTCATTAGCATAGTAATACATCTGTTGTTCACAAATCAGATTAGGTTTGTTTTATATAGCTTACAAATTACATAAATTACAAATCACTAATTTGCCACAGAGAGCTTTACAATTCACTATAGATGTTAAAGCGCAATCATGGTACATTTTTAATTATGGACAATTCTAATGAAAAGACCATAGATTTCAAACAAATTCAAAGAACGCAATCACGTGATGCCAACAGACAGGACAGGAGCCAAGGCCAAGCCAAGCCATGAAGACGTGGAAAGAGGCAGAAGCTGAGCATATCACTCACACATGCTGGGAAGGAACAAAAAACAGAAGGGCAGAGTGAAACAGGAAAAAAGAAAAGAAACAAAAAAGATCAAGAAGCTAAAGCTTCTGTGGGACAAAGATTCAGATCCAACCAACTGCAGCCACTGACAGCCGGGAGAAAGAGAAAAGGCCGGGGACTGGTGCAACTCCTGCAACAGCCAGGAGTACGCTATTACCTGAAAAGGTTTTAGGTACGGACGCGAAAGCTTCTGCACAGTCACACGGTTTGATTTCAGCAGAGGAAGGGGGCATGGCAGCCAGCTGGCTTCTCTAACTCTGGGGAGAGACAGGAGCCCTACACTCTGAGAGCGGAGATGGGGTAACTGACTCGCAGCACGCTTTGAAAGGTTGTATAGTCTAATTAGAAATGGTTACAAGCCTGTGGAAATGTGAGGGGGGCAGTGTCTGGACTGACGATATGAGAAGCAGAGGTATGTTAGCTGGATGGGGGAAAGTTAAATGTCCATTAGCTGCAGCTTCTTTATTCAACATGAAGCTTTAAGGACATGCTTTAGTGCTCATCTCTGTCAGTGTGAAGAAGTAGCAGGCAGCCATTCATTAGCTGAATCCAGTTTTTCCCTGCAGGTAATGCCAATATATTAGCTCCATCCAATGTCGCTGTGCACTGAGAACTAAGCGCACAATGCTGCTTTGTAGTAATCCTGTAGTCACTGAAAGAACCTATTACACGATGCCTGCATGCTCAGTCATGCACATCACCTGCACTGCTCCGCTTCTGGCTACCTAAAGGAGGAAATATGAGTTACTAAGGGTAACAGGATTTTTCAATCTGTGTATACAGATGTTCAACATGAGGCTGAAACGAAATCAGAATGCAAAATAATGTGCTACACGTTTTTAAATGTTTCTATGTGCTGATAAGGAGAGTGTGCAACTTACAGACACACTTGAACGCACCAAATGCCGTAGATGCACACTACTGTCACCCGCTCAGTCGTGACCGATTACAGCAAAGCCCGAGCAGCTGATTCAGTCCCAATCAGTCCCATGCATTTCCACCGAGCTATTAATTCATCTGCCAATGCACATCCACACATGGGACATAATTATCAGAAGATCTGAAGGTGTAAGCAGCCGCCTACAGTAATCTACACCTGCGTGCACCTGTTAAGTTCCTGTAGTTCTATACAGAATAATAAGCTGACCTTAATTAGCACAGCACAGCCCCTTTCCCCTTATTTGCACCAACCCTCTTGCTAAACCAAAGCTTAAACACTCATACAATGCAGAGGGAGACGATGTTGTGTGATTAACAAATACAGATGTATAACGCAGGTCTTCATGTATACAGTGCGGTGAAGATGGAGCAGACAGGTCCCTCTAATGAAGCCCTCAGATAACAATGCATGATGGGAAACACATGTACTACAGTTATTGAATTAAACCCCCGATCCTCTGTCAGAGGGTCCCTGAATATTTCTGCGTGTTAGGCCGTAATTATTTGCAAAGCCGCGCCGAGGGAGACACGCAAGGAACAGAAAGGAGACACAAAGAGGGAAACATAAAAGGGGATGAAAGACACAGAAGCACAACTGAAGCACAATGGCACTGGAGGGCTGTGTGTAATTTATCAGCTTCTGAAGGCCACTGCAGACACATTTACTCACTGTGTCCTGAAGAAACATATTTCTCCCCTGTCTGTCTGTGGAATCAGCTCATACGAGCGCCTTTCCCCCTGTAAGTGAGAGTCCCCCTCAGCACTGTAAGAAGATTGTGTCCCTGCATGCGCCACCATACGTGATAGCAGGGTTTTCAGTGTTAAATTCTATTAGTTAATCACACGGCGCCATGAATCGTGGATTAGATGTGCTGGAATCCAGCAGACCTTTACCTGACTACACTGTTTAAAAGGTGGTGCTTCGAGACCTTCTCATTTCACAAAGGTGAAGAGTACATGTATACTGTACATGCGTCACATTTCAACACTCAACATGTACAAAGAAAGCTGAAATAGCACCCAGGGTTTGTGAGTATCCAAACACTGGTAAGGTGGCTCATCATTCATAATGCAGGATAAGCAACCTGTTAACATGCCACAAAATTTTTGGATCTGTTCTATCAGGAAATTTGTCCGCCAGGGGTGCTGAAGCCTCTTTTAAATGTCTGTTTAACAGTGTGTCTGCTACTAAACCAGTCCCTCCAGGATTTGATGATGTGACTGCAACAATTAACACAAATTCAAGCAATCCAATTTAATGCAAGCTTGCAATTTAGTCCTTAGCAGCAACTTTTCTGCAGGTTTGAACACAACCATCACCAGTGTTGCCAGACATACAATAACCATCGTGTTCGTAGGATAATGTGTTTCCCAACAACAGCGTTGAGGACCTCACATGTTGCCTGATGTCCTGGGCATGTGTGGGGGTAAACTGTGTGGCATTTGAGGTAAAACACTAACACCGCGTTTCTGCCTCGAACGTCTTAGAGGCCACGTCACAAAGACTCGTGACGTGTTTGCGTGATACCATGTTCACGTTTATCTGGGCTCTAGTTCCAGATCAGCTGAATTTAATTTCAATTAAATAAGCAGATTCATAAGGGAATTTTGTGTAAAGTTCAGACATACAACAAAGACTAGATCTTCACGTCCTCTGTCATCACGGCTGATAGAAACAGGATGAATGATTACAGCAATAGAAAACACTGGAACCATATTATTTTCAAGCACATGTTCCCGATTTTTCAAACCAGAAAGTGAATTGACTTGCTGTAAATGTTCCTCTGGTTCATTCTGGCCACAAGCAGATCACTTCCTAAACATTATTTCAATAGATGTGATGGTGACAAGCGGCCACAGTCGTACTAAAATGTGTTTGCAGGGCTCAAATAAAAACTAAGTCATGGGATTAGATAGATGAAGAATGTGGACTCCATCACACGCAAGTCACACACCTGAGAAACACCCTTTGCAGGGATCTCCCAGTGAATGGAAGATGAGAGCAGGCTTTGGTGTTCCAGTGATTAGTTCTTAGTCTTTACTTAGGCAGGTAACTCCCATTCATGTGATCAAACTCTTTTTCTGGGTTTTGACAAATGATTTGTTTTGTTCTCTGAAATACTTGAGCGGCCAAGTGCTCCGCTGTGCTGGTCACAGACTGGTGCTGAGCAGGTACAGTGTTCCCAGAGGAAACGTGCTGCTGGACATAACTGTGTGAAACCGTAGAAGGTGCAGTCAACAGAACAGAGAGAAATGTCTCTCTCCACAAAGTGTGGAGCCTGTCAACACTTTTCTCATGATGCATCTGTTGTGTTGGATTGATTTATTGATTGGTTGATGAGTGCAGCTTTATAGGATGGATACAGTATGAGAGAGGAAGTGGGAACCCTAGAGGTCCACTTCCATTCCATTGCATCAATATTATGAGTTGTTTTATCTTTCTATGTGTGTTTGATGTCCTGGTAACGCGCGTCGTTTGCGCAGGATTTGTGTTGCATGCTCGAGCAGCAGCAAAGTGAGCGCGTGGCACAAAGAAAGTGCAACTGTCCCCGCATCGCCTCGGAATGATCTGGGAATGTTGGCACAGGCACTAACGCAGTCTTCCTAACACCCCCCCACTCAGTAACTTGTGCTGCGGCCGCTCGTTATCAGTCGATCGCTCCTCGCCGAGCTGCGCGACGCGCACATCACAGCAGCTGTCGGACGCGGTTGCGCGCTTCAGCCGCGCGGCGAACAAAGACCTGGAAACCTGATCGACTCCCGCTGTAGGGTTGTACAAGGGGGGCTCGCGTCTCGCCTGCTGCTCTCCTCGTCTGTCTTGTCTCACTTGGATAAAAAAAGGGGGGCTGTTTTTTTTCCCGCGTCCCAAGATGAACCAAACCGCCACCGTATCCCATCAAGTGAAATGCCAGTCCACGAAGGTCATCAAGGTAAGCTTCAAGACGTTTTATTTCACACTTACTCACGTTTGCTGTGAACTGCAGAAGCGGGGACAGCTCGAAACTTCAGTTGCGGGGCTTGCGGATATGCGCACTGATGCACAGCACTTGGAGATGGAGATGGTTTCGTGCACCCTGCATTCTGATGAAGTTTCTGTGTGCAGACTGTTAGATTTATGCCCAGTGATGCACATGCCGCGGTGGAGCTGCTGGACGTCCGCTGAGGTTTGGACCAGGAGTCACACACTGGTGCAGAGGAAAGATTTCATTCCTATCACGTCGTTGCTCCTGGTTGTCATATGTTCTGGGTTAAGAACCTTCTTTCAGGCAAAGCACTGCTCGTGTGTGGGGGTGTATCCTGTGCGTTACTCGGTCACAGCCGTGTCTGAAAACACGTCCCCATCACCCATCGAGCACCTTTACCCAGATTTGATGATGCATCACTTGCTTGAGTTCTCGGGAGATCAGCCAACCTGTTGATAGAAATAAGGCTGCAGAAGTGTGTTTTACAGGCTTTCAGGGAAACAGCGGGAGGTGCAGGCAGCGCAGTCATCACCATCAGAACCTTTTACGTCTCCGCCGCGAGCGACACACGTTGTGTGCGCGGCCGCATCCGCAGCGTCTTCATACCGTGCGCCACGAAGAACCTGAGATGAAGGAGTGTGAAACACGCGTCAGTGTGTGTGAGAGCTTCTCATGCAGCGTGTGTGTGTGTGTGTGTGTGTGTTCGCGCGCACGCGCGGCGGTATCGATTTCGCCGCGGATCCTGCATCACTTCTCAGCTGCACAGTCCCACCAGAGAAATTTCGCTTGGGGTAAATGTATCGATCCAAGCAAACACAAAAAAAAGCTCTGCAGCGCGGGGATTGTGAATGTTACAATGAGTCGAGCTCAACTTGAAATGAAAGATGAGAGAAGATATCAAATTGGATTGGTTACGTCTCAGGCATCGCCATCCATCCATCAGGTGCTGCTCAGGCAGCAGACCCAGAGCCCTGTGCGGCTGGTGCTCTCTCTCTCTGACCCAGAGCCCTGTGCGGCTGGTGCTCCCTCTCTCTGACCCAGGTGCTGAGGCCACTTCATCACCTGTCACCTGATGAACTCAATGCACATCACAGCCAGCTGTTTTGCATAGGAGAGCACGTGTTAATAACGAGGCTCCTGCTGTCACGTTTATGTGTTTGGGATTTAAGGCACTGTGGGGGTGCATCCAGCTGGGAGCCCTGTGCTAAAGATGTCATTTCATTATACTGTATGATCTGCTGCAGCATGTCATGATCATTCTCCTTCACTTCAGGAAAACACTGCCACATGTTCATAAAACATTACAATACATTTTCATATCATCTTGTCCTATAACCTTTTATAATGAAATATCACATGTTGAAATCCCCATTAATTAAAAACGGACTTGTGAAATGTTTGCATACTGTGAACAGAAGCCTAGGGGGGGGGGGGGGGGGGTCCTTAAAACAGGGTT
>JAUMHF010000013.1:16065650-16092907 GCA_032359275.1 Microctenopoma steveboyesi
CGTACAAGCATTTCACTGCATATTGTACTGTGTATGATTGTGCACGTGACAAATAAATCTGAATCTGAATCTGAATCCTCCAAGAAATTATTTTGAATGATCTACTGTGTGTTACAATGACCCAGTGGAGCACACATCCATTTCATTTTCTGTCATGTACTCTGTGAAAAAGTTCTTGTTCTCAAAATAGAGCTTTTTTTATCAGTGAAGTTATATTTGGAGTTGAAACACTGATGTGCTTTGATCTCGCTCAAAGAGCATCTTACTTCAGATAAAGCACTTTGACAAGTTCTTATGTTGGACTGAACTGAAAGGCAGTCAGATTTTAAAGATAAGTAATGAGGACAATGCTGATGGAGACTGAGAAAGAGAAAAAATAAACAAGGACACTTGTGCCACCATGTCGGCTTCTGAAGCGTCGTCGAGGTCGTTAAACCTGTTAATGTGAAAGCTGACCAAGCCCCAAAGGTCTGGGCCTTCAGTGTGATTCATCGAATCCCAGCAGGTTTGCTGTGCTCTGCAGCTCGAGGGATGTTGGTCAGATTACTGGCAGTTGCTAAATATTGCGTGATGTGTTTACGTGTTAGAATACAGAAGATGATCCATGATAAAGAAGCTTTCATGAAGACTAGAGACAGAATCCCTCATCTGGATGAACAAAATACTGAATCCAAATCATCTCACTTTCATTTATGTCTGACATCGTATGTACGCTCACATTCACGTTTCCCCACAGAGCTGCTGCTCTCACTGACGGACCAGCGTAGTTTGCAGTCTTGTCTGTCAGCACACAAACACACGCTGTTAGCTCTCATCTCCGTTACTCAGCGCCCTGGATGCTCAAAATCTCAGCCTGCAGGTTACTGAACCTGCGGGGCGTTCCCTGCTCCCATGATCTACAGTACAAACAGCCTTGAAGCACACTGCTGGGGGCTGATAGATTACCAGAATCAGTCTCATAAGAATGATTGCATTGCCTCTCAACTTAGTGAGTCTATAAATTACAGCGCTGTGCCAGCTGATCTCAATATTTCCTCCCCTTCGCGTATATCTCACCCCCAGGTCTCATTAATAAATGTTACAACACGACAACGCTTCCACTCACACAAACAAAGCGACACGTGTTACGAGCTGTACCTTTGCTGAGATGAGCACATTGTGGCTTCACGTCTTGGTCTCCTGCATGATGACTTCCCACTTAAAGATGTGGAGTGGTTACCCCTGATAGATTCTAGAAAAATCAATTAGTCACTCAATGGTTTAGTAAGAAAAAAAAAGATGAGTGGTGTGGTTGTGGCTCAAAGTGCAGGAGCTAAATGCACTTGATGATTAATGCTTCCAAAATGGTTCTCCTTTCAAAACACAATCACAAAGATGGATGAGCTTATTCCCATGCTAAGTCTGTCTGTTATTTGAGATGGTGTGCAGTGTTTAATGAAATAAACTCAAGTGTTTAGTTTGTGCTCTGAAGGCTTGTATTTGGGCATGTGTCTGGTCCAGTCTCCCAAAGTCCTGTCAGGACAGAATGCTGCTTGGAGCCTGCTGGAATGAATAGGTGTGAATGTATCACGAAACACAAGAAGGATGCTCTGAATCTTCACTTTTTCCTGTTTGTCCACTGCGACGACCCTTTTTCAAACAACACGACTGATTTATCTACACAAGAGAAAACAACACGCCTTACACAGCTATAAGAGCAACTGTTCAACCTTTTCTTTGCATAAGTAGTTACACACATGTTCTGCTTTCTCCTTGTCCCTTCCCTCTGCCTGTGATACACACACACACAAACAGGCATCTGGCAACACACACAGTCTCAAGCCATGCACATGCCACACCAGCTGCAGCAGACTCCCTCCACCCTCCTCCACACCAATACATCCCCAGATCCACTGTTGTTTCCTCTGATGTTCTACCCATGCTCTACGTCACGGCTTCACCGTATGTCTCAGGTTGTCCTGAACGTAGGAGAATCATCGGGATCTGCTGCTTTGTTTGAGCCTGAGCTGCATCACAAACAGAAATATAAGACAGATCTAAAAGAGATGAGAGGGTCTTAAGCAGTTTGAGGAGAATCCCTTTATCACAGTGCATTTGAACACAGCACATACATACAACATGCATCACGTAGCAGTTACCTGAACAGAAAGTAGCATTGAATAACTAATATCATAACTGTTTGGGGCGTTTATTCACATGCTATATCCTAAATTTGGTGGAAGGTGTAGGAGGTGTGGTAATTAAAAAAAGGTTTTGCACAAAGCTGAGAATGAGAGAATGGCATAAAATCTATGTAGGTGGAAATGAATGTGGTGTTTGATATATTTCTCTTTTCTTTTCACCGAAGAGTAAAAAAAACAACAAAAAGTGACCTTGGAGTTGAATTCGAGAGTTGTTTTTTCTTGTCACCAGCTGAGAGGCAGGCAGAAAATGAAGCGGTGGGGGGGTGGTTGGGGGTGGAGTATGAAATGCAAGGTCCCCAAGAGCAATTGAACCCAGGGGTGCTGATGCTACTTGTGCACTTTTGCATTCAGGCACAGTACCAGTGCGTGTTGGAGGAGTTTGATAAAGCGCCACTTCTTTATTCAACACATTCTTATTTTATTTCAGGTCATTTTTCACAGTGTAACTCTGGAAGTTTCAGCTTTCAACTTGTTTATCTTCAGAGGCAGCCCACACCTGCTAAATCAACAAATTTACCCTTTAAGTCATACGCTTGCACATCTCATACGCCGTATTGCAAAAGTATTGTGAGATGTACACTTTAATGGCTTCAGCTGTCAAGTTTAGAAGCGTGTTCATGGGAATATTCGGTCATTCTTCCAGGAGAGCTTTTGTGAGGACGAGAAGTCCAACATCAGATTACGCTCTAATTTATCCCAAAGGTTCTACTTTACTTTACTTCACAGATGCTTTATCCAAAGTGACTTACAAGGTGCCAGCACGAGTGTCTTGCTCAAGGACACACCTGGTGTGGGCTAGGAGTCTGGGCTGTGATTCCACCCTGCAACTGTTTGTATCCCAGTGTGACTCTGACTTGAGCTGCTTCTGGCAGGTTAAGGTCCGGGCTCTGTGCAGGCCAGTCTTGTTCCTCCACACCAAACTTGCTCATCCACGTCCCGAAAGACTTTTTTTAATGCACTGGATTCAATGGTTTTGAGGCATGTCCCAAAACTTTTAGCAATATAGTTTATCTTCCTTTAAATGTGGAAAAAATAATATGTTAGATGAAGACAGTAGATATGCTGAAAGCTATGTTGGTTACATGTGTGAGCAGCAGATGGTTTCTGTAAAAATGATGTGGTTTGCGTTTTATGCATGCAAACCCAAAAATAGACTTTAAGCATGAAAATATAGTTTTTATAGTTCAGCTGTGTGTAGACTGAGTGAAACAGATAATACACCTGGCGTCTCATCATCTTCATGCATGTTGTGAAAAGTAGTACAAAACCCTGCTAGTACATCACAGCTGGTGCATGAAACTCTGCCCTGTGCTGGTGGTTATTGCGTCACTAATGTGAACAAAGCCAATCTCAACATCTTGCTGTTCCATCTCAACTCACAGATATCAGTGCTCTACAACTATGTCTTCATAAAGACCAAAACAACATAAACGTGCAACTCCCTACACAAGCTTGCACACAGTAGTACCTTGTGCTCTATGTGCTTTCTTCTCCTACACCAGCCTCCCTGTAGACTGGTGCACAGCACCCACTACAGTGTGAGAGAGTGCTGACTACCACATGAACAGATCCTCCACAGGAGCCATACAACAAGTATGCTGTCGTGTCACTGTAAATAACAGGTGTGCTTTTGTGCTGAAAACAAAATGTCTGCCACATAAAAAGGCACGTTCTGCTATGATCAGTGGCCAGGTGTTCCACTAAAGTTCAGCTAAGTCTTTCAGGTAGTTTGTGGGATTTCACAGCTCAGGAGGCTGAACTGGACCATGTCAGTTCCACAGCAGCTGATCAAAGACAACTTGTCATATTTTGCTCAACGTCCCTGATGCTACTGCACTTTTTCCTTTTCTGGAGGGAATATAACGATGAGTGGAACAGCTCTACACCAAATTTGCTGAAGAGAGGTTGTGCCCTTACGAAGCATTAGGCCGAGATGAGACTGTGATACCTGCAGTCTCTGCGCTGGACATTTAATGTTGACAAAACGGATTTCGGTGGGATTTGATGTTTTAGAGAACTGTGTTGTTTGCCCTCACACACCACCACCACAAATAATCACACTGTTACACTGTTAGCGCTCTAGTCCTGATTTGTCTATTTACAAGCAGGAAAAACCTGCCTGGCTCTGGGATTCTGTTCCACTTTGTAATTATATTCTTTCTTACTTATTATTTTAAGCTGACCAAAGACAGACAACACATTATTTCACAATAATACACTCCCAAATGGCAACTATTCTTTGTTTCACTGTGTTGATGAAACGTTATCAGAAGCAGAGCATGGAAATAGTCTGCATCACTGTACGCGCATGAACATGCCAGCTTTATCTCAGTTTGCAACCCCCCCTGATGAGTGAGAACCAAATTTTAATGTTTTTATTCCAATCAGCTTCAGTCGACGAGCAAACAAACGAGTGCCTGTGGTGAGCTACCTTGACCTCTGTGTGCACAGAGTTAGATGTCAAACAATGTAGGCTACATGATGTATGAGGACAGTCTCAGTGAAAAAACACAGAGCATGGGTCGGGGTGTGGATTTTATCCCAGGTTTAAATAGGCTGGTCAGGTCAGTTGCTGTTCTCATAATGAGCGTGATCATTAAAACATTACCTATTAATCATCTTCACACTATTGGCAGGAGCTCACAGTGGTGCGCGGCAGCAGGAAGCCTAATTTAGAACATGCTTTTCATACTAAATCATATGTGTCTGTCTTCCATAGATGCAAAGATCAGGCTAACGCTATTTTACACGTGTGTGAGTTTGAGCGAATAGACGCTGAACAGCAGTTACTGATGCATACACTCAGTGGCGGATCTAGGGTTTCTAGGGGCCATCAAGGGGCCACAATATTCATAGAGGGGCGAGTATTTGTCCAAAAACATTAAGACACTTACATGGTAAAATCGCCATACCAACTTTATGTGCATTGTTACTGTACATAGATACATAGTCACTAAATCCAGGTATTTATTCATTTTTGGAAACCTTTTTTGCCTCATTAGCACCACTAGTGTTTGGGCTTGGAATTGCATTTATCTAATCACAAAAGGATAAAGGTGACAGGATAGGGGCACCTCAGGGGGGCAATCAGATTTCAGCTGGGGCCAACTGCTTACACTGAGCTGTTGGTGACATCCCTGCTCCAACATCAAATCCATGGTGGAGTTTTAAAGCTGAAGCATAAACTGACATTAATGACATCACGTCCTTGTGTGTACCGTTCAAATCGACTGAGCTGATATGTTGACTACTTTAGCGTATTAGCTCGGTTATGCAGCTCACTACACCAGACAAAAAAGCTGCCTCCAAGGTGGTTTGAAAACTATATATTGTTTGGATCATCATCTACTGTACCTCTCTCTAGCTCTTGAACTGAGAACACTTTATGTGGAACATGTTTGTGTTGTGATTGTAACCAAAATACAAGCATCAAGCAGAGAATTCAAAAGCTCTGCTATAACTACAGTATGTCATGGCTTTAGTACACAAGTGTCCTTTACCAGAAACAAAAATGTTAACATGGTGTCAGAAAAGTAGATAAATATGAAATAAACAAACAAATAAAATGGTAAGATAAACAGGTTGAGCAGGGCTGATATAGCAGGCTTAAAGCCTCCTACCTTCATGTTTGCACCGTGCTCAGTGCTCCACAGCCCTGTTACAATGTACATTAATATTACAACAGTATGGTGAATCCTTAAATATGCAGCTGAAAATATGTAATTGCATATCCTGTTCACAGAGCTGGGTGAGAGCTTTCCTTGAGGCTGACCAAGGTGACTGTACACCAACACTACCATTTTTTGCTGCATTTCCTCAGTGGATTATTTTTGAGCTGTGAAGATGCATGTAGACTTATCCTTGTATAAATGCTAAGAGGGATTCAATGTTCAGTTTTCAGTAGTTACTGATGAATAAAGTTAGCACATTAAAAAGACTTTGTCAGTGGAGGCAGTGCAGTGAGAAAAGAAACAGGCATCAGGGTTGACGTCTGTTACTGCAGGTGACATGGCCAGTCAGATGCTTTCAAATGACTGTCTCCTGGCTATAAAAGACATTTTTAAAAGTTAAATTAATAATGTCAACGTAAGCCTAAAAGGCATCCTTGGTCATTTTTATTTTAGTTTGTCTTTATACCTTAGCAGGCTAGACTTGTGTCGAAAATGTTTATCCCTTTAGGACTTATTGAATCCTCTGACACGTCTGTGTCCTTCACATACAGCAGAGACAATACATCACTAATTGCCTGAGCATGTTTTTAGAAGCCCGGCAAAGATGTAAAAAGAAAGACCTTTGAGGTTGCATGTCCATCTTCTTACGTTCCTGAGCTTAAATACAAGTGCAAACGCATGCACAACCTTCGGTCACAGTTACGTGAGGTTTTAAGCAAATCATTTTGCAAACCTGAATAGTCTATTTATCTAAAGTCGATTCTGAAAAGACTTTTTTATGAAGAAACAGAATCAGCAGGGGAACATACGGTGACTTTAATGATGACCCATCACATGGGCTCCTCTTACCCTCTTAAAAGCACCCTTGTGGGTCACTGCAAACTGGCAGATGACACCTTTTATTTTGCTGCTTTTATGTTACAGAAAGCATAAAAATCCAGCCTTCTAACAGATAAGCTCCTTGCTGTTGGATATCTCCAGTGAAACTATGAAGTTTGCTTATATGCCGGTGCCTTTGCTAATGCACAGATCGTACATGCTTCTCAAATATCAAAGACTAATAGACAACTTTGCATCAAGTAAACAAGTTGTTCACTATACAAGTTGTCTGGAAAAGAAAGAAGGTCCTGCAGCATGAACACATCCTGTGGTTAGTGCTGTCTTCACTGCTCCATCTTAACTGCCTTAAATTGTGCCAGATGTAAATAACCTTCACGCAGGCCTTCATCACCAACATCTAATCCAATCCAAGGGTAAATAAAAAAAGAAATCAAAATAGGCACACCTGTGGTAGGGGGAGGGGCAATCTGCAGCATGCTGAGGGAGTGAGAGTGGAGAACGAAGACACAAACTGAGGAACATTCATTCGGCGTTTGTTGAGGCCTCCTGCTGATACTTAGCATAAGCTAAGTCTCCCTTACTCCAGGCCTCTGTGTTCTTTGACTGTCCCTCTACAGCAGTCCACACTCTGCTTCTAATGTGGACATTGTGTCTCCATGGGTTCTTGATGTATATGAAAGTGAAACATTCTTTTGTTTGACTAACCCAAACTGCTTTATTGTCCATTATACACATTGCATGAATTCAATTGATGTGAGTTATGTTTGGTTATTTGCCTCTGTGCTCTGTTTGTTGGAACTTGATGAAATGTTTGTCGATACTTTTGTAGTGAGGGCTGCTAACCGAGATTCATTTGTAAGACTGCTGTAGAAGTAACATTTTCACTCACAGGTTTTGAGCAGCTGCTCTTTCTGGTGCCCAAAATCTCCCTAAGCTTTCTTCCTTTAGAGCTGACTTACTGTGCCACCACTACGAGCTCATCCATGAGTCCATGAGAATACTTACAATTTGGAAGCAAAGGTGTTCCTGACATATTGCATTCTCCCAAATGAGATCACAGTGACCTTGATTTTTATCCACTAAAATCCGATGAGTGACCAGGTGACTATTCCACTTGACTACATTTGAATAACCTTCCCTACACAAAGCATGAAGCAGACATACGATGTAAACTGTATGACTACCCATCATTTCCTAGATGTAATGCTTGGTGCAGATTAAGAATATTGCTCTCTACTGACTGCAGGGCACAACTTAAAATTACTTCATCTGAGATGCAGAAACCACTAATTCTGGCAAAACATACGTGAACATTTGTGTTGGTGCATGTTTAATTTACAGTAGGAGGCTTGAGATGATGCAAAAGATGTAAGATGACTGACGCTATTGCCTCATGCTCACAATCGTTCCAATTTAAATGTGCAGCTTGAAAAGTGAACAAATTATTCTATATTACTTGTGTATTTATTTCCAATAAGAGTTTCACAAAACTCCTGCCCTCTCAGAAACAGGACTGGACGCTGCTGGTCAAGGGGGGTGGTGGTGGTGGTGGGGCTGTGTGGGAGAGCGTCTCTCGCTACTCACATCTAGGCTTGAAAACAACAGATTTGATCTGCTGGCTGTATCCACCATCGGCTGAAAGGTTGCTCTTTAAACAGAATATGAAATGAGTGGTGAGGAGGGTGGGGTTGGTTTGGGGGATGAGTGGAGGCTACGCTGGCCATAACAATTGTTAACGCTGCACCTGGTTGAGGAGGCTTTCAGACAAAGAAATCTTTCAGCACCAAGGATTGTTCTTCCTGCAGAGGACAGCCTCTTTAGTCGTAGCGAGTTGCTTGCTCGTGTGGCAGATAAGCATGGTGTTGATTAGTGCTGCACTGGATTTAACACATCAAAACCTGGCTAATTAACAGCAGGTTAGAAACACGCAGCACTGCCATAAGTGTTAAGTGAAAAGTTCTTCTTTTCCACATAAATCTGCTGCTGACAGCTTTAGAAATAAATGCTAACTTGCATAATATTGTTTTGGCTCTTTGTCCTTCAGCAACAGTTTGTGTGACGGACAGGAGCTGATGATAGATTGAAGCTGTGACATTGACTTATCGCTTCGCTTCATGTTCCCGTCATTATTTGGCAGCTTAAGAGGGTTTAATCGAACCTCTTCCCTAACTATTTGACTAACAGAACGGCTGTTTCACTGCTTTAAGGCATCCAAATGTAGAATATTTCTAGAGCATCTTGTAGTCCCTTGCTGGATGTTCGCTGAGCAAAATATACTGGACTGTAAAATGAATATATTCCTCATCACCTTTGCTGTGGCCCGAGGCTGCTACAGAACTCTGGCAAGAGAGGAGTTATTGCTTAAGTGCGTTACAGGCATTTGTATGGAGAAAGTGTTGCAGTGATGTGCCTGAGGAGGAAGCCAAAGCTCATCCCAGTAACACATAGACGGGGCGGGGGATGAGGTGTCAAAACATTAATGAACGGTTGTGTGCTCCTTCATTCTCCAGTGTGGTGACAGAGCTGCAGTAATAGGAGCAGGGCATAATGACTCTCCCGCAACAAGAGAGCGCTCGTGCATGAGCTCATAAACACACAGAACATACCTGCTCTTTGAATTTGGATGGAGATCCACTGGCCTCTGTTGGCGACCAGGGGAGCTGGAGACATGCAGCTGGACTGTTGTTTTAGGCTTTCGGTGGTAGTCATCTCCCTTCATGCTTTTAGTCTTGTATATTGTCACTTGTTGTTAGTACAGACTTATTCCCTCTGATATTTTAAACGGCTTCTTCTGCAACTTTTTGTGCAGCTATCTTGGTTAAAAAGGCTGCTTGGTTAAATATGGGTTGAATTGTTTTGCCTCCTGCTGGTTGTCAACACATTCTAAATGTGTATATACATGGTCAGAGGAGGAAATACAGCTATAAGCATTTCCCATCACACAGCCCCTGTGAACACGGTCAGAGAGCTGAAACTGTGCACTATGGCATCAGCCCAGAGATGGTTCACCAGTCAAGAACATGTGTGGTCAGAGGATGGAGGACTAAACACACAACAAGGCAGCAGCAGCAGTTTGCCCGCTGCCAGACTAACCTCAAGAAGTAGAAAAAGTGAAACTAGAAGTGATGCTACACTAGTTGCAAGGCAACAGCGTGATCGCTGACTCCAGTTGTATGATGTGTGTTTCCAATGGAGATTAAATTAAAATAAAGTCCTAAAACGTCTTTTTCAATCAGCTATTTCTGGCCAAACATCCATAAACTCCTTTGTGGGAACTGACATTTGTATTGCCAGATGATTTACTTTACTTTACTTGGCAGACGCTTTTATCCAAAGCGACTTACAAGGAGCTAGCGCTGGGTGTCTGGCTCAGGGACACACCTGGTAGGGGACGGACTAGGAGTCAGATGGGGGTGCAAACCTGCGACCTTCTGCATCCCAGTCTGACGCTTAACCCATTGAGCTACCAGGCTTCCCATTTCATGTGTCTTTTCCTACAGAATAATTGTGTCCTTCTCTTCAGCAGTCCCACAGGTGTATTTGTGCTGCGTTCAGGGGCATGGTCTAAGCTGCCACGCAGGTCGTCTGGCTGTTTCAGGAGGCGCAGAAGGTTCCAAAGCTTCCAACGTGTCTAGCACAGACCAGATAATCACTCCTCTCTTTCCCTATTCTCAAACAAAAAAATTCCTCAGTTCACGGCTCAGCAGCATTTAATGGCAGTCCTAATCTGTAGCTGAAGCAAAACCTGACAGGTGATGTAATTTCCTGGGCCTCTGACTTAATAGGATGTGAAACTTCGGTTGTGCTTTAATCTCAATGAACAGACCACAATTCTTTAGCATGCTCATAGTTCAACTTGATATGACGGGGTACTCAGCAAATTATTTACATGGAAAGAGATTAGCCGAGGATCGTTTCCACCGGCGTGCTGCTCCAGGATGCTGTGGGGGTGGTGGCGGCGGAGGGCTCAGCGGCTGATGGGGACACTCTTCATTGGTATTCCAGGACTGCTCTGCTTGTCTTGCTGCACTATAGAATGCATAGACTTTGTGACAAAATTGATGAAGCATGCATCACAGTGGCAGGGCAGTGCTCCGACAGTAGTGATGGAAGCATTAAGCAACACTGGGGGGGGGGGGGGCATGAGCAGTGTACATGCACGAATTATGCAACATGGGTTTGACAAATTGTAGTTGTGTGTGTGTGTGTGTGTGTGTGTGTGTGTGTGCTGTGTTTGTGTGACTCTATGGTAACTGCCATATGTCCCTTGCATATATTCATTCTCATGTTTGCACGCAGCATCCTGTGGAGTAAAACAGAGTGGGTACGTTGTGTGACGTGTTAACTCCTGTCTGTGCGGAGACAGTGTGTTCACACTTGTATTTTTAAAGCATTGGATTGTGGTTGATTTTACTAGTTTCTTTTGGCAGTGACCAACATCAGTGTCACAGACCACAGGACCTTCTTCAGATGTTCACGCGCTTTTCCTTCATCGTTTTTTCTTGACTGTTACTGATTCACTGGTAACTGCACCTTGTGTACATGTAACTTTATACTAACAATCCTTAAAATACTCATATTAAACCAATTGTCTCTTCTATAATCAGCGAGACACTTTAAATTGTATATTTTAATATATAATTGTATTATATTTAGATAAATCTCACATGATTGGATCTTTGCAGAGGTCTGTTTTCACTTTTACATAAGAAAAGATTTTCTTGTTTTTTTGAGTACGTTTCCAGATAGACCGCCATGGTGGTCTCACATTTCTTTTGTTGATGTCCGGTGAAAGTGGCTGCAATTCAGCGTTAAATGTAACACACTGTATGTCAAACAAAATACTTTTCACACCGTGACAAGCTTTTCCTTCTCACTATTTGTCATGATGACCTGTCTTCTGCTTCACAGTTTGAGCAGCTAAGACTCGGTCTCCTGTTTGTTTTTGTATATGGAAAGTAAAGTATCGTCCCACCAATGTCTGCAAGGAAACGCAGCTTGAATTGATCTCAGCGGGACGAAGAAGTTGTGGTGTAAAGGTGACACTCGGTACGGGGGGTGGTGAACTGGTAGCTCATGAATCTGATTGGATAGTCTGTCTCTTCAGTCTTCTGAGACTAAAGAGCTAACTAACCCCTCAGCGCGTGAAGACAATCATTTTCTAAAGCAGTGTGTTTCAGAGGGAAAGGGATCTTGTTCATTGCTGAGTGGTGAGTGACCCTCTTCTCTGGTGCAAAGCTGCTTCCCTCCGGGCAAACTGACAGTGGGGCTGCTTTGTTGGGGAAATGATTGCGTAATGATTAAATGGCTGACTGCTGAGCTGGTTTCAGTAGTGGTAGCAAGCTGTGCCCTGTCTCCCGCAACCTGTAATTAAAGCATCTGATGAAGGGAAGAATAGTGATTATTCTCTGCAGCTTTATGGCACATTCTTTCTTCAACTCGTCTTCTTTGCTCGTCCTTTCAAATAAGCTGCTGCTTTGCCACATGCACATTGAGCTGGTGAGGAACTTTTGTGACAGCCCGTGGGTGGTGCTCAGGCCTCCGACTACAGCTGCAAAATGTTTAACACTTAGAGCATTTTAACTACTTGTGGTAGTGTCTAGAAAAATATTAAAAATGTATATCACTGTAGAATAAATTATGAATTTTTCTTTTCTCCGTTGCATCATTTATTTCCTTCAATAAAAGATTTATTACTGTTGCACATCGTTTCTGAATGTCTGCAAGACGGTGATGTGGCAGTTTGATAACGCTGATGCTAACAAGTCTGGTTGTTGCTTATTTAGCTGCAAAGAAACGTTCTGACGTACTCTAACATTAGCTTATTTGACAAAGCCTTTAGAAAACGAAGTGGTTATGGGGGACCTGTATAGTTTACATGATTGTAGTTTGGCTCAGTCAAGTTAGATTTGACACCTTGCAATGTTCCAACAGTTGTAATATATATATTGTTGCTCATGAGAAGCTTTGTTAAAGGGCGACTTTTTAATTTGCTATGTGTGTTCTTAGTTTGGTGAGTACATGTATATGAGTGTTATTAAATGTGTATTAAAAGCCTCTGTTCTAGAGCTTTACTCATTTTAGAGACTAGATTAGATGGGAAGTCCAGAACACAATCATTAATAATATTGATATACTTAATCATTCAGTACATATTTACTGTGACCTGCTGACATATTAATAGGCTTTTTAAACTGTGTTCCACGATGGTTCTAGGTTTGAACTGTGACCTGTACGTGCACCCTGTCTTTACTTCAGTGCACGCTGTGCTGAGCTGAGCTCCCAGTGCTCCAGGCAGGATAGTGCATGTTCAGAATGAATTCTCTCTCCCAAATTCCCAAAATCCGTAAAAAGATGAAACACTCGAACATTTTTTGAGTCCCAGGAGACAATATGGTCTACACCGGTTCCTAAGAAACAATAAGACTTTTATTTTTTCCTCCTTGGCAATGAAGAAAGAATGTGGGTGAGGCATACACAGTATTGTTAAATTAAAAACTATATTTTACATGCGATGGAAACTCCAGTACAAAGAAACACAGACACTCCACACTGTGGGAATTTCAGTGAAAATATTACTCACATCTCACCTACTCATTCACACTGAGGAAAAGCTTCGCCACTAAACCTCATGCTGTGTAACTTCAGCTAAAACTCCAAGAGAAGTATTCCGTCGCCCTCTACACCTGCAACTTAGTGATTTATAGTTGCCACGGCTTTGACGTATTTATTTATATTCTCCTCCAGGTAGCTGATGGTGAACCCAAATGGCAACGGAATATAGGGATGCAGCTTGATGAATGGCCTGTGGAGAAAAACGGACACCTGATAGGCTGTTACAATGAGAGAGAGAGGGAAGGAAGGAGGGACTGATGGATATTGGGCAGAAAATAAAAACGCCTCCCTCAGCTCAGATAACACCTTAATATGTCTCTTAAAGGAGTGAGAAGACTGGAGCGATCGTTCCATCAAGGAACACAAATGATTCTTTTCAGTATCCATCCAGCGTGAGGTGCCTTCACTTGTTCCTGTTTTCGCTGCTGCTTGGGGCGACTGTCAATACAGAAACCAGGCAGAGACAGATTGGTTGCCAATAAATGCATTTCAGCCTGGATTTGCTGATTGCGCTCTGAAAATTGAATAGAGGGAGCAGAGAGAGGAATTAACATGTGTCTTCAGCTGATAGAAAGCTGATAGGTGGTTGGGAGTGGGAAAATGGCTGGTTTGTGTCCTGCTTGAATGGAAGAAACGAGGAGCCAAATAGGTTTGCAGGTGGTTTATTGGAGTCCAGCCTGTCTGTACACGCTGTTACGTTGTCCCTCAGTCTGTGCACATTAACAGGACCTCTGCTGACATCAGCTGCACTGTATATAAACCGTATCCTTTAATTGTGGCTCTGAATAAGCCGTTCTGTCTGCTGCTGTGCAGTTTTATCTTTGTATTATCAGAAGTATTTTTGTGAACTGCACAAATAAGAAAAAAAAGGTGATTCTGAGATTGTTGCATGATAAGAAACCCTTCAGTGATGATGACGTATAGAGACGGGATAAATGCAGAGTGAATACAGTGTGCACTGACCAGGACCTGTGCTGTCCTGCACCAATACAAGCTCATCTCTGGGTGTTAGAGCATCTTTGTTGCTGTCTTCAGATTAAAAACTGGCGTACATGCAGTCTGCTACTGCATTTGCTTCTGTTGGCCAGCAGAAGTCAGCATTGTTCTACATGAAACATTAGTGTGGCTCCACAGAAACTACAGAAAGGAGACTTTTTCATGCTGACTGTGAAAAAACAATATTAACAGTATCATAAATGCAGCTGCAGTCTGCTTTTCAATGCAAAGGGAGAATATACGGTGGTATCTGTCAACTAAAGTCTGTTGTATGAATAGAATGAGATGGAAGCGAATCATTTCCATTGTGTTTACTTTTTGTACAAAAGCACTAGTACTTCACTAGAAAAAATAGAAAAGGTAAAGATTGTCATTACCTCGCATCACCTTGACCTTGCTGGTAAAGGTGGAGCAGACTTTCTTTTTGTCTACGAAACATAAGCAACTAAAACTGTCAGATAAATGTAGTGGTTTAAATGTATGACTTAATTACAGTATTTGAATAAATGTACTGAATATTAGCAGTGTGCTCTTGTATCCAAAAACATGTTTAGCTAATTAGGCTGTTGTGGTTTAGCTACATATTTCTGCTTGTTTGTGAAATGTGAAATGAATATGGAGTTGATTACCTATAGGTTATAACCTGTTATATGTTGGTATTGTAGTGGTCAGGTATTCCCAAGAATCTAGGAAGAACAAATAGATGTGTGTCATCATAATGTTCACGGCTGGAGGAAAAGTCACTGTCACACTTCTAAAAGTGAGAAAATGAAGGTGGAAGCAGACGATATACGGCAGCTCAGTCTGAGTTATTAGAGCTGAGGCGAGGGGGCAGCTCTGTAGACGGCAGGAGATCAACTCCAGGACAATGTCACAGCACACAGGCAGACATACCAGAAAACCTTTCACGTAGCCATGGAATCACACTGTGCACTTTAGAGCCGCACAATGAGCTTGGCGTTGTGTTTACACACACACTGGTGAAGCTGCAGGGGCGTGCTCACGCTGTCGGCACGGAGGATTTTCTGCCTTCAGCCTGGGCTAACGAGAGGTCACACAGAGACCTTTCCTTCTGGGTTCATCATTACTCCCACCGGTTGCTGCAGATAGATCAATACCCAAGGCTGTGACGCAGTAAGACTGAGGACTTTCTCTCTGTTTTCACCCAACATGGGACATAGGAAGTGATCCTGCAGGATCACGGGGAATGTTTGGTCAAACCGTAGGTTGTTCTGATGAATGGAAATAGATCTTTTCCCCTCCCGCCATCATCATCTCTGCGCGGCTGTTCACATGACCTCGTAGATTGCATCTCAGAGATGAAATGAAGATGATCCATCTTCGTTTACAGCTCCTGATATTCGACTGTGCTGTTGTGTGTATTCACTTGATCCTTTTCATAAAGTTATGAATTTATAACATAGGGCCATCTCTCAGAACGAGTACCTATCTGTACTCCCCGCGCTCGGATCCGCCTCTCATCTTTCACATATCAGTATAATCAGCAAGCGCTATGCTGACATTCAGAGCCTCGACAGAAAAACAGCGGGGACTCCTCGGCATACTAAATCACACATAATATGAATACAAAATGATGCTCCGAGGCTCCTGTGATGCATGGATGTGCATAATTACACAACACGGGGTTCTTCTTTGGAGGCACTCCTTTTGTCCTTTCCTTATGACATAACTGTTTTATCTTGTGGGCTTTAGCAAGCTGCTCTCGCGTCATCTAAGTGATCTCACGGTTTGTATTTAATGCAAAGAGTCATTGTGTGTTTTTCCCCACTCACTGCACTGGAGGACATCTTGAATTGCACGTTTTGGGTTGTGGAGCGGTCGGTACTGCTCATTCCGATGTTGCACCTTTGAGTGCACTATATAAAAGTGAGGTTCATACACTCAACATTCAGACTCCTCTACAAAACAACAATACAGCCCTATTTTAAAAAATCTGACACAGATGCTGCAAGACAAACCTCAAGCTTGTTTTTCGTGAACCACTGCTAAAAAACTTTTTGGGGTGGCATTTTCATCTATTAGTAATGTGGGGTAACGGTTAACCCTGATTTGAATGAGGTTTTGTCATTGCAGGTGGTTTATTGGAGTCCAGC
This sequence comes from Microctenopoma steveboyesi, assembly GCA_032359275.1. Lineage (NCBI taxonomy): Eukaryota > Metazoa > Chordata > Actinopteri > Anabantiformes > Anabantidae > Microctenopoma > Microctenopoma steveboyesi. Next base: position 16,082,070 of record JAUMHF010000013.1, read on the forward strand.
CTGTCTGTACACGCTGTTACGTTGTCCCTCAGTCTGTGCACATTAACAGGACCTCTGCTGACATCAGCTGCACTGTATATAAACCGTATCCTTTAATTGTGGCTCTGAATAAGCCGTTCTGTCTGCTGCTGTGCAGTTTTATCTTTGTATTATCAGAAGTATTTTTGTGAACTGCACAAATAAGAAAAAAAAGGTGATTCTGAGATTGTTGCATGATAAGAAACCCTTCAGTGATGATGACGTATAGAGACGGGATAAATGCAGAGTGAATACAGTGTGCACTGACCAGGACCTGTGCTGTCCTGCACCAATACAAGCTCATCTCTGGGTGTTAGAGCATCTTTGTTGCTGTCTTCAGATTAAAAACTGGCGTACATGCAGTCTGCTACTGCATTTGCTTCTGTTGGCCAGCAGAAGTCAGCATTGTTCTACATGAAACATTAGTGTGGCTCCACAGAAACTACAGAAAGGAGACTTTTTCATGCTGACTGTGAAAAAACAATATTAACAGTATCATAAATGCAGCTGCAGTCTGCTTTTCAATGCAAAGGGAGAATATACGGTGGTATCTGTCAACTAAAGTCTGTTGTATGAATAGAATGAGATGGAAGCGAATCATTTCCATTGTGTTTACTTTTTGTACAAAAGCACTAGTACTTCACTAGAAAAAATAGAAAAGGTAAAGATTGTCATTACCTCGCATCACCTTGACCTTGCTGGTAAAGGTGGAGCAGACTTTCTTTTTGTCTACGAAACATAAGCAACTAAAACTGTCAGATAAATGTAGTGGTTTAAATGTATGACTTAATTACAGTATTTGAATAAATGTACTGAATATTAGCAGTGTGCTCTTGTATCCAAAAACATGTTTAGCTAATTAGGCTGTTGTGGTTTAGCTACATATTTCTGCTTGTTTGTGAAATGTGAAATGAATATGGAGTTGATTACCTATAGGTTATAACCTGTTATATGTTGGTATTGTAGTGGTCAGGTATTCCCAAGAATCTAGGAAGAACAAATAGATGTGTGTCATCATAATGTTCACGGCTGGAGGAAAAGTCACTGTCACACTTCTAAAAGTGAGAAAATGAAGGTGGAAGCAGACGATATACGGCAGCTCAGTCTGAGTTATTAGAGCTGAGGCGAGGGGGCAGCTCTGTAGACGGCAGGAGATCAACTCCAGGACAATGTCACAGCACACAGGCAGACATACCAGAAAACCTTTCACGTAGCCATGGAATCACACTGTGCACTTTAGAGCCGCACAATGAGCTTGGCGTTGTGTTTACACACACACTGGTGAAGCTGCAGGGGCGTGCTCACGCTGTCGGCACGGAGGATTTTCTGCCTTCAGCCTGGGCTAACGAGAGGTCACACAGAGACCTTTCCTTCTGGGTTCATCATTACTCCCACCGGTTGCTGCAGATAGATCAATACCCAAGGCTGTGACGCAGTAAGACTGAGGACTTTCTCTCTGTTTTCACCCAACATGGGACATAGGAAGTGATCCTGCAGGATCACGGGGAATGTTTGGTCAAACCGTAGGTTGTTCTGATGAATGGAAATAGATCTTTTCCCCTCCCGCCATCATCATCTCTGCGCGGCTGTTCACATGACCTCGTAGATTGCATCTCAGAGATGAAATGAAGATGATCCATCTTCGTTTACAGCTCCTGATATTCGACTGTGCTGTTGTGTGTATTCACTTGATCCTTTTCATAAAGTTATGAATTTATAACATAGGGCCATCTCTCAGAACGAGTACCTATCTGTACTCCCCGCGCTCGGATCCGCCTCTCATCTTTCACATATCAGTATAATCAGCAAGCGCTATGCTGACATTCAGAGCCTCGACAGAAAAACAGCGGGGACTCCTCGGCATACTAAATCACACATAATATGAATACAAAATGATGCTCCGAGGCTCCTGTGATGCATGGATGTGCATAATTACACAACACGGGGTTCTTCTTTGGAGGCACTCCTTTTGTCCTTTCCTTATGACATAACTGTTTTATCTTGTGGGCTTTAGCAAGCTGCTCTCGCGTCATCTAAGTGATCTCACGGTTTGTATTTAATGCAAAGAGTCATTGTGTGTTTTTCCCCACTCACTGCACTGGAGGACATCTTGAATTGCACGTTTTGGGTTGTGGAGCGGTCGGTACTGCTCATTCCGATGTTGCACCTTTGAGTGCACTATATAAAAGTGAGGTTCATACACTCAACATTCAGACTCCTCTACAAAACAACAATACAGCCCTATTTTAAAAAATCTGACACAGATGCTGCAAGACAAACCTCAAGCTTGTTTTTCGTGAACCACTGCTAAAAAACTTTTTGGGGTGGCATTTTCATCTATTAGTAATGTGGGGTAACGGTTAACCCTGATTTGAATGAGGTTTTCCCAAGTTCCGAGGTTCACTTGAGTTCAGTGGCTTCCGTTCTTCATCGTGCTTCCTGTATCCTTGCAGACAAAGGATTATGAGTAAGAGGAATGTAATGAGATGAAGACACAGGAGAAACATTGGAAGGGCTGAGCGGGGAGATGCCGACATGAAAGCTTCTCCAAGCAGCAAAGGAGGGGACTAATGGACACAACCCATCTTACTGTACGCGTGCATCAGCAGAGCATATGCTCTTATTGTGTTACGCAGTACATAATGCTCCATAATGTTTCCACACTCAACTTGTTTTCATGTTATGTTTAGCACGGGTGATATTTCTTCCATTGTGAGTACAGAACTGGTTGTGTTGCTGTGCTAATGGATAACACAGCTGTTCAAACTCTTCAAACCTAGTTTTTTTGCTTTTTTTTCAGCGGGCTGGGCTGTAGAAATTGTGTTTTTTTTTCTTTACCATGTGATTGGTGCATGGTCAGCGTGACACATCAGACTTAGTCATTTACTAATCAAAATCTTTTACTGATGTTTGGAGCCTGGCAGGTGACGTGGCACAGGACAGCCCTGTGTGTGTGTGTGTGTGTGTGTGTGTGTGTGTGTGTGTGTGACAGATGGACGGTTACTAGCCACTATCCAGTGATTTTAGATCAATACGTTGTGCCTGCAGCACAAACTGCTGCAGCTGATCCAGTTAATTTTACTGTAATAACAGAGGGATGACAGGAACTTGGGCATGTTGGAAGAAGTCTTTACTATGTATGTATGTGTGTGCATTTTTGTCTAGGTACAATTGTGGTGCAACAGCTGTCTGTGTGAATTTTACCACTACTGGGGCCATCTGCTGTACTGTGTGTCTAGCTGGTTTTCAGATGATACAGAGTAGGGAAGGCAAAGCAGTTGTGAACTGGATGAAAATTAGAAATTACATATATTATTATATCTCTAGCCTCAGTGCAGTATGTAATTTTTCCAAATAGTTTTAGTAGAGATCTTCTTCATTACTCATTTTAATGTAGAATGGAGCTAACCTGTCAGGTTACTATCATCTCTAAAGCTTCAGTTTCCTCATTATCTGGAGACGTTGCTGGTTGTTTGACAAGCTTGTGTCTCATCATCATATAGACTGTGAAACTAGACTGGGCTGTTTCCATATTTGTTTGTATGTGTTCCCTTTGTTTGTATAGATTACTATCACATAGTGAGCTTCAGATCTTTAGATTTTTTATCTTGCCATTGTTGAAATGCTAATGTCAGCTGTTTACATCTGCTCAATAACACCTGAACATTTCTGTTCAGGTGTTAGTTTCTGTTCAGGTGGTCCCTACTGACGCCAACTCGTCAGTAGGGAACAGCGCTATTGACGGTCCTAAAAGTGCCATAACTCACCATCATTTGCTTGGTTATGTAAGTAACAGAGGCTGTGAGGAAATAATGAGAGGAATCATGAGTAAAAAGCACCCTGAAGGTGTTTACTACCACAAATGTCATAATTCAAACTCTCCTACCTTATCCGCGGCTTGGAGCCAGTTAAAGTTACCCAAAAGAAATGTACTATTTATTTATTATTTAATAATGTAATTTTTGTTCAGTTTTTAAATGTGTGTTTTGCACACTCAAGAATCTACTGCCAAAAGTCGCCACCAACACCTGAAAATGTTGCTAGATTTGTTGCTAAAAAGCATTTGCTTTTATACTTTGGTTTCATATTAGTAGGCGATGAACCTGATGCATGAAAACTCTAAACGAATGATGATCACATTCATATATATTCAGGTCATTAATTGCCTGGTCACCGAAACACAACATTCAATAATGATCATCATTAAATACAATATCCATCCATGTAGTAAGCAATTCTTCAGTGAACTCAATTCGGCATAAACGTTTCGAAAGATATTGTAAGAGGAAGTGCTTCGAGCTATCTCCGCCGGCTTCCAGTAATGCATTTCTTATCACGGTTGCATTTGGCTGCAAATACACTATGCTGTTGAAGCTTTTTTGAGTTTTTTCCACTTTTCTTTCTCCTGATAATAGTTTGTACTGCTAGTGAATAGACACTGTGTTCTTCTCCTATGTTTTTACATAGACCTTCAAAACTGCAGACTATTTGAAACTGAATTTGGGAGTTGGACAGGGTTTCAGTGTCTTTAAGGACACCTGGACCTGTGGTCAGTAGGAACTCCAGCTGACCCACTGCCCGCCCCATATAATTACATCCACTAACCTTACACCTGTTTAGTAAGTTCCATTTTACGGTAGATGACAAAAGATTGTCTCCCTGTGCCAAACAACGTTTCAGAACCTTTCCAAACCAGCACTCTCTTCATTAAATCTTCTCGCTCCCTAACTTGATTCCCCTTCATCTTCTTCACCGTGAGTGGCCGGGGGAATCTAATTCACGAGAGGTCGGTGACAGAATGGAGCCTGCGGGCCCGTTAAAAGGCTCCTGTGCTTTAGCCAATGTAGAGAGATTACTGTGCAGTTAAAGCCGGACATCAAACGATGCCTGTAACAGGGAATTTATTAAAGTGCAGTTACTGCAGACGATACAAGCTTGAGGGAGAGTTATGAGTGAAATCAAAGAGCAGAGATCCTCTTATATCCAAAATCTCTTTTCAGGATTTCCCACCTGTAAAAACATGCCATTCCATGACAACATAGCTAGCAATATACTGAAGTCTCTAGTACTGAGCCTCTAACTGAGGAGAAAAACCTCAGTAGCATCAATACGCTGTGTTGCTGTTCTGGCTGAACAGCATTTGCTTTGGTCAATTTCTGGTTCATATTTTTGCTGCTATTGACCGCTTCCAGAGAGAAGCGGCTGGGTTGCCCACAACAGCAATTTCCCCCCTGTAGCATGAGCACCCCTTGCCCAGGCATGAAATTGACCTTGGCCTGGAGGCTCAGTGCTGAGATAAGCCCAAACAGGAACGATAAAAACCTGATTCCCCCGGCACCCGTGGACTGAGTAGTGAGAGAGCAACCTTGCAGCCATGACGTCAGAGAGGTTTTATTATCCCCTTGCTACGTTTAGAGAAAGACACGCAGAGAGTCTTAGCACAGCTCGCCTGCCCACTTGCCTGCCCATACTCTTGTGTGGTGTATTAAAATTCATGAGCCACATTGGTTTGAATGCCAAGGTTTACGGCGGCATTCTCCCTCCGCATAGGTCCTCAGGGATGAGCGCCGGGAGAGATTAGAGAAGGACGGTGGAGAGAGATATGGGATCAAGAGGGGAAGAGAGTGAGAGAGAGATATATGGAGGATAGGAGGAGATAAGGGAAGAATGGAGGAAAGGGGCGTTGCACAAAATGGATGGTGGCAGGAATATCAAACGTATTACCAGACACAATGTTGATATTGGGCAATTCATCAGAACCACAGGATTTTTCCACCTGCACACGTGTGCATTATGCTTAGGGTTGGTAAAAGACTTGCTGTGCGTTCAGGCTGAATTTAAGGCTCATTAAAGTAGACATTACAACATTACACAAATCAGTAGAAAGACAGAGACAGCTCTATTGAGACTGTTTGTAGCCAGCCTAAAGGCAACATCTGTACAGCTAGTGTATAGGGCAGATGAACAAATACGGCCCTGGCACTAATGGCACAATTGCTGGTGGTCATCCTCTGTCTGTCTATGTCTCTAAACAGTGTTATGGCAAACCATTTTAGAAATGTGGAGATATTTTTGCGAAGTGATGAAATAAGTCGGGGTGATGGACCAACAGCCATCACCACCCATGAAGCACACCACTATGGAATGCTGACTAGATGTGCACAGGTCATGCAGAATCATTCTTAGGGACAATGTTGTAAAAATGCTCGAGGAAAATAGCCGTTACATGAGTGTTGAGACTGATAAAGGAAGATCACATAAAGGCAGAGTAGTTGAAAGAGGCATAAACAAAGAGGTAACAGTGAGGGCCAGAAACTAAACAAATCGCTTGAGGCCAAGGGTTTGAAGTGCAGAGAGGGTCTACAAACCAAAAGAAAAAATACTCTTTGAGAGAGTATGAAGTCTGAGTGCTGAAGGAAAAAGACTGACCAGAAGTGAGCGGCTGACAAAAAAAAAGACATGTACTGTGATGAATAAGGGGAAGGTGTAGGTGAGTGAATGAGGAGGAAGTGAGGTGTGCAAATAAGGAGAGAGGCATGGAGTGACTGAACGAGCGGGAGACTGACAGTCTGAGAAGGCGAGGAACTGACTGAATAAGGGAATGGGACACGGCTGACTGACACATAGAGAGAGAAAGAGAACGAGGGAGAGATTGGGTGACAGTCTTACTTAGTGAGACTTTGGATGAAATAAGAATTAGAGGAATGTGTTGGAACAAGTGATGTGCCATGCAGGTACAGAGGGGGGCAGTGTTGCATTAAACGCCTCCTGTGCTTGGCTGCAGTTTGTTATGAGGCCCCGGAAGGGAAATCAGGCAAAGGTTTAGATGCAATACTATTGGATTTTCCTCTGTTTCGCATTATTAAGCTCCCTATATATAATTCATAGCTTAAATGGTTCACAGTGAAAATATAAATAATAAATCATTATATTTTTCATTATACGTTTTTCAAAATATTTTTCAACCTACAGCTTGTTGAAAAAACCCAAAAAAGACCCAAAAAGCATATTGTTTTCATGTCCTAATCTAACATGAGCCCGATGGTGGTTTTCTAGTATGGCCCTCACCCTGTCCCTGAAGAAGACCTGCAGGTCCCCTGACCATTAAACAAAGCATTTAGGAGCTTCAGCTGTCTATTTGTGTTGTGTAGTCACATTCTAAACTGCAATTCTACCCTAAAATGTCCCCGGAACCAACCTGGAGATTCACCCTCTGCCTTCTGTACAAACTTAGTCATCACTTCGCTGTAGTACCTCCATCAAGTCTGCCAACTGTCTCGAATATTTCCCTTCAACCTCGGCTTTCCTTTGTGCTCTTGAGCAAATGCTAGAATGCTAATAACAGTCGTTTGAAGAACTTATAGAGCCATTAATTTTTTTGGTGAAGTTGATATTCTGTTTGGCTCCGTACATTTTACTTTGACGTGTCCTTAAGGCTACCGTGAGGTTCATGAAGGCCATTCTCTCCCAGCTGAGTTTGAACCTTGATGCAAACTTTCTGTTCTGTTGATCAGCTCACAGTGCTTTAAGGTAAACCCCTGAAGACCACGACAAAGAGCTGTTAATTAGGAACTGGAAACAGAGCTGTGGACAAGGACTGCAATGATTTCCATAGTGTGAATTTTCACTGCACTGTAATATTCTTTATTCATAAAGTGTGCAGTGTCATGTTTGAAGAGCGAGAGAGGCAGCAAATTAAAGAAGCAAAAGAGAAGAATTCAGGAAAATATGTTTAGTACTGCACAAAAAAGTCAATATTTTTCTTTGCTTTACTGTTCTATACTAGTTCTGACTGAACCTTGATTTACCTCAGATAGTAATAAATCATTAACACTGTTTAGTCTTAAAATAAGTGATAACTTATTTTCTGGAGTTTATCATCACTGGAGTTTAAACTACTTTTTTTAAATGGCATGAAATGCTGTAGCTTCTTCTACCTGTTCCTTCTCTTTTTTTGTGTGTGTGACATTTCCAGCAGTCACACCATTATCTTCTAGCAAGATGTGGTTCAGGTCACAAAAAGAAGTTACAGAAACTGAAGTGCCTATTGTGCTGAATTATAAATTGCAGAATCCATTCCTTAATACAGTACTGACCTACTGAATGCACTGGAGAACTGCTGGTTGCTGTAAAAAAAGCACAAAAATCAAACCCATCTGAGTATGACGGAGAGTGATGCCAATGTTATGACTGTCATTGAGGTGAAAGTCCGCTCTGACAGAGTAACTTTGTGAGGAAAGTTCCACATTTGCTAAATTCCACTACAAATCAGATGTGTCCGGGGGTTTTCCAGAGTATGACTGTGACGACTGGTTATTCTTTTCACCTTACATTTTATGCTTCTTCAACAAACTTTGTTTCACCCCTATTTTTGTACAGCTTTTTCTTTCTTTGAGCACTATGTGATGAGGAAATGAGCCTATTTTAAGGCTGCCCATGCCAGAGTCAAACACCCTTGGGTGTCTTTCTCTAAATCTGTCTTCCTGTGGTACTTATGCAATTTCTGTGTTAATTATAAGGCCGCAGTTGAGGGGATCATCCACTGGCAGGGAGTGTGGCGGGGGGAGAGTGAGGCTCCCTCCTCTGAGGGAGCTGGAGATGTTTTGAGTGAGTCCAAGGCCTGACCTGACACAAGGACATAGACAAGCAGGCATGCACATATAAACAAGCATACGTTCCCACCCTCATGTACACATATACCAATGCTCACACATTCGCCCAACTTGGAGCCAGAAAAATTAACGCGGTACACACACTCACACTCCTCATATATACTCTAATGAGGTTGGCTTTCCACATGATGATGTTATGTCTGCTGACAGTTCAAGTGGTTTAAGGATTATTTAAGACCTATTTCCTCTATTCAGTAACTTTATATGCAATAAAATTGTGTTAATTCATTAAAATTAAATGTTAAAATGGTCCAGAACTATTAGATTAGTGACTAGTACTGACCTGTTGCCTAGCGTGTGAGCGGCAGCTCTCCAGTCTAAGAATTTCCACACCAGCTCTGTATATAGTGTAGCTGGGATTTCATCAGTGCTGGTGCAACCACATACAGATGCAAGTCTCTGATGCAACTACTCATGCACTTTCCATATTATGGTGCTTTTGTGTTGGCTGAAGTTTTGCTAAAGTTGCAGCCGCAGAAGTTAATCATAGCAGTACAGTACTCTTAGGACCCTCACAGTGGATAAGTTCTGGAAAACCCTTATGTTGGGTAAGAGTTTTGTTTCTGTGCTGTTCTGCAGCTAAGATCTGATCAGGTGATAGGGAAAAGTTTCATAAATATACTCCAATTAAAGATGAGCATCAAAGAGAGAAGCACCCCAAAGGTGATGTGATTTAAATAACTCCTTTTAATAGGCAGCGGCTCGGAGGGGTTTGCTGGCAATTATCACTTGTGACCCACAGCAATTATCACCTGCTCCCAGCAGACAAAAGGCAATTTTCAACTAATTGAGTGCTAAGCCACAGGAATTGTGAGAGCTTGACCTTTAAGTGGTGGTTTGGAGGAAGCATGGGCACAATTTTGAGGCCATTGCTCTGTTTTGAAACTGTGACAGTCAGCCTTACCTCCATGACCTTAATGATGTGCTGAAGGCCTGGGGGTGGGGAAAAAAACCCCAGGTTTATTCATCATAGTACAGTGTATCACATCATTTGTTTAGCCAGTCAGATTTAATGGCAGCTTAAATTGCCTATTGGTTTCAGCTGTACTAGGTCGAGTGTTTGAATGTGGACTCAATCAACTAAAGACAGGTCTCTGCAGAGGTTCATAATCAGGAATCCCTGTGAGTATAAGGACAACACAGTGTACCGTGCTGCATCATTTATTGCTAAGCAGTGAGAGAAAATGTCTGATATGTTTTCACACAGATAATGTTCACGTTGTATTTTCAGCTAGTGATGCAGCTGGTGTTATTGTTAAAAGAAATGTTTATGATATAGTATATTTTAGGAAGGTGGAGATTCTCAGGTAATGTCAAGTGGAAGACCAGGCTGAGTTGGATAACTGGCCTGTCCATTGGGAACATAACATTTCTGTTTACAGACATGCATTATGTACATTACATTATGCTAGATACTGTGTGAATATATAATGTGGATATACTGTTTTGTATTGCACTCTCAAGTGGTCTCTCAAGTGGTCAAACTCAAGTGGTCCTCCCCAGTCTGGATCTGAACTGTTACTGGGCATGTGTTTAGTTTTCCCAATTGTTTTCCCAGGTGTTACACCCATACTATAAAACTATACTATAAATATATAGTTCACACTAGAAAGGTTCAGTACTATTTACATCTGTTGCCTGACTTCATTCACTTCAAGGATCATGTAAAGAAATGTATACATTCTGAATATTCATTTACTATGACAACAGAGAGCAATAACAAGTAATGTAATTTTTCATACTTGGCAATGCCCCTTGTTCCGGTTTCACCAATTCTAAAAGAGACATACTCAAACATAGTTGGTGGATACCTATATGTAAAAAAAAAAATCACATTATAATATATAACAATACACAATGCCTGTGTACATGTCTGCCTGTCTGTTCCACATTATTCATGAAGATGAATGCGATAGACCTTCTCAATACAGTGACTAAGTGCAGCATCATGAGGTTGTTTGTTCCCAAAGCTCATTTCGGTTTGTTTTCAGTATTAACTTGGTTGTATTAACTCTTTAAGTGAGGACACATTTTGGTGTGTAACAATGGGCTGACAGAAAGGTACAGACAGTACACAGGTCCTTCTCAAAAAATTAGCATATTGTGATAAAGTTAATTATTTTCTGTAATTTACTGATAAACATTAGA
>JAUMHF010000013.1:16096683-16107065 GCA_032359275.1 Microctenopoma steveboyesi
CTCCCTAAATAATAAAAACCATCATTTAAAAACTGCATTTTGTGTTTACTTGTGTTATCTTTGACTAATAGTTAAATATGTGTGATGATCAGAAACATTTTGTGTGACAAACATGCAAAAGAATAAGAAGAGGGCAAATAGTTTTTCACACCACTGTACCTGATCCAGAACACCGATACATTTGGGCCGTACCTTGTTGTTCGAAACAGGGATTAAATCACAATGTGGATTTTGAGGGACAAGAAAGTACTAAAAACTAAAGTCTGCAATTTTTTTTCTGTTACATATGCAATCACACAGTTGCAGCACTTATTCACCATTTCAGTGTTTGCTTTTCCTTTCCCCTGTCAATTCAGTTTAGAAAAACTATTTATTAACAAACAAATGCACAAATATGATGCATTGCTGTCGGTCAAGTAACAGCTGAGTTAGCACCAGCTAACTCTAAGCTGCTAACATTACACAGAGTTCAGTGGGGAAAACTAGAGTTTCTAAAGCACTTTTCATCAGCTGGAGTGTCACACAAGCCACAACTCTTAAAATAAACTCTGCTGTGTTATTTCTGCTCCGTCTCTGTCCTGTGGTGTTTGTAGTGAGCTCATTTGCTTTTCGGCTGTCAGCAAGTGCATAGTGGAGCTCTCGACTGTCGTGGCAAGCTGCGCTATTCTCAGAAGGCTGATGCTAGAAACTGTAAAGACATTTGAACCTTTTTACTACAACTCTGTATTGTTTGTTACCACATTTATACTGTAAAAATGTGTGTATATATTACATCACATTTTTGTTAAAAGAAACATCTACTTATTCTGTCAAGGATCTGTTGTTAATTACATGTCAGTATTTGTTACCCTGATATTTTGTTTGATTTCTTCTTTAATATGCAACTGACACAGAAGGTCACCCGTGATTTGAAATTTCTCAGAGCTCAATACACAATAACTTATCTTTACACAGAAGATTCAAGCTGAGATTGAAATGAAGCTTTGACTTTGGGTTACAAGATCGCTTTGCATATTTAATTATGGCAAGGACTTTTACGCCTTATGCCCTTGGATAGTTTATCATGGTTGATCTGCTGTTAATTGTTGGATCATAGAGGAAGAAAAATGTTCTGTACAATATCAGTAAAACTCATGTACTGTAGTGACACCAGCATTGCAGATGTTCCTACAGTACACCAAGGAACAAAACATGAAGAGCAGGCATTAAAATGAAAGACATCCCTGCAACTGATGAACTGAGAAACAAGCAGGAACCGGATGATGGTACTTTCCTTTAAAGTACAGCTATAGAAACAGAGCCTGTACGCCTCACTCAAGCAACATTTAATCCAGTTTTACTAAGAATTATTTGTTTTTATCTCACAATTGGAAAAGCAGAGTGCTTCATGATGTTCTGAAAGGAAAGACGGGCATTGTTGATGGCAGAAAGTTCAATATGATTGTTGTGTTTTTCGCTTATTAGACTAATGAAATAATGAGAGACTTTTTAAACCGGTAACTAAGCCATTAATTACATCTTTGAAATGCTTAAATCGTTGACTAGAAAGGATCTGTAGTGAATCTTTAGCTTTAGTTTAGGTGTGATAGCAGCTTTTCAGTGAAAGGGAGAAAATGCAAAGTGATACAGTACGGTACATTCCTCCATGTCTTTCTCAAGGACTCCATTGCTGTCATGTATGTAGGTCAGCCGGCCCACATAGGGCACTGGTCTCTCTATCATCAGATCCTGGTCCAGATAGTAATGACATGACTGCAGATGATCCTACTGCCACAGAGCTGTCATGGGGATTGTGTTGAGGTCACCATTTATTCCCTAAAGCTAAAAAATCGGCAGAAAGTGATTTTTCATCATCAGCAACATGTCAAGTAACAAGTTCAACATTTCCAGAGTTGCTTCTGAGATAATGGGGCAAATCATTCACCACTGGTTGACTTGCTTTAGAGATGTGTTTGATTACAAGCTAAAAATCACAATCACAAGTGTGTGGGTTTTGGTGCAGGGAACATTCACTACATGTCTACATGCGTTACACGTGATTATATAAGTGATACTAACTGGTAATTAATCAGGTTCCTTAAGAGGGACACAAACATGTAGTAGTAGTAGTACTACCTTCTGTTGAATCCAAGCCTGGGTCATATGGTTTCCAGGTTTTCTTATTTCTATAATATCATGATTAGTAAACATAACGTCTCAGTACCTGAATGGTTGCAGGCACAGGCCATATATTCAGTTCCAGTCCGCTACTCTTCTACTACTATCAAACAAAGGCAAAAATGCTCAAAAGATTCGCTATCAGACAGGGGAATAAACAGACAGGGGCCAGATAAAGAATAATAATAATTTGACAGAAGTTAGAAATTTGTACTTTATTTCAAATAACTAAAACATTCAGAAACAACTGTATATGTGAAATGAAATTGGAAAATAATTTGCATTGGAGACGATCAAACAATGAATGGCCACATCTGTCACAGCCACTACAGTTTCAACTCAGTGGTTATTAGGAAAATGAAAATATCAACCTTTCTGGGCTATTACGGTTCTGATTTTAGGTGTAAAAGTGAAATGCTGAACCTTATTAACCAGGGTAATGGGTCCTGTCTTTTTAGGGGAGTTCAGTGGTGTCATAATATAATTAGGAGTTGAAGCTGACATTCATAGTGAACAGTGATTTCACTAGAGGAGACTGGAGAGCCTTGCAGAGAATGAGCATATTGAAATATATTTTTGCTAAAAACTGAGATTGTGCAGGATGCAGAGGTGAACAAATGACGTCCTCAAAAACTTGCATTGAAAAAAAGACGATGGTGCCTATGGCATAGCCTCAGCAGTAGTGCATAGAGATATAAAAGTGACACTTTAATCAAGCTTTAATTTTGCTTACAGCATCTCATAAAACTATTGTCTTCAATTTCTTACAGAAGGCAAAACCCAATAAAGGATTTGATAAATTATTAATTTTTTTTCATCTACTTGAAATAATAGCAGAGATATGTTATTGCAGCTACTTTCCAAATGAAACTTATGAAATGACATAATGAATAGGGCACATCCTGTACTGTAAGGTGAAAGACACTACTGAACATCATCTGTGGGCCCTCTGAAGAAGGATCAGGATCTTAATTTAACTCTCAATTCCAAACCGCATTTTAATTATTCTAACCACAGAACACACCAGTGGTTCTATGAATAAAGTCATTAAATCTGGGACTGTGGTTTGGAAATTCATATTTGTCATGGTAAACACTTTTGTCAATTCACACATGAGATTGCCCTCGTTAAATAGCACAAATAGGCTTATTATGAGGATGAATGCCTCCAGGCATGTGCACAAAAACAAACTTTACTTTCACACTGACTTTTCTATAAAGCAGCCGACGCTTGTTTGGGTCAAAAAAAGTTTTCATTATTTATCTTTCAACTGATTTCAATTCAACAATTGTCAATTGTCAACTGAATCTATCGATCTATCAATCTATCTCTCTATCTCTTTATCTCTCTAACTCTCTATCTATCTTTCTCTCTCTCTCTCTCTCTCTCTCTATAGGAAGCCCTGTATTCACGTTAAGTGACCCAGCTCCAAAGTGGTTATCGCCATATCATCATAGATCTGCTGGGCCCCATGAGAGGAGACACCACTCCCTGGCCCAAACCAAAACCTACAGCACCTTTATTTCGATCTAACCGTCTTTCAAATTACCATCCACATCCACACACATCAGAGGATAACATGGTTTCATCTGCATCCAGTTGCAGTTCCCTGACCTTGGAAGCAAATTCTTCTGAGTTGTGGATGTGATGGTCCGTGTGTCCAACCAAGATTGCCAGAATAGTGCCTAGGTGTCTAGCAGTGCTGTACCATATTAAGGCATAAGCACAGCACAATAAAGTTGGTGAAGGGAAGAGGGAACCATCTGATGTACTGTATATCATTTGCGGGTGTTAGGGAGCCACTATTGATTTGTGGGTGCAGAGGATGTCTGTACTAATTTTCTCTCATCTACTGTGGTTAAAGCCAGTACTAGTGCATTTGTAATCCATTTACATAATTTGCAGTTATTTTACCACTCCATGTCCCCTAAACCTACTGTGTTATTCTGCTCCTTGTAAGCATAGTGTGGTCCTTCCTTCGAGCAGTACATTCACTCTCGGTGTGCAGTGGAGGTAAGGGGCGTGCAATACATGTTGGTGTGGATACAATGAAATGGCTTATTGATCACACGGTGCAGGCTGATTAAAATTCATCGAAGAGGAAAGACGCACAATGGGAACCCTGGAGAAAAACGTTTTCTCTTAGAGGCAATGCATAAACTGTACATTTCAATCTGCTGTCGTCCACACGCTGCTCATCTGTCAGCCACACAACCCTGGCTCTTATAATACCTGGCGATGACAGAGATTGATGCTTAGTGTGTTTGCACGTTTGAATTGTGCACGGTAAAGTTGCACGCGCGCATCTGTGTGTGTGTGGAAGCGAGTGGGTACAAACCAGCCTTGTTGAGACAATCTCTGTCACAGCTCTGAGAATATCTGGATGTGCAGTTTATCATCAGTAGCTTCACATCTGATAAGGCAAATGGGTTTATGTGTATTATACCGTGTAATAATAATTAATACTTTATTGATCCCTTTGGGGAACGTTTTGTGGACAGACTGCTCCATTAGTGCCAAGGGTTCAGGGTATCGTTGTTTTTAGAATGATGAGGTAAAACACTAAGACTGGAGAGCTATGAATGACCCCTTTCACTGGCATGTACTGGAGCCTGGTATCCATTGTGTATACTGTGCTATGCAAAGAGTAGAGGGTGAGATCTTTACAGAGAAACATAGTACAGTGAAGGGAAAAAAACAACAAAATCAAATCAATATTTACTCTACTGCTACTCTACTTTACTGTCAACTGCACCAGTTCTGCACTTTTCCAAGGTACTGGGCAGGTATGTTGTATCCGGGCGTGTTGTCACAATTCTTCTGTCTCTCCATGTAATCCCAGACTGATAAGACGATGCTGAGATCCGGGCTCTGTGGGGCCACGCCATCTGTTTCAGTACTCCTTGTTCTTCTAGGGCTGAAGATAGTTATCAGTGACACCGCCTGTGTGTTTGGGCTTGTTGTCGTGCTGCAGAAGATGCTTCCCTGATGGTGCAGCTTATGCAAATATTGATTAGTGGCTTTAAGGATGATAAAGCAGCCCCTGACCCTCTCTTGTCAACACTCTTGCTGTGCCCTTGAGCAAGACTGTGATGGTCCTGGGCAGGCGTTAAAAAAGAAGCCGAAAGCTTCTTTTTCTGCAAAAGAGAAGCTTAACCTATAAAAATCTACAATGTGATTGGTGAAAAACACTTTACCTTTCTATTAATATTGAGACATACATCTTTGATCAGCTATATGGTGCATGAGCTCAATGATGATCTCATTAATTGACGTCTTTACAGTAAATGCTGCATATTTTGATGCAACTGCTGACAGGAAATAACATTTGCTGTATAGTAGGGCTGACATTTGACATTTGATTGGTTCGATTTCTTGTTGTTTCACAAATGTCGGGGTGTCCGTCGTAGCACCAATGTGTGCTGTCTGTCAGCTGTTCAAACAACTTCTCCCAGGGGATCAATAAAGCTTATTTTGCATGATTAATTATAATGGTTATTATTTTACCGGAGGTACGACAAGTGGACACTGGGAAAATTAGCTTGCAAGGCTGAAAGACAGCACTGTATCCAGCTGTCTTTATACATCAATGCTTTGTTCATGTTATTTCCTACCTGATTAGCATAACAAATATGTATTTATTGGAATACGTATTGAATGAAGTTTTTGTTAGTCATTTGCATTTTTGTGCGCTTTGTCTTGGTTAGACCCGTTAAGATGGCACCACATCTCTCAGTTACACCATCATCTTCATCATCACACACATAAGCCTGATCCAATAGCAGCAATACAACACCCTGTGATGTAACACATTTACAGACCTGCCAGCACTCTCCTCTCTCTTCACCCTCTTTCACGATTCTACCTCTGCGCGCCGGCTGCTCATCATAGTTCTCCCCAGCTCAGAGCAAAGGCAGAATTCATCATTCAGTCTGCTAAGCTTTGAATAAACAATGACTGTGTTCACATAAATCCAAACATTTTTTTTGTCTTCTCGTAGGCTGCAGCAGTCTTCTCTAATTCTTCTCTGGTCAAGGTCAAACCCAGCGACTCAGAGCTGCAGACATTGATCAGTCTCTATTCATTGTATTTACTGTGCTAGTTTTCGACAACTTGATTGTCATAAATCAATCTGTCTGCACCCTGGCCGCGGTCGCAACATTGGGGAATGCGACTGTATTGTGGCCAAATGGATCTGAAATTGATATTGATTTCCTGGTTTGCCCAATAGTAGACATTATTCATTCAATAAGAAAGTAGAAAATACAGAAAAGGGTGAGCAGAAGGTGAAGTTTCCACATACAAAAACAAGTCACATTGTGGAATTAAATGATGTAATGTATACTGTACTAATACAAAACCGTGTGTGGCTCTGTAGGTACCTCATGTCACTATCTGATCTCTGGTCTCTTAATACAACTTTATATCAACACAGTAACCATTCATCCATGTAGTTTTATGGGTTAAGGTTAACTTAAGGTGCAAGTTCGTATGGCTAAGGAGGCATCCATGAGTATCAAAAATTAAGACGTTGCCATTAATTGCTTTTTTCCACACGTATTTAACCGAAAGGTTGGCTGTAAAGATCAATTAGAGACACAGCATGACACTTTATAGAGGGTCTCTATGAAGTCACCAGGCTCAATGGGTTAGGTGTCCAACTGGGATGCAGAAGATCGCAGGTTTGAATCCCGTCTGACTCCTAGTCCGTCCCCTACCAGGTGTGTCTCTGAGCCAGACAACCAGCGCTAGCTCCCTGTAACTCACTTTGGATAAAAGCGTCTGCTAAGCAAAGTAAAGTAAAGTCTCTCCTGTCTCTTAAGTAGTGGGGGGGTCACTGATTACTGTGCTGTACTGAGAGGGAACACATGTGTGTTACCTTTTACAGGTCGTGCACAACGTCATAGTTCTGCTCAGTATCAGACCTGCTGATGTTTATGAGAGACTTGAACTGTGGCTACAGTTTACTACTGTCCTAAAGTCATTTTAGGAACCATTATCCGTTTTATGCTAAATGGGATTGGTTGGAAAATCCTAATTATCACTGCTTTTTTACTGATCAATCAGAAATCCATCGGTAAAGGAACCATAGGTATGACAGCTATTCACCTAAGTGTGGTCCCAACACAGCACTTAGGTCTTAGTCTCACCTCCTACATTGTTTCACGACTACCTTCACTGCACTTTACAACATGTGTAATAGTAGTTACTCTGATTTTCCATATTGTGCATGTTATTCTGTACGCCTGGCGTCTATTGCAGTGTCTCACTCTATATGTAGAGGAATTCAGACTTTCTTACATATGAATTGAATTAATGAAGGAAATGGGGGAAAAATGCATTTCTTTTTCAAAATAAAAGTCTAGTTCTCTCCATTTCTGGGGCAAAAAAAGGCTTCATTTATTTCGAAATACACTTTTAATACAATGCAGTACTAGTGGTTACTCACTGAGGTAATCCATGGCCGTGAAGGTGAGTAAAGTTAAATGATTACATCCAGTGCAATCAGTAACTCTAATACAAATAATACATCTCAGTTAGAGAAAGGATGAGATCAGTGCATGAGAGCAGCTCCTAAATCATCCACCTCTGACTAGTACAGTACAGTGTGCTCTCTCCTCTCACCGTCATGCACAGTACACACACAGTAACACGCAGTACACACAGCACATATGCACAAGGGCGACACATCGGCCAGAGTTATGTATAGAATACCAGAGGCACAAACACACACAAGAAGACAAGTTGTACTTGAGATGAAAACTGCAACCTCTACACTTTTTTCTGTTTGAAAGTTAAAGGAAAAGTTGTGACTTCTAATCTGTCTGTTACATAAAGTACTATATGTTTTGGCCTTGTGGAAAGAAGTGCTCCTTTAAAGCCCTGCCTCTATAAGCTGGACCAGCCAGGAAGAGGATGTAATTACGGGATCCATTTTTAACATAAGTGCTTCATCATGCAGCAAGAGGAAGTCATTGTCCCCACAGTCTTATGCATTAACAATGATAGAAAAGTGATGGGTGGCACCCTGAGGAATGGAACATCCAAACCACTTCTGTCCTTGTCATTGAAAAGTTCTGGCGTTCCCTCTTCAACTTTTCTGCATTTCAGAAGGATAATCGTTCTTATAAATACCTAAATACAGGTAGAACCATGTTAAACAGACTTACAAATATTATTGTGTTGTTCTTATAACAAAAAAAATCATATTGGAAAGAGGCTGGAAAAACTAAAACATGTAACAATGTTAAGTACAGTATACATATCTAACATTTACTAGTCATCCACTAAATAGATTAGTATCTGCTGCCGATATTGCCGTTGACACAGCAGGGTGAGGTGACTCTTGATCTATTTATTACATTATTTTATCAAACATATATTCAGGACATCATAGCTGGGTTATGACCAGATGCGAGTACTAACTCACTAAGTTAGTGACTAAGAACACAGTCCTAAACAATAGTTATGTGCATTAAATGGAACGATAAAGTGAGAGAAGCTATATTTTCAGTAACGATTGAAACTAATTTCACAGGGTTTTGGGTGATTGTTGACCGTTCTGCAAATACTGATACCAGGAGAACCGCTTTATTTTCAGGTTCATCCACAGATGTTCTATTGTGATACTGAGCTTCAACATGTGTCTTCATCAGTAACAGAAGATCATGGGATTGCTTTTAGTGTGTTCTTTATTCATGTGGTTCTTATTTTTAGTGGTCCTGAGAAGGAACTAATATTTATGGCTGGTTGATGGTGGAGTTATGCTTCGTATGCTTGCGCATTATGTGCCCCAGTGGGGCTCTTTAGTAGTGGAGAAGTCAGTCAGTAACCGGTACCACTCCTGTGTTGCCCACTAATATGCTTGTGAAGGTCTCGGCAGAGCTCTCTGCTTCTACCCATGAGTTAGTTGTGTGACAGCCTGGTAACAGATGATGCATTCAGGTGGTTAACCCTGTCTAAAAGAGGAAGTACATACAGCTACATGCACTAACATGGTTGGGAACTAATTAGTAGAATCACTTGGTTCAGTGCTTCGTCTTACTGTGTATTTAATACTTTCCCTGTGTTCATTAATTACAGTGTTAGGATTTCTATGGCTATGTTCCCTTATTAACACCTGCAGGGAAACAAAGTTTAATTAAATAAAAAAATGCTGATTACTTATTTCCCCCACTATGAGACCTAGAATGCAGGACCATTTCCAATGCTTTTACCTGTAAGAGACTAATTTCAGAAATTCATAATAGTTATGACACATTTAGTTCAGATCTAAAAAGTGTATGTTTAATCTGTTTCCCTGTAAACAGTTGACTGAAAAAAGGACTGAACCAGACATTAGAATGTGTCTCAGGTTTGTGTTTCTCCCTTTGGTCATATTGAAATTACACCAAGATGAATAGTGTCTCCTTGCCTCCCAAAAACTAAGTGCGTCCTTTGCTTTAATAATGAGATCTCAATTGGTTTATGCTCCTGTCCTGATGGACTGGGCTCCAAACAGCGTGCCTCCTATCCACATCCTCACATGTGGTTTGACTAAATGTCTCTAAGTTGAACTACCAACATTTGAAAAATGCTAATGCTGAATTCCAGTCAGTGTGGTTTTAGCTGGACTGTAAATGTCCAGAAAAGAGCTTCTGTGATGTATCTGCAGAGACAGAAGGGAAAGCTTCTGGCACGCTGGACACATACTGTTTGCTACAGGAAAGTGCAAAAGTAGGCTGTAGCACAGGAAACCATTTGACATTGTGAGTTTCCAGCTGTGCAATGAGCCAGAGCACCAATATACTTGTAATAGTGTGCAGAATAAAATGCAACCACACAGTACAAAACATCTACCGACTAGATGCAGTGACCAAAATAACAGCCGGTCACCGACAGCGTTCCCACAGGGCTAATAATGGCCCTGTCGCTGCACCCCTTGGCTTAAAAATAGAATGTCTGCGCACAGGGGCAACGCTGAAGCTTGTGCTGCCAAACACCGGCGTGCCATTATCACTGCTTCCAAAGTGGCAGCAAGGCGGAGACATTTAGCAGGGTGTCAAACTCGCTGGAGTCCTCCATCAAACAGCTGCAACCAGAATAAAAGCTCTGTCAGAAATACTGACAGCTGTAATATTTCACCTGGCCCTGGAAGCCGTTCCATCAGCCAAAACACACACACACACACACACACACACACACACACACACACACACACACACACACACACACACACACACACA
>JAUMHF010000013.1:16108270-16131177 GCA_032359275.1 Microctenopoma steveboyesi
CACACACACACACACACACACACACACACACACACACACACACACACACACACACACACACACACACACACAATTATTTCTCCTTTGCTCCCTTTAAGAATTTATATGAATATTGTGGGATTATTACCAACACAGTTGTTGTCATTGTTGGGCTAATATGGAGATGGGAGAACAACTTTATGCTGCCTTAGAAGATGTTAGGAGTGGAGCTCAGCAGCGGAACAATTATGAAGTCAAGGATTTTTCTTTCATTTTTTTCTGTTGCTCTGATGTGTTGAAGTATTTTCGATTTGAGCTAATTGTGTCTTGCAGGAGATGAAAGCAGCTTCAAAGTGTGACTGCATGTTTTATGGGATGTAGAAGGAACTTTACCATTTTGAAGCATCTGCAGAGAAATACAACAGCATTTGTACATCAGTGATTCATATGACAGTGACATCACATCCGACACATGCTTTGATTGTTTTCTGGTGTTATAGTATTTTCCACTTTCAGTGCTAACTCCAGATTAATTTTCCGCGCATTTGTCATGCTTAAGTAATCAGATCAAACTAATAGTATGCAGATATGATCTGAGTAAATCTAAAATGAAGATTTTCAATGATAAAAATGCTGCAAATAATAACTGCAAAGCAGAACTAGAGCATCACACTTCCACCACCATGTGTGACTGTTGGTATGACGTTTGTTTATATGAAGTGCTGTTTCAGTTTATTGCCAGACGTAATGGGATACACATCCTCCTCTCCCATGGATGCCATTTTTCTTACTGCTAATGGAGGCAGGTGAGGCCTGCAGCTCTTTAGATATTGTCCTGGGGTCCTTTATAATATCCTTTAGTGTTGTGCTCTTGGAGTAATTTTGGTATTCTGGCTGCTCCTGAGAATGTTTAACACTGTTACTTTGCCAGGTATGGTAAGGCGTGTTCACAGTATTGCCAAAATGCGAGGGCTTGAAATTTGTGTTCAATATTTACTCTTCAAAACTCCTGGAGGTGCAGAGCTACACGGCGCCAACCTTGGCTTCAATGCTAATGCTGCCAGCTGTAGCACTGTGAGTTATGCTAATCGGATTTCAGTTTTTT
Source organism: Microctenopoma steveboyesi (assembly GCA_032359275.1). Taxonomy (NCBI): domain Eukaryota; kingdom Metazoa; phylum Chordata; class Actinopteri; order Anabantiformes; family Anabantidae; genus Microctenopoma; species Microctenopoma steveboyesi. Next base: position 16,109,355 of record JAUMHF010000013.1, read on the forward strand.
TCAAAACCTGTCAGCACTGCTTGGCTGTGGGCCACAAAGGTCAAAGCGGCACGAGTCAAAGTTCATTCAGTTTGATTTTTTTGTGCCACAATTGACATTTTTCCACAGTTTTACCAGAGTTGCATGGAGAAATCGTCCATTGTGTGTCGTTAAATTAGGCATAAGTTAACAATGTAAATAATGTGGCTTTCATTTAGAGACAACTGGTGAGGTATTTGGTGCATCCTGTCGAGATCTGTATTTGGCAATGTGATGTTAGCACGCTTAAAGTCGTAACGATGCAATTCTGTACTGATACTAGGGAAGCAGTGCAGGTCTTAAACAGAATTTCTTTTACTTTCTTTCAGTGCAAATAATTGTGTGTTGGTGTTTTTTAGTATTCATGCATCTTTTAAATATCATTTCCTTTCCAAGGTTATTTTGTGGGTCATGGATGGACAATATGTATTCATTTTGTATTCTTTTGTGTTTGTGTCCACAGATCAGCACTGAGTATTTTGTTGCTAGTACATACTTAGTTATGTTTTTTTTATTTTTATATTTCAAAACATCAAAGCTGCAGGAAAATATAATTGTTTTGCTGCAGCAGGGAAATGGTGTAGTCATTTTTCTTAATATATATTTCGTCCATTTGTCCACTGCGATGGGACCGTTTTATGATTACAACGCAGCACATGTCTGCACACAATGCCCCTGGCTAACTGCTGAACATACACAATATTGGCTGTTTGTACATCAATACATGCAACACATTCCACCAGACTGTCAGTGCTTTGTCAGTATTTATAGTTACATGGATACTAGTGCCATCATAATGTAATGAAGAGTGAAACGATACATGTAAGGGATTAGGCATTAAATGTAAACCTAACTAAAGAAAATCTACAGATGCAGTTACAAATTTCAGTTCGGATATTTTCACATTCACTTGTCTATCAGGATAAATATGTCAACTGAATTTGACTGTGTGCAGCGTATCTTATTTAGCACAGGACCCAGTATTGCCACTTCTACAGGGAATTTCATTATATCCAGATTATCAATAACTCTCGTTTACACTCTTTCAATTCATGCACAGGCTTAGCTGCTGATTACAGATCACCTACTGTGTTTGACAGCTGCATTGACTCTGACTGAGAAATCTGATGCAGAATGTATAGAAACGTTCTGACATATATTACTGTAGCACTGTTCTACATGAGGAAAACTAGCAGGTTAATAGGTAACAGGTGTGGGATAAAAGAAACATCCACCAAAGGCTCAGTCTTTGCAATCAAACATTCATCATGCCTCACTGCTTTAACAATTCTCCAAACATGGGGCACAATCTGTTTAGAAATTCCCACATTCCTCAACACAAGAATTTAGTCACATCTACAGTCATGACATTGGTGAAAGACAGTGCTGTGTGTGAACGTGGATCCTCAAGCAGCATGTTGAAAGCTAAACACCAGTGAAAATAAACCACAGTATGTACAGTCGGAGGGGCAAAGATGAGTCAGTAATATATGATGAGAAACACTTATTAGATGCTGCTTCTCTCTCTCTCTCTCTCTCTCTCTCTCTCTCTCTCGCTCGCTTGCTCACGCACACACACACACACACGCACACACATCTGCTCTTAATCAGCACGTGTCAGCCATCAGACCAGCAGCCCGGCAGAGTATCACCACTCTACCTTCAGCTGTCGTCACTAATTAAAGAGCGTCAGTAATTGAACTTCCTATTTTCACCTCAGCTCCCCGTGCGTGGCGTTGGCACAAGTCAAAGGATAAAATAAGATAACGCGCAGCTGTCACAACTGCCACACGGTTGTTGTCAGGAGAACGCCGCCTGTGCTCACAATAAGCGACACATGAGGAGCGCTGCCTGTATCAGCAGCTGTTGTCTCTTTGTCTGCGTTCCTCTGAGATGATGACTGCAGAGTGACGAGGTGTGTGCTGCTGTCTGCGCGCCACCGTGTATAAGGCATGGCGTGACATTTCTGCCTGTTTGCTCACATCGTTTCCAACACACAGCAGCAATATCTGATAGCTATACGCAGGTCAGAATGTGAAGAGCCGCTGTCAGCTCTATCACTGACCTGACTGATCCGCGCTGACGCAATGTGGACATTTGCAGGCAGCACGTAGACGTGGAGGCCCCATCCCCCAGTTCACGAAGAGAATTGCATTAGAAAAAGATTAATTTAATTCCATCTGCAGCGTGTCCTCGGACAAAGAAAAACAAGTCATTCATCTACCCAAGAGCAAAGAAGAGAAGATCATTCTTTAGGAATGTTTTGAGAGATCGCGTCTTGTTTGCCAAAAGAAGAAAAACTCATCTCATAGTGCACTGGCCATTAAATTTATGAGAGTGTGTAGTCACACTGCATGTTTAGCACGGCATGCAGCGTGCCTGGATAGTTCACCGCTGAGTGCATGTATGTGAGAAAATGTCAAGAGCATCAGTCTTCTCAGACAGCAAAGCCATGCTGTGTTTCAGGACAAGGGCACCTTTAGCACGATTTGTATTCTGCATTGGAAGAGGTCAGTCTAATCACATGACATCAGTGAGATGCTTTTGCCTTCTCCTTCTCCTCAATAACTCTTAACAGTGTCCCGGACATGTGGAGACAAAAGTGCCAGCCAGGTGCAAGGGAGAAGAAAGAGAATAATAACTTATGGGTATTGGCACGGTGTAATGTGAAAATGATGATGTAAATGGGTTTTTGCGTTTAAATGGTAGATGGTATCTAATATTAAATGAAAATAGGTTAATGGAAATGGCAGACTGTGTTTCAGTAATGGCAGCATCAGTGCTGCTTTAAAAGCACAAACTACATGTTGTAAATGTTGCATTAATGTTACATGCTCATAGCTTCAGATATTAAAATGGGGATATCTGCAGGAAAGTATGTTGAATTATGGGTTCTTTAATGTTGCATTACCAGCAGGACCAGATACAGTCTGTGCAAATCTGTTTGGGCAGAAAGTGAACATCTAAGGAATCACCTCTGAAGATGCAACACTTTCTTCTTCAGTTTGGACACTGAGCAGTGACGTCACAGGTGGGATCAGAAGGACACACATCACAAGCAGCTGAAGCACACAAGTGTAGTGCTGGTCTGAGTTGTGTTAACTGAAACACGTTTACAAGCCAAGCTGCTTCAGGTTAGTGTTCCTTGCTAATTTCCAGTTGTGGCAAGAAGTACAGGACAGAACATGCCCGTTACCTACTTTCCAGCATCCGTGCCCCAAAAACAAGCCCCATCTTCCTCTGCTTCTTCGTCAGACTTATCAGATGATTGTACTCTCCAGTCTTCCACAAAGCAGAAGGCTAATGGCAGAGGAAATACATTGACCTTTACAACCTGCAACACTGGCAATATAAAGATCACTTTAAGAAAGACATTGCCTAGCAACCTAATGGAGTGGAGATCGGCTCCTCAGGTGAGACATTCAGCAGAATTACCCAGCAAACCGTTCTGAATACAGTTCAATACCATAAGGTCAGTTTATACATTGCATCGTGTATATCAGGTGCAGTCCTGTGCTGTTTGTGTTGGTGGCACATTATCAGTCATCATATTCATACAGCAGCTGATGAAGCAGCTTCGCTCTGGCTTCATTAGGCCAACACTCTTACAACAACTGTAGAAACAAGACAATTCTGCTGTACTTTACGTGTCTGGGTAATTTCTTGAGGCAAGAACAGCACAAAAAACTTCAGGCAACTACTCAGTGAAACAATGTTCCATATTTAATACACTGTCCGTACAGTTCTGAAAGCAGCACTGAAGATGGGCTGTCCTGGTACAGAAGTAGCAACGCAGGCCCCAACCATGACTCTGCCCCACCGTGTATTACAGACAGGATAAGGTTCTCATCTGTCTTCAGTAACCTTATGGCAGTAGATGACCAGCAGTGACCCGGCTGGGCTCGTGAACATTGACACTAACCACTGAACGAGTGTCTGGCAGTCTCCTCGATGTTACTCTGGGATTTCCTGGACTATGACGGGCCTTGGACTAATTGTGTGAACTCTGTTGGTTTGCACATGGCCTGAGATTGCTAATGGAGTCTAAACTGTTTATTTGTTACCCTTTCCAGCCTGGTGAGCTTCAGCAACTATTTAGCTTTATCTAGTTTTATGACTTCTAGAACACATTTTAGGACATTTTTAGGTAGGAATCCAGATAATTGGGCTTTGCAAAGGGACCACCATAAAGCTTACCAGACAGTAGGCTGTAGTAGGAAAATACTGTAGTCACGACCCATTTTTCTGTTTGGCAGTGTTTGTCACAAGAGTGGAATACTGTATGTGTCAGACAAATACATACCTGTAGGTAGGGGGTTTCGTGTTTCAGCTGTTTACTGAGGCAGACCAACATGTTGTCAAAGCAGCTTCAACGGTCCATGCATGAGGCAGAAACTCTACTGTCTGACAGGTTAAATAAACTGAACACACCAGTGAATACACAGACACAGACTCCCTGTACTCGTACTCACTGATCAGACAAACAGAGAGAAACTGAGTACTGTGTACATTAACCCTGCCACTTCTTAAACTGTCTATGTGCAGCTACTGGCAGAATCCTGGGGGGATCACTGTGCGCCGTGTTTAAATATAAGAAAATGTGTTCAGCACGGCTGCACGACTAATGAAAGTATTCAGGATGGACACAACCAACTAGCACAGTGTCATCACAAAACAAGTTTGTGACACATGTAATGAAATTTCCTCTGGATGCTTGAGTCAACAGCTTAACATCACAATGACCTTTGACCCTTCATGTTCATCCTTGACTCTGAGTGGAGTTCTTTCTCTTGTATCGCATTTGCAAATGGGACAGAGGTGAGCTAATAGTGAATCTAATCTTTAATCCACTGGCCTACCAAATGTAATCAGTTCCACGAGTCCAAGTGGATGTTTGTGCCATATTCAAAGGAATTCCCCCCATGGCATTTCTGAGACAACTGGAAAACATAATAACTATTCCTCTGGCCATTGCAAGTAATACAAATACATATATGGTAGTCACTTAACTTATATTTCCTATATGTGTACATTCCCAACAGCCTTGACTTCAGTTATGTATGGGATAAATCTATAAGACAAGGATTTAAATAAGAAAATAACATGGAAACCATAAACACGGACAAAACACCTAAAGAAACAATGTTCTAATGCAGAACTGCATGTCTCATCATATGTTTATCCTCTGCTTTTCATTTCGCTCACACTGCCTCTACAACACAGTGTGTACTCGTGGTCTGAAGTATGCATGAGGCATGCCTTTCCGTCGCGCACAGTCCGTGTTTATGTGTGGGAATACGCGTGTGCATCATTAACACGCAGGTTTCAGCCTCCGTGCATAAAGAAGAAGAAGAAGTTAAGCTGTTAGTCAAGGCTGTTGAAAAAGATAGATACATAGACACATCACTGTTTTCCCCATGGCTGCAGCAGCAACCCCAGCACCCCTACTTCCCATAGTTACTCCCCGCATTCATTAAGATGAAGTTTTCTTGGTAATGTGTGAGTGTGAGAGGGGTTGAAGGCAAAGATACGGTCCTTTTACACATATCTTACAGACATGAAACACACTGGATTCTTTGTCATCATTATCTAATTGTTTCCACAAAAGCATAAAAAAGAAAGTAATTTCCAAATGACCTGAAAATGTAGTTTTTGATAATATTACAGTAAATAGTGACAGCTGTAGCATCTATGCAGACTGGGCCAAAAGCTGTGGCAGGGAGGTGCTGTATAGGGAACAGTGCCCCAAACCCTCCGTTCTCATACGGTTTCTTTCTCCTCATATGTCATCTAAATATTCATTGCTTGGAACTGATGGGAGATGAACATGTCCTACGTCTGTGTGAAAATCCGTACTGTGTGAGTGAGAACTACTGTAAATGCTGTGTTTTTTATGTCAAGTTTGGTGGTGTAGCTCCCTGTATGGAAAATAGCACATTTATCTTCCTCAGGTTTTAACAAAAAAATAACATTTTAAGCTTTAATGACTCAAAAAAATGTGCAAAATGTAGAATGAGCTTTTCCTGCACCAAATAAAAATTGGATGTGATGGAAGATCCGGATGAGATTAAAACTGTTGACCAGTGAAGGCAATGTTTAAACCATTTCGCCTCTTAGTGGAATAAATTAAGTCCCAGTGCGTCTTAGAAATGAAAGAACGATAAGATTATCTTTTAATTTTGTAGGCGACAGTCACTGTTTAGCTCATTTCATGGCTGCAAACCATTCATGTATGTTTATTGCAGTGGGCCCTATGTCACAGAAGAAGCTACTGTAATAGACACCTATTCCTGTCATTGAAACTATCATCAGCCTCCATCAGTGGATGGTTTGCTGCGCGACCAGCTCCCTCTGACACATGTGCAGGTCACGTCAGATAGCACCTGACTTATGATGTGCGATTGCTTTGTCTTTACGTGTAACTGCCTCACACACACACATCTGCTATTTCCAGAGTATCAAGAGTTTCCCGACCAACACTGAGGAATGACTGATGTGGCTCACCGCAAATACATCCAAGGCCAAACACTCTCCCCTCCAATTCCTTTTCTTCACAGCCTGCAATGCACTTATTAAATGTCAAGGAGCCAAATCGCTCTTTCCTGCCAGTATAGCATCTTCAGAATGGGAAGTTAGGGTTGCAACAGCGAGGCAGGCAGCTCTAACCTGGATGGATGAGCGCCCAGGACACAGCCTGTAATTTAGATTTCATTATGATAGAGGCACAGGTACAGTAGGAAGCGAGAGGCCGTTTGGTGGGGAGGAAGATGGTGGTGAAAGATAGTGGAGACCTGTGATGGATAGCGGCGAGGACGAGGACCTAAAGGAGGAGATGGTTGTAGCAGATAGTAATTGACAAGACAGGAATAAAAAGTGGGTAAAAAAGAATAAGCTAAAAAAAAAGGTCACGTTTCACTTTGTCTTAAGAGGTGTGAGACCTGCTGAGCAGCGGGGTGAGGAGTTGATCCAAGAGGGAGGCTGATGAAAATGGATAGGTAGAAGAAGGTTGGAGAGGTCTGTGGAGAAGGTGACTGTTAGGGAGGTGTTGCTTTGTTCAGTAGCTGCTTTTACATCTTTGTACAACAAGAGTGTTTTTCTGTGTCTTTGGCATTTGACTGAGCTTTAAAGAAAAAAAAAAAACTTGGATGATAATAAAATCATTTCCCTCAGATAGAGCATAAAAACGGCTCATGTACCAGTATTTAATATTCGATGCAAAGCAATCCCTTTATCCCTGTGAAATCTGCTTTATTTTGAAATCTTTATCCTTCTGAATTCTTTGATTCAGAACATTTACGTTAGAATCATATTTATTTATCTAAAACGTCTTGTTATGTAGTGGATGGGGAAAAAAGCGAAAGGCAACAGGTGAAAATCAGTGGTGGGGTTCTGCAGAACACATAAAACATATATGAGATAAATAAACAGGGGAACACCTGGAATACAAATCAGCTGATTTGTTTGGAGGACGGAGACTTGGAGTGAGCAGCTGGCTGTTTCTGTTTCTAATGTGAGTCTTTGGCTGTTGGTAGATGTGTTCTTGTGGTTACTAGTCAAACTTACAAAGAGTTGTTCTCCTGATTTGGATTGTTCTGCTGTAAACGTAGCACTAAGTGATGACTTTGGTGTTTCAGTGAGTCTGTTGGTCACAGCTGATCACTGACTTTTTTTCACCTCTGTCTCTGGGTGTTTTTGGAAAGCGGAGTCCCGTTTAACACGTAGGTCGCTGCAGCGAGCGAAACATATTAGAAACTATTGTTTAGCTTTGTCCGCCCAGCGGTGTCACAGAATTCAATGGTTCTGTTTCCGCCCACGTTTCCTGCATGGCGGCAGAAAGGTTTTCACAGTGTGCAGGATGTTTAGGGCCCTGTGAAAACTTTTCTCTCTGCTCTTTCCTCTGATGCCTCCTGTTGCCAACTCCTAAGCCTGCTCCCATATGTATTTTCTCTCAGATGTTAAAGGTCTGCCTGCGGCAGGTTGTTAATTAGATGTTGTTAAGCCGTCCACTCGCCCGCCGTCTTATCAGCTGAATGGTCTTATTAATAAGATCTAGCTGTCCTGACATTCAAAGCCTTTTCTGATGATTTCTTTTTCAAACGTCATCAGCTAATCATAACTTCAGTCACCACATTATAAATATCATAACAAAAAGGTTCTTTTGAATGTTTCATTAAGCTCAATTGTTTTCTCAATTGGCTTCCTTATCTAGTTCCAGGACATCAGACACCATAAAATCAACAGTGGGTACGGTTGAAATATGTGTCAAACAAGCCATGGTCCATCTGTTTTTTGTTTTTTAATGGGCAACACCTGTGTTTACTGACGGCAACATTAACACAGGTTCCAGAATAACATTAAATATGCTCTGTGATCATCGGTAATTGGTAGAGCAACAATAAATAAATCCAATTAAAATCTGATTCTTTCTTTGCTGAACTCAAATATTCATGTCTTTGATGGGTCTTGATCTAGTAATTTTGCAGCGTTGTTGTCCCTCGAGGCCCAGCTCTACACTGCAGCATTCTGCTTCAAACAACACAAAGAGTTTACAGTCGTACATCCACCATCGAGTGACCTTCAGACATTGGGTTTGGTAAAGTGCAGTAAACGTCTATTTAGTATATAAAGAACAAATACACAATTAGAATGAACCCTTAAAAGAGTTAACCCTTTTACAAATATATATAATAATATTTACAAATTATTATCAAACTCAGATCATCCTTAGGGCCAAAAAACCTAAATGCCACATCAGTAGTAGTAAAGTGCAGGAAGATGTGGGTAGGGCAGGGATAGTTAGAAAACAAGCATGACAGCTAATGTTGTTTACCTTGATAATAAACTGTTTACCATGTTGTTGAGTGCTTTCAATGTGTGGCCAATGGAGGCTGACATCGATAAGGTGAAACTTCCTATGCTTTTCTGAAATCAATTGCTACTAACAAAAAGCCATATACAGTGGAGAAAAATAATTATTTGACCAATGATAAGAAATCAAAAAAAGTCTTGGAACAATCTAATTTTAATGTTAGTTTTATTTAACAGTGACAGCACATCAGAATGAAAATTGAAAAATAAATAAATAAATAAATAAAAGATAGGAACTGATTGCATTTAGTTGAGTAAGATAAGTATTTGAACCCCTACCAACCATTAAGAGTTCTGGCTCCCACAAAGTGGTTAGACACTCCTACTAAATTAGTCACCCTCATCAAAGACACGTGTCTTAACTAGTCACCTGTATAAAAAACACCTGTCCACAGAATCAATCAGGCAAGTAGGCTCCAAACTCTCCAACATGGGAAAGACCAAAGAGCTGTCCAGGGATGTCAGAGACAAAATTGTAGACCTGCACAAGGCTGGAATGGACTACAAAACCATTAGCAGGAATCTGGGGGAGAAGCTTACAACTGTTGGTGCAATTGTTTGAAAATGGAAGGAGCACAAAATGACCATCAATCTACCTCGGTCTGTGGCTCCACGCAAGATCTCACCTTGTGGGGTGTCAGTGATTCTGAGAAAGGTGAGAAATCATCCTAGAACTACACGAGAGGAGTTAGTTAATGACCTCAGAGTAGCTGGGACCACAGTCACCAAAAAAAACACATTACACCGCAATGGATTAAAATCCTGCGGTGTTTGCAGGGCCCCCTGCTCAAGAAGGCACATGTACAGGCCCGTCTGAATTTGCCAATGAACACCTGAATGATTCAGATGGTGACTGGGAGAAGGTGCTGTGGTCAGATGAGACTAAAATTGAGTTCTTTGGCATTAACTCAACTTGCCGTGTTTAGAGAAAGGAAAATGGTGCCTATGACCCCAAAACACCGTCTCCACCATCAAGAATGGAGGTGAAACATTCTTCTTTGGGGGTGTTTTTCTGCTAAGGCCACAGGACAACTTTACTGCATCAAAGAGAAAATGGATGAAGCCATGTATCGTAAAATCCTGAGCGACAAACTCCCTTCCTCTGCCAGGAAACTGAAAATGGGTCATGGATGGGTGTTCCTGCACAATAATGACCCAAAACATACAGCAAAGGCAACAAAGGAGTGGCTCAAGAAGGAGCACATTAAGGTCGAGGAGTGGCCTAGTCAGTCTCTGGACCTTAATCAAATAGAAAACCTATGGAGGGAGCTGAAGATCAAAGTTGCACAGAGACAGCCTCCGATCCTTAGTGATTTAGAGATCAGTTTCTATCTTTTATTTAAAGTTATTTTTTAAATTTTTCTTTTGATATCTGTCATTGTTAAAATAAACCTACCACTAAAATGTTAACTGTTCTAATTTATCTGTCATTGGACAAACTTACAAAATCAGCAAGTGGTCAATTTATTTTCTCCTCTGTGTGATGTGAAAAATATGGTTTTATACCACGATTATGATAACATTACAGAGCTCTCTGTAAAGACACTGTATAATGCAAAAACATAAGTGAAACTGTAGTAGTTGTCCCACTAGTACAGAGTAGAAGGAGTCCATACATCTTTATGCTTGCTATGAATGTATCATTAAAAGGATATATATATATATATATATATATATATATATATATATATATATTAAGACCAGCTATTGTATTGTCTCTCCCTATTTACTTTTGTAATAATGATATTTAATTATCCCATTATCCTGTTGTAATGTAAAATATGTGGAAAACAAAATGTTACAACTTAAGATGTGACTCACTCAGCTGCCCTCAGCTGCAGAACTATACCAGAGAATGCAAATGATATAGTTTTGCCTTTCCCGCTGCTAGATAAAGAACACCTGTATCTTCCCTGACAGCCTGACAATCAGTGGGCTTGTGTGGTGACACTAAATACATTCAGGATGCCAAACATCAAGGGTAAAACATGCAACTTAAGGGGAACATTCACACATCCTCCTAAACTGTGTCATTTAAAGTTGATTCCTCTCAAAAAGGCAATTTGGAGCTTGATGGCAACAGGCACTTTGATTCCACAAACTTGCCAGTTTAGTGGGCTGTGTGCCATTAGACAGTCAGTGAAAAGCCACTTTGTGTTACTGTAATTGGAAGCCATCTACAGTGAACTGGGAATTTAAAAATCATTTGTCCAACCATCAATCCAGGAAAGCCGCTACAGCACGACAATCACATGATCCAGGTCAAACTGTGTAGTAATTCACTTGCAAAAATAAGTCACTCAGAAGTGGATGACTGATTCATGGGCTGGATCCAAGCCTTATTGCTGCAGTGACGCCTTCAACGTGAAAGCTCTTACAGTTTCAGATGTGTGCCAAAGTCCGCACACATTCCTTTGACGCAGGCCCTCATTGCCTCACTGCTTGCGACAGACAACAGCCTGATTGAAGACGAATGAATCGACATACAACAATCCTCCAGTACCTCTTTTCCACACTTCTATGTGCATCCAGATAGACCCCGGGGTGATAGCATCTAAGATGTGGCTAACAATCTGGACTCTCAGAGAGACTGCATCCCTGGCCTGCAGTCATCTGAATGACTATCCATCAGGATGGGTTATTTTCTCCACATCAGCTGTGTTGTTATCCTCCCACACAGTGCTGGGAGAGATTTGGCTGTGTAGTCGTGCAGCCTCCGTGTCCTTTTGTCTACCTCTTTGTCATGTTTTTTTCCAGTCTCCTGTCCCCCCTTTTTTCTCTTCTTCCTGTCGAATTGCTGAAACTCTTGATTTTTGATTCCCCTCAGTTCCTCTGTAATCCTGTCATCTGCTTTGTTTCACATTTTGTTTCTTTTTGTTTTGACAGAAATGCCTGAATGCATTCCGGTATAATGCTGATTTCATACTAGAAATGTCTCTCTTCATGCTATTACAATTCATTCTTATTATCAGAAGCTGGCATTGGCTGGCTTTACCACAGGTAACTCAACATAAATGACTGGGGTTCAATCAACTCTATTAAATAAATAGACCAGAAGTGGTAGACTCATACAGAGATTTGATTATTTGGATTATAGTATGGTCTTTGGGGCAGCGTGATAGCTCAGTGATGAGCTCGGTGATGAGACTCTCTCATGTTACATGTCGGTGTGTCCTTGGACAAGCAGTGCTGACACAGGTCTAGCTGCTGTCAACACCACCAATTTCCTCAAGGGGATAAATAAAGGATCATCATTATTATATATGGTAATGTGAATAATATTGAAACATAAGAATGCAATCCGTATGTAGATTGTTTGAGGATGTCTAGCGGCTGCAGCAAACATCACGCGTGTTCTAAAGGGTGCAGCTGCTCAGATTCAAAGATAATTACAATCAAACCAACTCTCTGTGTTTTTGTTGTTCTGTAGGATCCAAAGGTTGTTTTCAAGTTGTGTGTATCATGTGCAAATGAATCCTTTTTTACTTTTGTAAGTGACATTCAGTCATTTTTATTCTCCCAGGATCTAGTTGAGTATGTGGTTCACTTTTTCTTTCTAAGCTCCACCGGTGCCACTGAAGCTACCAATGAGCTGAATAATGTTCAGCCTGAGTCATTCCACTGACTCTGGCTGAAATGTCAGCTAAATTAGCAGCAGTTGTACCTGTAAGCATCAGGCGTGGGAGGCTATAAAGAGTGAGGAAAAGATGAAACTGAAGGAAGAGGCGAGGCTGAAATTCACTGGACTGTACCTGTGACCTTGAAGAAATAAACTCAGGCTTAATTCTGACAGGACTGGGTGGACTGATTTCTTCTAAAGGGTCTAGTAGAGGCCCCCCTGCTTCTGCTGTAGACACTGGCCCAATTAAAGGCCACTGGTGACTCCATATCTGGGATATCATTGATCCCAAGGCAGTTGCAAGTTAATGTTTGAGCTAGCTTGGGATAGCTTCAAGTCGGCCGTGTCTGGTAACACTGATCCTCACTGATCTCATCCGCTCTCTCCTTCTCTCTCTTTCTCTCTCTTTCTCTCTGCTTCTGTACAGCATTCCCAACGGGAAAATGTTGGCTACTGAAATTCCATCCATGTCTGAGAGGAACATGCAGCTGACACTTCTGAGCTCAAACTATTAATTCCTCAGAGGGTTGCATGTAGAGGACTGCTCAGATGAGAGTGGCGAGAAACTACAAGTTGCAGTGGAAAGGAAATGGTTTCAGTTTAGTCCAGTCTGCACGTGTGTTACTGTATTGCATCCAGACAAACCAGTACTGCTTATTGTTTAGGGTGGGCTTACAAAACGCTTCTCTCATTTGGGTTAATTTGTTAAGGTCACAATGCAAGGTGCAGAACACAATGCAAAGTTTCCTTCCTGTGTCTACCTGTGAACAAATAGATGTCAAAAATCAGTCGCTGTGTACTGTCTGAAGCCCCATAAACAGTTTACAGTATTTGCAGTATTATTTCAAGTGTTCTTGGGACCACCATTTACTTTTAGTATTAGGGTTGTGATATCCTAACTGGGTAAATGGGGCATCAACATCTGCCCCCTCCCACCCCCGATATGTGATGAGATCAGCCAAACATCTATAGCTATACATAAATTATTCATCTGTATTAAAATCATGCATACAGTGTGAGGATCAGGAGAAAGACTAAGATATGGTCTCTTAACATCCCTGTATTAGCAGCATTAATAAACAAATGTTTGCATCTACTCATTGATCTGCAGCATTGCAATCTTTTTCTTATCAGTGACTTTTTATTTGATTCACTTTGGAAAATCTATTTCAACATCTGCACTATTAAGTGAACATATTAAAAAAACAACCTGAAAGACACAAAGTCTTAATTAAATGTAAATATAATATCAAAGACGACTTTGAAACTAATCATCTTATTACTGTTATGTTGATATTTTAATTGAACCAGAACAAAACGGAAGCATCACCAACTGATTAATTTCAAATCCCATGGGCTGTAAATTTGCATGAGAAAGTGCAATTGTGTCCAAGTGCCTGAATTTAGGATAAGGTCTCAAAAGCACTTTGATGTCAGAAGCCCTCAGACCAGTAATGAGCAGATGTTACATTTGTATGTGGTTTAATAAAACAGTAATGCATTGTTCAGCTTTTGAATACGAGCCTGTATATTACCGGCAATGTCTGATTAAACTACTGTTATGACATTACAGCTTTATGTTCAGGCTGTTTATCCTTTTCCTACTGACGTTTCTATTCCTGAGGCTATAGCTCAATTTCATACGGTTGCCTATGAAATATTCAAATCCCCACTAAAAGTATATTTCCTGTTTATTTTTTTGGTTCTATAGTATGTGATAAGTTGGAAATGTGGGAAGTTTCTATAGATTCTTCTTAAAAATACAAAATTCAAATCCTGTTACAGCAGAGAAACTATCTCCTGCCACAGGATGTATTTTCACTGCCAGTGTTTCTCATTATGCCATGACATTAAAATGAACCAGGTTTTACCTAATCACTGTGAAACCTGCCAGCGTGCATATAATGACACGTCCTCATGTTCTGCATAACCCGTGTCAGTGATTAGGAAGACTTTACGCAGTGCACGCTTCCTTGTCTTTTCTATGGCTAGAGTGAAATGTTTTACCCAATGTCAACGAATGCCTGAGGGCTTTCAGAGCCCTGTGCTCTGCAGCCAAATGCATTGCCTGCCTTTGCTGATCCACAATGAACTGAAGGAAGGAACAAGCGTTTGAGGAGCAGAAATGCTGGGTGCTTCAGTCCTGCTACATGATCGGTCGACACTCTTAGATCAGAGAGGGAGGGCTGGAGCTTCTCATTACCCCCTCCTGCTGCAAACACCCAGAGGCACTATTGATTTTGAATATGCTTTGTGTCTCCACTGGCTGAATGCATGCATAATTTGCCTCCATTATGGCTTGGGTATGTGTTTTTTACTGTATGTATACTGTATTCCTGAGGAGGTTTGGGAAAGAAAACCCCAAAAGAAAAGTGGCATTGTATAAAACAGAGTTAGTTCAGAGTTTTGGATATCATTACTGATGTATGGCTTTCTATACAGTATATCAGTAAATTTACACTGTGCTGTAGTGGTTAGCACTGTTGCCTCAAAGCAAACACCCATGTTTATCCACGCCACTGCAGCTTGCCTTTCTGTATAGAGGTTGCAAACTGCAACCCCCCCCCCCCATCAAAATTCGGCCCAAAAACTTCAATTATCCCAGGGCAAAAATAATTTGCCTTTTTACTTCTAATCTCAGTTCAAAAAGGAAAAAAAAGATCCAGAACTTTACAGAGTGGGGGGGCGTTATACAGTTTTATGGCCAAGGGCAGAAAGGATCTCCTGTGATGCTTTGTGGAGCTCTTGATGTTGTCGTGACGTTGCCTTTGGCTGAACGTGCTAAGATTGGACAGCTTCCTCCTCTCAGCTTTAGTCTGAATCACTGTCTTGTTCTATGTGTTATTCCTGTGATAGACTGGTGATCTGTCCAGGGTGTACTCTGCCTGTTGCCCGATGACAGTCGGGATAGTCTCCAGCCAGGAGAGGTTTGGTGTTTTTAATAGTTAGGAGAACTCTGTTTTACAAAATCGAATGGGTTTTGGATAAACAGAAGAAATGCTTAAAGAAACTGCACTGCAGCTGCTTCTTGGGTGCCCGACACTGCTTTCAATCTGCTTGAAGCTTTAACCAGGTCTACAAATATAAAGCCAGTGGCAAGAGCCAGACCCAGACCCAGACCCTGCTGGTGCAGCAATATTGTATAGATGATATAGATGATGAACTCTAGCTCTTTGCTTTCTTGCATCCACAGGGTGTTTCGCTGTTATGTACTATTTCACTTCTGATATATCACGTTGGCTTGTGTGTTTCCCAAGCATTACCGCCACCTGATGCATATTTTTGCCCTTCTTGTCTACTCTTTTTGGGTACAAACAACAAACTGCTCCATTAACATTAATAAAGGTTCAGTAGATTGATCACCGGTAGACAAACTGTATGTGCATGTCAGTAGGTATCTGACTGAATTGCAGCTGAGAATCTGAGCTGGTGCCCCGGGCGCACCCTCATTAAAGTTTTCATTCAGCTCGTCTGACACACCCCTTGACGATATCAACACGCGCAGTGGGGTAACACAGCAGCAGTAAATGAATTACACTGACTGCTAAATGAATGACATTGCGATGTCAACAGCAGGGCGCCTCGTGCTGTGTAATCGGAACCCCTCTGCATAAAATTGAATTAATGATTTATTATTTGCTGGATGGAGTGCATCATGTTTCCTTGCCAGGATTAATGCTGGGTGCAGTTCAGTGTGATGTACTTTTGGCCCTCGATCAGTCCACACTGCATTTATCTTGTCTAACGATATAATTACAGTTAATGCTTTGACACACTGTCAAATAATAAACACATTTTAGACATTGACAAATATCACGTGGTTTTTTTCACTTCACATGACTTGTACTGGTTGCTCATACTATTGAGGTTGTAGTCTTGGTTCCTTTGATCCTCCAGAACTTTTGCTAATGACATCTTCTGAACTTGGGAACATAGAATGTACTCCCCTGTAAAAAGCAAGTCAAATGTTACTCTTTATTCTTTTTAATGATCGCAATACATAACAGCCCTGAAATGCCAAAGGTTAAACACGTTATTTCATTTTACTCAAAATGAAATATTGCAAAATCTTGCTTAGGCATGATAAAAGGGCCTTCTGCCAGCCATTTGGTACATTTATGTTTATCCACACCAGGCAGATCACTTTAAAAATCTCAAGTTGCTGAGCAAATCGACCATTTTCATGTCAGCATTCATGGCATTGGGATGCACAAATTGGTGCTGATACTGTATGCAAATGTAAAAAAGTCAACTACTGCTTCATGCAGGGACTACATAATAAGCTTCGGTCTCCGCCTGCTTGTAGCAAATAGACCAATATGAGAGAAATCAATGGATGGTTGATTAAGGTACATAATACAGACGGCGGCGAAGGTGCACTCATCTCAATGGCTTCTTTAGTTATTGTGTGTTCAAAGCAATGAGCTTAGTAACTCGTGGCGCAGTGCAGAGGAGTTTTTAGCCTGGGTTTTGCTGGTCAGACTCCTGCCGGGCTGCCCTACCTTATTTGTGGAGGTGTAGATTAATGCATTTCTTGGACAACACTTTTTTCCAACAATGTATTTCTTCATTAACACTTAGTTAATGGTGTAGTGTGTGAGGTTTAGAACGATCTACTTATTAGCAGAAATGTAATCCATAAATATTAGTGTGTAATGATGAATCATAAAAAATGCCAACTGCTGTGATTTTTATTTTTTTGGCTTAAAATGAGCGTACCAAGATATTTTGAGAGATACCCACTGCTACAACCAGTCAAATTGCTTCTGCTTGACCAGTAGGCTTAGTATAATTTCTTTACCTCATGTTTTGTAATTTAAGATCACTTATTCACTTTGCAGTTTGAAGACACTCCAACAATGAGCAATGTCAGTTGATAATTCAAAACTGATGAATGAGAAGAACAACATATTCATAAGGAGTCAAAAACAACCTTTCACAGGAAGCACATGAAGCTGACACATGGGATGTGTCAGTACTGTATTGTGCGAAGTATTGTATAGAGTATTGATTAAAACTCGAGGCCATGCAGCACAGCTACAGAAATGGTGGTTGAGACAAGGTGTAGGATGGATGCTCATTATAAGAATCCATTACATTTCTTTGGCTTTTTTGTCATTTCTTTTGCATGTCTGACTTTAGTTTCCATCAAATGTGTACATGAAGAAAAAATGACCTGTGTATGTGGAACCCAGGGTGATAATATTCATCCACGTCAGAAGCTCTAGCAGTTCCTATAATAATGCGATGTGCGGAATGTGGAGCTGCTCCGCCTAAGCCACAGTGGCACACAGCGAGAGTTTGGTCATGAAACTTTCATCAGTGGCCCGGTGGCGTGGAGTACCTGAATGTCTGCACTAAATTGCCCCAGGGTCATAAATACTTTATCAACAGCAGACACCTCAGCAAAACACCTCCCTGGGGCTCTCTTTCCCTCTCTGTCTGTCTCCATACCTCTCTCCCACCTTCCTCCACCCACGCACATTCCACATCTCTGCTAGTTAGTTTAAAGCATTTCACCCTCTCAACTACACACTCTTTACCTTGTTCAGCAATGTGCAGCTCACCTTACCAATTCTATTCTATCAGAGTGTCACATAGAGGTATTTGTCTTTATTATTAGACTAGTATACTGTAAGTGCTAACAAGGACCTCACCTCCCTTTTCCTTTCAATGTATTGAAAAAAGAAATCACCAAAGCAAAACTCTTAATCATACTTCTTTCAAAATGCACTCTTTGGTCTCGTGCCAGCATTTCAGCCCAACCTGCTTCCCTTTAGAGCGCAGTGCCACAGTAGCGCTCCGAACGCCAGACCAAGAATGGAATTCGCTCAGAGATCCTCAGCTGACATTAAACAAGCTGGAGAATGAGCGCATCTCGAGTCGAGCGGGCCCAGCGTGAAGCAAAGAGGAACAGCAGTCACATCCTGCGGCAATCCCGCTGCAATCAGAGTTACTGTAACTCTGCTGTATAAGTAGACGGGAATCCAACTGTGAGTGTGCAGTAAGTCATCATTCGTGAGCGCACATGAAATACAGATTCTCCAATCTCACATTCATCTTTCATGTTATGAAAAGAAAAATTGCCCTTTTTGTAGATTTCTAATTTTGTTCTAGTTCATATTTCACTGTGTGCATTTTTGAAACATCTCTAAGCTGCAACATGCAATATTTGGAAATCTGGCGGTAGTTTGAAACTGTAAATCAATATGCTCAGCTTGTCCACACTAGGCCTTTAGGAATGAGTGTTATATAATTACATGAATAAAAAGCTGTCGAACTAACCACTTGGTTAGAAACATTAAGCTCACCCAAACTCTAGAGCATTTTTCAGTGTTTAAGATGTTTTAAGAAACTGCAAAAAGATTATATTGATGTAGCACGTGTTGATTTCAGAAATCCCACTCTGAATCAAACCTAATTTTTTGGGTGGTCTTCTACTGCAGGGTATGTGGTGAAAGTCGTTCTGGGACAGCAGCAGTTGGTGGAGCAGTTGTTGATAAACTGCAGGGTCAGTGGTTCAAACACCAAAACCCAATACTAGTATCTATCTGTCATCTTAGGCATGGATCAGTGAGGTTTCTATTTGTAATTCATTTATTTATTAAAAGTCCTTGAAAGTAAATTCTGGATTATTATGAAAAATGAATTTAACAAGTCTTCAGCTATGCCACATATGAGTGTTTGTTGAAGTTTCCCATCATACAAAGAGACAGGCCTCTGTTGACCCTCCTTTGGCATCAGCTGCTAAAATTGCTGCTGCCATCTTGTACAATGGCACCAAAATACCAAACTGTGCACTAAACTGTCCAGAAATGACAGTTTCCTTAACTTTGGTACAAATGTTAATAGAATAGAATTTGACTCCCGTATCTGGCTCTCAGGTTGAAGTGTCCCTAATAGGTAAATATAGTGTAATAATGTTGTACAGTTTCCTAAAACAACATTATCCCTTTAGGAGGAAGCTTATCTGATCCTAGCTAGTACAACGTGGAGGTCTAACGTGGCTATATATCAAACCTTTAAAGTCTTGTGTTGGTAAATGCCTCCAGTCTGAAGTGTAGACACACATGAATGCTGGCGATACTGGCCTGTATGTCCACACACAGAGGAAACAGAAAATGAACAATGTAGCCCTGTTTACGCCAGATATTAAGATGTGTCCACTGGGATGGTCACAAGCGGACAGCGCTAAACACAGCGGCCAAGGTGGATTGTTATCCGATTATTCAAAGCACTTGCCTGGGGGGGTCTGCAACATATTTGTTCACATCTCTTATGAAGTGCAAGCGCTAAGTACATCCTCATGCTTCCCCAACAACAACGTTACAGGAAACATGTGATCAGTGCAGGACATGGAGATTGTTTACTGCAGAGAGAGAGAGAGAGAGAGAGAGAGAAAAGAAGCATGTAGGTGAACACTGATGTGCGTGGTTGAGTGTCAGAGAAACAGCATACCTAATTCCCTTTAAGGCAGCTAAATATATAACAACTGACAATATGAGGAGGTGTTAATATACAATAGATCGGCTGGACATATTGGGACATGTGTATGTTGTCCACTTGTCTATGTCAGTGTCTCTGAATGGCACAAACAACCCACAACCCTGAGGCCAAGTTATGTTGATACAGGCTTTACCTTAAGGTTTAGATGAAACAATCCACGCATGGTTATGAGAGTCCACGCTGATTCAGTGTGTGTATCAGTCCCACTTCCAAACAGGCACACTCCATTAGTGTCTCTCAGAAAGTAGTGCACAGCAGCAAAGGTTCAGAGGACTTTATGGTAATAAGAGCTCCACTAATGCACTTAACACACCCACAGAAAGTGAAACTCGTTTTTTCTCTTCATTTTCACCTTAATGCTTTGTCAGAGCTTACATTTTGTTGACCTTCAGAGATGATCAGCTCATGCTGCTCATGCAAGTCTTTGACTTCCTTGGGATAGAGCAGGTCACAGATCTGAGCAGCCTCATTTTGAATGTTAGCGATGTTAAGTCGGCTCTCAGTTCCAATGTGTGAAGGTCTTCCCTGACTGATTTGACGGGATTCACTCTGTGTCGTCACTGTGTGCTGGAGAGTGGAGAGTTCTGCTTTATGTCTGAAGATCAAATGGTTATTACATCGATGCTGTGTGTTGAGATGGTAATTACTCCACGACTCGTGAATGCCAGTTGGAAAAAACATCCAAGGTCTGCTTCATGTCAGCATGAGGCCGGACCAATGATTCACAACACACACATTCCAAATGCTGCAGACATTAGCACGGCTGGCTAACTAGCCTTCCATTAACTAACTGCATCAGTTTATTGGGCTGCAGGTCATAAAATAGCTCCTTTATCAACTAGCACATGCTGGGCATTGTTTTTCCATTGCAATGAATTTGTCTGTCCTGCTTAGCATCATCCCCATTGACAGTGGTCTGTAGAAGCACACAGCACTTTTCCACCCTCAGAAGGAAGTGGTAAATATTTGCCTTGGTGTTTTGTAAGAAGTGGATCCAGTTCTGACTGACATAACAGCTGAAGCTGCAAGAACTCCCAGATATTTCTCCATGTACCCATGTACAGGAGACTATACAAGCACTGAGGGAGAACACAAGCATCTCAGTACAAGTATTGCTGTTAGAGACAAGTAGCTATGCTAACTAAATTATCGGGCCTGTTTCTCATAACAATGCAGCTGCAATAGCAGCACTGAGTGGTGCCTTAGGCTGCCTTGGACCAGCTTACTTCTCAAAGTGGATTGATTACCCTTGTCTACAAAATGGAGCACACAGATCGATGTGGGCCTTTATTATAATACAAGCTGGCTAGTTTTTCAGCACTGCTACATTCTGCTCCACTCCTGTCGAATGTGATCTCATCTCTCCCTTGGAGACTGATGACAAATTACAGACAATATCTAAGTGCAGGTGCATCCATACGGGGCACGAGGAGGCACTGAATGAGTGGATGACAATGATGTGAGACATGCTGGATGCTATGACTTTCAACCTCACCAGGGTTCTACCTTGGAGAGCTCCTCACCACAGCCATCCAAATACCAACTGGCAGAATACTGGGAGAATATTAAGGAGGGGGCCATGTCACTCTGTGTACGTATGCACTGCGCAGGATTTAGGTAGATAATACTCAACCTCTGTACTTACATGGAACTATTTTATGTTACTTTTACTCAATGTACTATCTTAAAGAAGGAGCTTGAAGTGGTACTTCTGCCTGCAGTATATTTGAGGATGACTTTACTTTACTTTACTTTACTTTACTTGACAGACGCTTTTATCCAAAGCGACTTACAAGGAGAAGACACCAGCAA
>JAUMHF010000013.1:16131249-16164934 GCA_032359275.1 Microctenopoma steveboyesi
TTCATTTGCAGATCTGAGGGAGCGTGCAGGAGTGTAACTTACCAGTAGTGTGTCAAAGTAGGATGGAGCAGATCCATTAAGAGCCCTGTAGGCAAGCATCAAGGATTTAAACTCGATGGGAGCAGCTACTGGGAGCCAGTGAAGGATGAAGTGTGTATATGCTTATTTCCTGATCATATAATAATGAACCACACCAAAACGGAAACAAATCAGTTCTTATTCATGCAGTTTTATTCATTCAATTCATCCTCCTCTTGAATGTTTTTTCTTGGTTATACTGGCTGTGGCTTGAAGTGTAATCAGTAAAATGGAGTTAATTTTGAACAGTAATTTGCTGCAGACCTGAGAGGAATGTTGACAGGATGTGGTGGGGTCCCTGACAGAATGAATAATTATTTCAAAATGAATCCTCATCTCCTTCATCATTGTTTAGCATCGTTTTCACTTAGCACTGCGCAACAGTTGTCCCTCAAATCTACACTACAAGTGCATTTACAGATTTTTTGCAGTGTATTAACATTGGAAAGGTGCCAGAACAAAGACAAAATAATCAGCGTGCACAGAAAAGAAGAGAAAAACTGTGTAGGGGAAGTAGATGAGCTGCTCACAGGTGGAAAAGATTAAATCAAATTGTCCATGGTGGAGAAACAGAAGCACAAAAACAATACCAACTGTTCAGGTTTATAATAGAAACATTCTGTGACTGTATTACCACGGTCACTGTGGTGAAGTACATTTATTGAAATAGTGCACTTCCTTTGCAGATCCAGACACTGAATACAACACGTGGTGTGGTATCATTGTGCCGTAACCATGTGAGCTCCACATGAATGCTTCAAAAGTTGGAATCCAATAATACTGCATCACATATACATGTCTTTATATATATACATATAAAGACGTCTGAGATTTCCTCCAGCTTCTCCTTCAACCTTTAACCAGATTAGGTCTAAAGATAATGGATGTTCTGATAAGGACCTTCATCTTACATTCTCCACTTGTTTCTGTTCCTCAGAGTTTGCTTTGATGACAGCTTTGCACGCTCTTGGCATTCTCTCATTAGCCTTGTGCAGTAGTCAACCATAGAATGATTTTCCCAACAACGTTGAAGGAGTTTACTGGGAGGTGTTGAGAACGTGATCTGTTGCTTTCCCTCTTTTCTCTCCGGTCCAACTCATTGCAAACCGTCTTAATTGGATTCAGATAAGGTGACTGTGGGGGTTAGGTCATCTGATTACACACTCCATCACTGTCCTTCTTGGACAAATGAATGTGTTTGAGGTCATTGTCCTGTTGGTAAACATTAGGTGCAAACCAGAGGGTGTTGCTGCACAGGGCTGCAGTAACCATGCTGCGTAACTGTGTCCTCAACTTAGACGAAGTCACCACTCTCCTCCAAAACATTCAGGAACCGTTTGTTGACCTTCTCTAAGTCTAAGGAAACAGTTTGCGGATTGACTCATTCTAACAGCTCGTATGAGTTATTGTTGGTATTGTATTATTATTGAATAAATATGATCCTATTGTTGCAAAGATGTAAAAGAGCATAAAATAGAACTAAGATGCAAACACCTGCGTCTGTGTGTGTGTGTGTGTGTGTGTGTGTGTGTGTGTGTGTGAGACTATCACACCTCACAGATCCTAGGAAAAGTGATAATTCACCATATAAGTCAAACGCACATATAAACTATCGATCCCCGTCTGGCAGAGGCATTAAAGAGATGAGCCAGAATGTCTCAGCCTCCGCTCGGGTGTCTGTGTTGACGGTGCGGGCTCCCAGCTCCATAAAGCCTCAGACCGCAGAGAGACATGAGCTCCGCGGTAAGTTGGATCTAGAACTTCACTGCTAACTGCTCACACAGGCCTAATAGACCAAGCCCCAGCGTGGAGATTTCCAGCTGCAGATACAGAAGCGAATGAGATGCTTTCAGCACCGCGGACAGCTCCAGCGAAGGTTTCCATGCAGCGCTGTCACACGCGGTGTCAGGGAAACAGCTGCCATCCCGCACTCTCTAAAGGAGGAAAGATTATTTTATATCCAGCTAACAAACACACACACACACTGCCAACGCACCCCCACCCCCGGCCTCTCGGGAAACCATCACAAGACCACTTGTGAACACTCCTCCTCTTCCTCTCTCTTTATCCCCCTGACCCTCCTAAATACCAGCATCCCCGAGAGCAGAGCAGACAGGCGGGGGAGAGAGAGAGAGAGAGAGAGAGAGAGAGAGAGCAGCACTTCCTCAACCTGAGGCACCAGAGAAGGAGCAGGGCTTTGGGAACATGTGAGAACACTTCGGGTTTTTTCGGTTCGATAACGAGCGCGCCCTAAACTCTCTCCTCCCTTTTCCTGGAGGGGTGGCGGCGGCGGCGGCGGCGGCGGCGCTGGTTATAGTGGGGTGATGTGATGTGAACGCACACGGCGGCGTTGGCTCCTCGTCAGACGCTCCAGTAGACCTCGCAGATTTCCTGTCGTGACGGATCCGCTCCTTAAGATTCCGCATTTGTTTCTTCAGTGACAAGGCGCCACCGCCGTTCCCTCTCCTCTCCCGACTCTCCGCGCAGGAAACCCGTTTTCTTTGGATAAACCAAGTTTGATCACACAAGGAGTTTACAATGACAGCCACGAAGGAGCAGCCGAGTCAGAGACCGAACCAGGCGCCGCAGGATGAGGTGGGCAACGGGCTTTTTAAACAATCTGTGTGACTCGATGTGCACTTTGTCCATGTGCATTACGCCAAACTCTGTAACGTAACGTGTTGTGCAAGGTCAGCGCGCGCGCACACGCACACGCGCGCGCGCGCGAACGCACACACACACACACACACACACACACACACGCGCACACATTGAGCTTTATTTGACTTCATTTGCTTAAACGCCAGCTGGTCCCCGTCCCCGCGTCCAAACGCCATCAGTTGACTGGTAGGCTTCTCGTGTCCGCCAGCATCAGTGTTCCTCGCGGATGACGAGGCTGTAGTGTGTGAATAAGACTCATTCAAGTTCGGGGGACGCACATGCCAAATACTGAAACGAACGGTCGCCAGCGCCGCGTGGAGATCCGTTTCCAGCTGTCAGGACCGGGACAGAAATCGCTGAGCGCCGTGGGCACATGCACAGTCAGTGAAGAGTGGGGGTGGGGGTGCAGGACTGACGGGGGACTGCGCAGGGCGCATTGTAATTCGGCCGTTGCCTCCTGTCAGCTGCCCCTGACACCTTGAGAGAGAACAGTCGTGGAAAATTCACTTTGGGAGATGGTTTAAAAATGACCAAAAAACCAGAACTGGCGCACACAACAACTCCCAACTGCGCTCATCTCTAATCTGGGCACACGCAGACGCTCTCATTAGACCGGGGAGGATACATGTATTCCCTTGTTAGGCACCTTACAGGTGGCGTTGTGCACTGCAATGCTTCTTTTTGTTGAGGCTTGAGGAGCATGAGATGAGGGTCTGTGCCAGGACGGGCGTGTGCAACTCGTGTTTGCGCCAAACGGCTAAGCCGCCACCATCACCACCACCAATTATTGATTTCTCTTGTTTAAATGTTATCAGTGTTCCTGCAGGCACGTGGAACCTCTAGCAGCCTGTGTGTGTGTGTGTGAGCAGCTCAGTGAACGGTGCACATTTCAGTTCCTTCCTCTGAAAATGTGCCACATATATTCTCTGCTCTTAATTGAATTCAGACTTGCAGCCCAATTATTCTAAGAAATCAAAACCTCTGCCTCATAATTGAGCTTCTGTGCCTGAAATATTAGAAGGCCTCATGAGATGGGGTTGAAATCTGATCGCTCACAGCGTTCGCTGCACTCTTCGCTATAGAAAGCTCACTGGATACTATTCAGTGGCCCTCGGGCTGTTTGCAATTCATGTTTTTATATGAGAGCAGCATCCACTGATAATTTAGTAATGATACAGCGAGGAGATGTGAAGAAGTGTTGCAATACTTCTATTAGGTTGTTGGAGGCTCTGTGATTGTCAAAACAGCTGCCTGCTGCACACCCATCAGGACCATGGTTGTTTGAATGTTGTGCTGCACAGCTAGGGTCACAGCGCGGGGACAATGCAATGCTGTCAAATCGCACGGTGTCTCGCAGCTTGTTGCATGTGGAGCTGCACAGCTGTGCTCACACTGACTCCCGTGATGTTTCGGTGGACAGGATGCTGCCACATCTGCTGAAGGCATCTTCACACTCAGTATTTAAAGATGTTTATGACAACAAACACACGGAAATAACTCGAGATCAGAGCACAGGCTAAAGTAGTTATGTTAGATTCCTCATTATTTATGCACTGGCATCAGGTTTGCAAACATTAGAACCAGTAGCAGAACCAGTGCTGTAACTGTCCCCGACTGTGTCGACCCACTGTCTATATACACAGCTCTTAACAGGGTTATCCTTCATCAAAGTTGCATGGCCATGCTGAGGGAATTACAGAGGAGGAAAACACGGAGGCATCTTTAAATAATAGGCAAAGAAGAAATCTGCGCCCAGAGCTGGTGGTGGAGGATCAGAAACTCCTCTTTATTGGGTCTTTTTTTATAGCAGAGATTTGCTCCTGCTGCAGCCATTGTTGGTGCACTGAAAGCGTTCTTTTGTGCTTTAGTCAGTGTGGCGACAAAATGTGAAAATCTGGTCAAACAAACATTGTTGGGGAAACTGTGAGGCACAAATCATTCACACTGCAGCTCCAGGAATTTTAAGGTTTCTTCAAGTAGCCAACGTGGGTTTTATTCAGCATTAATGAAGACACATATGCAAAGGGGTTGGTTTGGTTTTTTTGGCACATGTATGTCGTGGTTCACGGTCAGGAAGGACTCACATGAGCACACAACTGCTGCACTAAGATAGGATTGTACAATATTAAATTATAATTATATATTTTTTATAATTAAAGCTGACAACTGAAATATTCACAATGATCGGTGGAAGAAAATGGTTGATAATTATCCCTCACAATACTTTAGAACTTCTTGTTTTTATCTGAATCCTGTTAACATGAAATCTGGATATTTATCATTCTAGCTGAAACAAAAGATCAGAGTTACTTTTAATCAGGATTTAGTCAAGTGAGATGATCCTACAACCGGTTTTACTTACAGTGGTGTAGCCTGACAGACCTGCAGTCTGACATGACTTCCTCCTTGCTTCAGGCTAGTAGCTCGAGGCTATGTGAGCTGCTTCTAGCATAATGCCTGTGACTCTCTGGGTGCTGGTCAGTGGTTGGGGAACAGGTCTTTTGGTGGGTCGGGATGATTTTTGTGTGGAGTTATAGATGTTACTTATAAAACACTACTTATTTTCTGCACGTGGTAGCTGTGCTTTAATCTTAAGACATAAACAGAATGTATCATGATATGTTCTGCTGCCTGGGTTTATTATCTAAAGAGATGTGGAAGTGAACAAGCAGCAGTGCACCTGCTGAAAACACAGTGTGTGTGTGTGTGTGAACCAGTAAGCCTGTGCTAAAGGCGCTCACTGGGAACACTGGAGCACTCTTGGCAGTGAAACTGATCATTGTGGCCAATCCCTCTTTATAGTCACTGAAACAAAAACCTGAGAACAAACTGACTCGTTTGACATTGGCTGGTCTCAAGCTGTGTCGCTGCCTCCTGTAACGTAGACTCAACACAAGCGCACAGAAAGATTGACCCGTCTGGGTGACCTCGCGGTCAGCCCGGGCTCTGTGCAGGCAGCGGGGTGTACGGGCTTACCACCTGGCCTCGCGCAGCATTCTCCTTCACTTTGTTAATGGAGCTGTTGTTGTGCTCGGGACAAAACGCGGGCACCAAGAAAAATGGATGTTAACCTTAGTGTGAGCAAGAGGAGCAGTTTTACATGCTGTGATCCTCTGAGAAACTGTAATTCACACTAAAGGAGAAAATGCCGGGATGCTGCTGCTTCACATTGAAGGTTAGAAAGAGATGACTGGGAAGAGAGAGAGAGAGAGCGAGAAAATAGGCTGATTGGAATGAAAGAGAGAAAATAAGAACGGGAATGTGTGTGTTGGAGAGGAGAGCGGTGAAGAAGGGTTCGTGCAGAGGTGGGAAGAGCAGTGTAAATTACAGATGTGGTTAAAGGGGAGGAGGATGAGGAGAGGTGTGAAGAGAAGGACAGGTGTTGACACAAAGGTTTTTGTGGATTTGACACAGAGTCGTCACTGTAAGTCAGGAATGGTTCATGGGAACAACAATATCGATGAATATGAAACGGCAACATGAAGAGCGTTTGTCTCCGATAGTGATGAACGTTCTCCTGTCCACTGTCTGCTCAGCACCTCTGACTGTGTGGAGATATACACTGTACATACAGTATGTGACATATTTCCCCCCGGAGGGAAAAAGTGGGCTCATGTAGCTGGATGTAAAAATAACCAAACCTGTGACTGCACTACAATATGCAGGACTAACAGTATATGGAGCACGCATCAGTACCCAGCCGTTACACGGCTCCTTACTACAACGGTGATTAAATGCATGTCCGTTATTTTAATAGAGTCAGAACCTGGATTCATGAAACATTCAAACATTTATCAAACATTAAAGTCACAAACGTCTGGCATAAAAGTGGAGAGAGAATCATGTGAAATTACACATTAACACTGGCTTATTTGGGGAATACAATAGTCTGAACATAAAGTCGTAATATCATTGTATATAGAATTCTTAAAACATAAATCATGTGCGTCGTCATGAAGTACTGTCTTTCTCCCAGGCGCTGCTCAAAGGCACCTGGCAGTATAGCTGTTGGTGTGCAAAACACTCCGGCCTGTGTGGTGATTCACACTCGCGACCTCCACGTCATAAGGTTTCCTCTTGTGTGTACCGAGGCGAGCGGCGCCCCCGAATTAACAGACGCCGACACGTTCCATCCTCGAAAGGATTAAAAGGCAATTACAAAGTTTGATTCATCGCGTGTGACACAGACAGACGGGACAGACTGCAGTAAAACCTGAGATAACAGGAATTAGGAGGAGGGGACAGTCAGACCTCGCGTGTGTGGTAAGAGGGGACAGCTTGTAAGTGCACGTGTTTGCAGGCAGCTCGGCTACCGTAATCTACTCACACCGGACAGGTTGAGGAGCAGCTTCTTCGGGATCGTCTTTGAAAGATTTATCGGAAACGTGATGTTTGTGCAGATGCACGTTTTTGAATTCCTCAGAGTCCTCGGAGATGCATTAAAAATTAAACCCCGCTTCAGGCAAACTTTCTCCAGCGAGAAGCATCAGCTCTAATTATGACACTATGAATCCAGCGCAGACACGCGAGGAAACACGAGCTTTCTGTGTCACTATGTTCTGCTGCTCATGTTCTGCTAGAGTTGAACTTTAACCAAGCTGTTGCTCCTTCTTGCTGGTTAGATGGATCAGCTGTCTAACAGCATGTGAAGCTGTGAGAAACACTCTTATTTTTAGCTCTCTCCGTGCTTCTCATTCACACAGGCCCTTACTAGTTCATCAGCTGAGCTCAGATGAGGTGCAATGAGTGTTTGAAGCAAACAAGGTTTTGTGCACTTTCAGGACTTCTAGTGAGCCCTGAGGGCAGGCAGGGATCGATGGCACTCCCCGGGGTAGATAATCAACAGCTCATCTCAAAGGGCAGTGATATTGATGGCACTCTGGAGATCTACAGATACAGTAGCACACCACCGCGTCTATGTTTTGCCTCCCTGTCCTGTATTTCCACTCAACCAGGACAGACCTGTGATGGATGGACTGAAGCAGATGTTTTAGTTTTAAACACATGCCGTGTTTCAGAAACAAAGTCATACAGACGCACTGAGGTAACTGTCTCTGAACTACGTGTGAGTTACCATTTAATTAGTTATTGGCTACAATTTGAGTGCTGCTTTATGTTTTTGTTTGCTTAGTATTTAATAATGATTTTGTAAATTGGTACCATAAAAAATATGCCAAATGAGGTATTAACAATTGTTGTTGGGAACTAAGCCATGAATGTACGAACAATTATCAGATGACGATTAGGGACCGTATCTTTTCTTCACTCAGACATTGTGATGGTGTGAGAGAGAATCTAACACGCTCACTTTATGTGCATCTTTGTGACTCAGAACAGGTTCTGTTGTAAATCCTGTCTTTCTGTCTCACGCGACACAGTTTATTATTCTCACTGTGTTTACAGTCAATACAATTGACAGTTTGGACAAGCGGTGATGTTCGTGTCGTCCTTTTGCGGCAACTCGTTTTCTTCCACTGCTACGTCATAACTACTGCGGCTGCTGCTGCTGCTGCAGGAGTCGACCCTCTAATTGCAACCGTTTATCCACAAGCAAAACATCATTAATATATGGTTTGTCCTGTGCTTATTATTATGATTATTTTATTCATAATAATAGATACTAATAAGTGACATGATATTATTACAATTATCGTTACTTTAATTTGAGAAAAGTAAAGGAAATGAATGCTGCATTAATCACAATTTACCTGTGTTCATGTCAGTGAACTGAAGACCAACATTTTGGAGGATTGTGATGATCATGTCCAACTCAAAAGTCTTCCTAATGCTCTAGTCTTCATTCTCCCTAGAAGAAGTGGCTCAGCTCAGTACATACTGTTTGTATCCTGACTTACTTCAGACAAAGAAACAAACTGTTTACACGGTATTAGAATAGAACTTGTATATGAAAGAGACTTTCAGCATTTATTAAAACAGAAAAAGTCATATTCTGCTTAGAACTTGAATTTCAAATCTTTTTTTTTACTACCGTTCATATTGTGTCTGCTGGCGTTTCACAGTGTTGCAGGTTCACACACACACACACACACACACACACACACACACACACACACCTACTTGTATTTATTGAATGGCTTCAGTCAGCCTCTGCCTTCTGCCCTAATTCAGTTTAATGTAGGAATAATGTAACATTAACCTTTGCCTGGCTTCCCTTACTGTTACAGCACTGTGAGCTGACCTGCTGGTGAATGCCAATCTGATTACAAAGCTCACGTGTGAACAGCCTCCGTCATTCCTCCAGCTCAGGCGCTCCACGTCTAGAATGATCATTTCTTTGTTATCTCACGGCGCCACCCTAAAATTAATGACGACATGCTGCTCAACAACAGTCTGAAAGCATTCAAACACACACTGTAGCTGTGGGAAGACTTGCACTAACCTTCATAATGAGCAACAGCGAAGTCAGAAAAACTGTTTTTCTTTTCCCCACAATGTTTTTAACAGCTCACTAACTCAGATAAACACATTATTCACTTGTCGGCTCGTTATTCAGGATATATCAGGATTCAAGATGTCACTGGCATTCAAAGATGTAATTAACTTCATTCCTATTGCACCGGTGTACTTTAGGTTTAACTGAGGGAGGAAAGTGAACTGGAATAGGGTTCAAAAATAGTTCAGTAAATAGTTTGTAGTCATCATTTAATTTCATAAAATGAGTAAACCTGCCTTTAAAGCATGTGCAGCTTTAAATCCTGTGTGTGAGTTTAAAGTGTTAGGTTGTTCTGTGGAGTCTCTTCATGTGACCCCGGGTCTCTGTGTGGGTCGCGCCATCTGTGGGACAGTTTGTTTTCTCTTGTCTCAGAAAGAAGCTCTTTATGAATGACGATGTCTCCCTGACGGTGTTGAGTGATGGATGCAAAGCTAAATGTGCACATGATCCTATCAAAAAGTGCTGTGTGATAAGTACTCCATAATCTGTCTCCTAATCATTTGTGACATTTCCTTTTCACGAAGCTGTTCCAAAAACAGCCAAGGTGAAGATTGGGAAGAATATTCAGTAGCATAAACACAATTTCAGTTTGTGGGGCAGAATAACAACTGTCCCAGATGCTCAGCAGTGCTGGACTGTGGTGAAGAAAACCACTGTGGTTTTCTCATGTGGAGGATGTGTTTCTTAAATATTAGCCAGGTCAGGTGTCCAGTAGAGTAAGGATAACCTAAGATCCTTATCTACACACGAATTTCCTCTTTGGAGACTGACACGTTAGGATACTGATACTGTGAGGATACATCTGCAGGATGGTCTTCACAAATTAATCCTACTTTTATGATTTTAAGGGCTTCATATATTCACTAAAAGTGAAAAGCTTTTATTAGACTACAGACAAACTTCACAATGCCTTCATGACCTTAGTGTCTCAAACAGTAAGCCTTCAACTTTGATTTAGATTTATTTTAAAAGCCTGGTAACTAGTGTTCCTGGTTCTGTTAGGAGTTGGGTCTCATCCTTTTTTCAGAGACTGTAGATAATGGGAATGATGCCGTTTAAAGTTGACCCCCATAGTCTCATCCAACAACTTGTTTGCAGCTGCCTTTGTGACACACGTAAAAGCTTAAATACATCTTTCAAATGATAATATCTTAACTGAATATTCAGTTTTTTCAAACTGGTCTAGTAATAAAAAAAACACTGACTTTGGTTTGAGGGAACCGTAGGTGCTAAACAAGGAAACAAGAGCCTTCTTTTCCTGTGGCTGCCTCTTTATGGTCAGCGCAGCCTCATGCTGGATAATGCTGCATTGCAACACATGTTGTACAATGTTTTCTTTTGATGCAGGGGGCTGTGCTTGGGGTGCCCCTGCTGCCTGTGTCGAACGCAGCGTCTTGGTAAAGTCAACTGTAAACTGCCTAACTGCTTTTCCGTCTGTGCAGTGCAGCCATTGTCTGTTTTTATTGCGATACAAAGGACTGCAGTTTGTTTTGGTGTGATAAAATAGACAGATGTCCTTTGTGCATTCTGTTGTCAACGTAATCACAAAGTTGAGACCCACTACAAACATCACTGACGATCTGATAATCAAATCAGTAGTTGTATCTGACTCCTGGCTGCACCGTCCTTCCCTCTCCACCTCTCCGTCCGTCCGCACTAATTCCCTAACAACTGGCAATTTTATAGCTTGGTGCCTACCGAATCCTCCAATGTGACCCCGTAGCTATAAAAAACACACACGGTGCCACTTCTCCACCGCACACAGAGACAATTTCCTGTCTTCACCCAGACGCATTCAGCTTCATGTCAACAAGATTCTGTTGCTGCTCGTGCCAGGTTCTCCTTTCAACCTTTATTTGTTTTGATAAATGAGATTGGTTTTTGAATTGGGAGGAAATGGCTAGAATCTTTTTGCAGTAATTTGCCTAGGAATGTAGTCAACTCTGCCTAATTGCACAGAGAGATTTTGATTGCAGGAGTCAGACAATGGCTTGGGTGCTCCACCATGTAAATGATATAAAATATGCAGAGAAAATGAAAAGTAAAAAGCTGATTAATGGAATTAGCTGTATTGTTCTGTGTCCTTCACATACAGTATGTGGTTTAAGCTTAGATTTATCCCCTGTAATGGTCTGATGCCACTGAATACATCTCATTAAATCCTCTCCTGGCCTTTGTTTGTCTAATAAAATCAGGCATTGCTCCCTTTTTGCGCATCAGTGGCTTTAATGAGGTTTGCATTACAATGAGCCAACCTTTATACAATGAGGAATATTAAATCCTCACATGCTTTCAGTAATCAAAAGTCCACTGATCCGTCTGTGTGTTGTCTTGCTGACTTTCTTCTGCCTATAAATAATGTTGTTAATAAACATTCCTCGTGTTTATCCTCCCACAGCAAACCCAACCTGAGAGACACGTTTGCATCGATCCTGCTACACGCTAATCTCCCAGCTGGGAAAGAAGATACATTACAGTTGACAGAGAGTTCGTCATTTACATCACGAGACGAATGAAAAGTGCCATGGCGTGTTCGTATGTGCTGAGCGTGCACATAAATACTGTAAATGCTGCTGTCACTTCACTCAATATAAATATATGATTTGGAAATGGACACTTTATGTCACATCTTCTGACAGATGATAGAAACGTCCCCCAACATTCTGTTCCTCAGAAATACAAATACTGCATTCTAGTACTTTGTACAAATACCTTACATTGTACTTTAAAGTAATAAAGATAGTGATCCGTTGGAGAAATTCAAAATGGTGCCAGAGATAAACTGTATTTTCGTTCAAAGTTATCGCCTTAAAAACTGTGAAGTGAATCCTCCATGATTCGGAGCTGTGAAACTGTTTTTCTGTGTGAGGTTACGATGGCTTCGTCAGCTGCAGTGAATGGCTGTCAACACTGTCACGGGGTAGTCCGATAAGAAAATATAGTCAGACGCGCTGTATCAGCAGCTTGTCCAAGCTAATGTGAACAAGCATGCAGGTGTTCAATAGACACAATGGCAGACTGAAATGCAAGGGTTATACTTAGTATTGCTGAGCATTGTGGAATATTTCTAATGCAGTATCTTCAGCAATATTAACTAAAAAGCCTCCTTTTCTCCGTTTCCGTCCTTCGCTGCAGTGAGGAAATGCCAAGTAGGCCAGCTGTAACTTTTCTAGGTAAAACACTTTAGATAGAGAGTCCAACAACAACTTTTCTTAACTTTTACAATCTTCAGACCTTCAGTTTGGACACTGGGAACCGTTATGATGGTTCTTCTCTTCCCTGGGTGTCTGATGTTGATGAGTATATGAGGCTAAGAGCAATGATGTAGGAGGTAGGAGGACGGTTTGCTTGGATGAGTGAGGAACATGCAGGGTTTTTCTGTAGGAGACAGAAGTTTCTTTCCACATAACCTAACCTAGCATCAGGGATCCTAAACCGAACCAAACCACTATGTTTCCATAACAATAACTTTGCTTTAATGGCTGTTGTCATGACATCGTTCCCACTGCTCAATAGTGACTCCAGGTTGTATCTTTACAATCTGTACAATGAAAACGTGCTGCACATTTTGGCAAGACTCAATCTTCTAGTTTCTCTTAGGCTGAGCAGACAATTGCTGACATGTTTGGATGTTTTCCTATTCCATTGCTCTGCTTCTCAGTCATTTGCCCTTCATTATTTCACATTTACTTCTTAATCCTCCAGAGACTGTTAATCAGATCCCGGAGGCAGGTGCTACAGTTCAGATCAATGGTAACAATGTTGTTGTTGTTTTTTCACCCACAACAGTTTTACTGCACAAATAGAGAAGTGCAGGTACTTTAGTGCTGCAGCTTATTCTAGAAGACAAGAGATGAAGGACAAGAGAAAGTGTTGCACACTACAGTATACCCTACAAGCAAAACAATACAAAACAGAATTCATGTTAGAAACAAAGACGATATACGAATACTTTATTATCATAATTAGAATTATACTTCAAGCTGCTGCCTTTTTTTAATATGGATTTAAGAAGCGATAATGATATGACCTGTTGTTATTAGTAAGAAAACATGTAATATTACAGTAAATAAAATAAGAATGGAGAGTAGTTTATAGTACATCCATCACACCAGCAAAGGTTAATCTACTGTATCTTCAGTTTGGCATGTATGAGGATTTTAATCATATGAATGTGACTAAATGAGTAAAGACATTTAGTAGGCATGCAAATAAAAGCTTAATTTCTAATAATGCATAATGTGCTCTGAGTTCCAGTCTCCCCTTAGTGCATATGCATCAGTGATAATTGTGTATATGACCTTTAAAAACAATTTTAAAACAAAGAAATGTTAAATTATCTTTCTTCAAATTTAAAGGTACCATTCAGGAAAAGCTTTATCTTGATTTTCTTTTTCTTCCAGTTCTACACTTAGAGCTCAACAATCGATATAAAATATGAGCAGCATATTTCTTGGCAGCACTGTCCGTGGTTTGGCAGTAGCTAATGCTGTTCAGCTGCGTCTCTATAGCTAATCTTAGCGTCCATATTAATATACAGTAATACCACTGCACTGCTGTGAATCGACAACCTTGTGCATCTGCAACCAATATGGCAGCGACAGCCGCTAATTGAGAATTATCTCACAGGGACCAAAGGGCAATGGAAGTGTCCTTCAGGGTTGAGGCTGATAATGCTAAATACAATAAGATGACAGCATGTAGCAAAGCTTTGCTGTTTCCTATTAGCCACTGGATCAATCTCAGATGTTAAGCCTCAAGACCCCAGAATAGCTTTGGCTGTGGCTGTCGATGATTTACAAGGCAGTGAGAAATGGCATTTCATGGGTAAACAAAACTAAGCCTGTACAGATGGCATTATTTTATTTCTTTTTGCTCTGTGTGACCCTCTGTCATTGTTCAAATGGCTCAGCTTGGGCTCAAATGCTGCTTGTCATTTGTCACGCTCTTTCCAAGGTCAGAGTCCAGGAGTGGGTAATCTTGCTGCTCTATAAATAGCCTCCACTCACAGTGCTGCATGTGCATGTACAGATGGGCACTGTACTGTGAGGCAGTCAGGAGTTGGATGAAGATGACTTTAAGATGACATCTAATGAAAATCCGTTGCACGCCAATGATGTCAGCAAATACTGGGATGTATCCCGTGTGTCATGCCTGTGATCACGTACTGTATGTACAGTATGTGCACAAACCACTGCTCCTGCCAGGAACAGAGACCACCGTCAGCAGCAGCAGGACAACAACACGCTGAACATCTGTGTTGACAGGCTGGTCTCTTTATTGTCTCCAGCTGAGGAGGAACTAACAAGGCCCTTCCATCCAAAGAAATCAAACGCTTTCCGAGCACGTTGCTAGATTTTGTTCGAGCGACCGACAGCACCCGAAACCCTGAGAGTGAAAAGTCCCTCTGCAGACTGATTGTGCTCTATGCAGGATGCAGCATGCACTGTAAGTGGCATTTCCTGTCAATGCAATCAAGCAGGAATCAGCTCTACGTGGCTCTCTGCTCTCATTACGCTCCTCTGTAATAGTCCTGCTTTCCGAGCCCGTTCCTGCTGTTTCAAAGACAGATGATGTGATTATAGCAAATGGCTTCTGTTAGCACATGGCTAAGCCATATGATTGTTCTGGGACTGCTTTGCAACAATCAGGGGTTTCCCTGCATTGCTCTATCCTTCTTTTTATTGTTACTTATACTGTATGCCATCGATGATAGAAATAACTGCTGCTATCATTCTTTTAGCTGACATTTGAAACAAATAGTGTGGTTTGAATTGAGCATATAATGTTGCAAGAAACTGAACGTGGTATCTTTTCTAATTCCTTTTTTAAAGTACTTTGCTTAATGAAGATGGAGGAAGAGTTCTTTTGATTTGGCCTGATACTATAACAAACGGGATTTACACGGTGTTATGTGTCTTCTGCAGTACTCTGTGACCAGTCCTTCGATAATATCCTTGCACCGCAGCGTGGGATTGTGTGTCAAGGTCTCAGCCTGGCTCTGAAATGGAACCAGCTTTGTGAGGTGCTAAAAAAATAACCACCATATGTCACCAGGGTCATCTAAGCTACAACTGGGAGGCTTTTTTTAAACAGAAAGCCTGCATTACAATCTGGGGCCATGACTTTTGAATGCTGTTAGCATTTACAGGCCAGGGGACGTGTATCATGCACACTGCTGTGGGAGGTGCTGCATCCAGTGTTTGCGAGACTGAAAGTCAGCCTGTCTCAGCTTCTACTGCTTTGATTTATTTTTACGAGTTGTGGAAATCTGTGGAAATGCAACTGGGTAGAATGGCTTTTGAGATTATCAATTGTTAAATATAATTCTAATTCCGGTTTTGCAATGATTGTTAAATGACTGAAAACTAGTGT
This sequence comes from Microctenopoma steveboyesi, assembly GCA_032359275.1. Classification (NCBI taxonomy): domain Eukaryota; kingdom Metazoa; phylum Chordata; class Actinopteri; order Anabantiformes; family Anabantidae; genus Microctenopoma; species Microctenopoma steveboyesi. Next base: position 16,146,818 of record JAUMHF010000013.1, read on the forward strand.
AGTATTTCAGTTGTATGTACATTATTAAGCCACAGTGTTTATTCAGTTCCTGCTGGATAAGAGAGTCGGATTTATATCATCATCACTGTTCACTCAGCTATGTCCTTCCATCACTCCCCAACAACAAATCTGTCCCATTCTTTGCTGTGGTCTATTTGAACACGATGAATAATTGATTGCATTGATTGAGTGTGATGGAATTTGTCCCAGAGAGCGGCAGGTAGATTTACATTTAGAGCCAGTTAAATTAAATAAAGGTTTTAATCATTGTCTGGGTTGAATGACGTCTTCTGTCAAGATGCTTTGATTCAACCTAATGTACATATTTGAATAACGTCTTCATAATGTTTAGTAGCTCTCCTAATCACCAAGTGTATGGAATTACTAACATACTGTATAATCATTACAGGGAGGGTAGGGGATAAAATGTCCTAGAGACATGCAGAGACAGCTGAATGGACTAGACAATTGCACACCTTGTTTTCTGAGTCATAACTGAATGAAATCTAAGCAAACACAAATAAAACACACCTTTACCTCATTAACACGAATCCACATAAACTACTAAATACGTTGAATACTATAGTGTCATAGAAATATCCCATTTTCACGTTTTCGTCAGTATTAGTGTTTCGGTCATGTGGCTGGAGTGCAGTGTATACATAGACAAACTGTTGACTAATTCTAACCAATTATTTCTGGACCTGATTCACTAAATGTTTGCACATGCAGAAACATATACAATCATATTATCACCCATGAGCAATGGCACAAACCTTCATTTTTGTGCAAAATAAATTCCACTTTACTGCAGGTACTGTTGTGATCTCTCAATGTATGTTGTCTGTGTTGTCCCGTGTCCTGAAATCCTTGTTCAAGAAATATGTTTTTACATAAGGTTACAGTAATAAATGCAAAGCCACATTAATAAAAACCACTCCACAAAAGGCTTGACTGGGTAAGGTTTATGATGTCAGAGAAAAGATCTTGGGGTTAAAATAGAAATAAAACACTGACTAAAACTGTTTTCTAACACTGATGTCGCTCAGTCCTATATGTCATTCTTATCAACAATAAGCACCTCCTGGCCCACTGGCCATGGCTAAAGGCAAGATTACGTCTCTTCAGAGGCTTTAGAACATTCAAATTTGTTGGAAAAATCATCCACTTCTGCTGCAAATCAACCAATCAATTAGAACAGGATGGGAAACTCTGTACCAAGAAATGAATTTCAATAAGTAAACTGAATATAGCATCATTTTTATTGACATATTTACTTCCCAATCTCACTGCAGTTCCACTGTATAGACAACAGTGTTCATCAAAATCAGATCAACACACAGACCGAGGGAGATTTGTGTGCTTTGCATGGCAGCCTGTGGAGATTATACGTCACTGATTGTGCACACACGTCTAGCAGAATTTATTGGTTCGTTTTTAAGCGTGGAGATCTGTGTGTGTTTCATGAAACAGAAGCAGCTCTTCAAAAACTCACTTCACTGTTGAAAAGCATGATTTAGACTTGGTGGTATTTAGGCCAATCTGTTCTTCAGACTGTACAATCTGCAAGAGGTGACATTAGTCATATCCACCTTTTTTCTTAGCAACCGTGTTGTCAGTGAAATGCTCGAGGTGTTAGAGGAAGGTGGGTATAGCAGGGTGAGGGTTAGGGTTAGGTTAACAGGATCTCATTTCTGTGTATATATATGCTGTAGTAGCTAATAAACACCTTAGTAAAAGACTGTGTCAGAACACAGATACTTGATAAGCTGGTAGCTCCTAATGCCCACTCACAACACACACACACTGTGTAAAGAAGGTAATATACAGTATAACTGTGGGACTCCTACAAGTTATCCTGCTTTGATTTTTAATATGCTAACAGAGCTACAGGCTTCAGGCAGAGGAAGGAGAAGACACAGGCCTTCTTGTTCTTGCTGCACAGCCTGTCAGGAGCGTATTTATAACCCCGCGTGTCACTGCGTGAGCACAGATTTGCACCTTTTATATGAAGCAAGTGACTTGTGAAGACGGATGACATAACTGAAACATTCAGCTCAGACAGGGAGGAGATCTGAGTTGCTGTGATTGATTCTTGTTTGTCAAAGGTCAAATGTGACATGCAGTGTGAGTGTAGACAGCATATTTCACAGGGATCCTTCTTTGTATGGAAATAATAATGTGCCCTAAAATCAGCGTGTTTATTTAGGAAAGTAAAGGTCTTGGTATGCTAATGACTTTTTTTTAAATAAATCAATTGCCATTTGTTCAGTTTTGTTAAAACGAGTAGATTTCCTGAGTCTACATAGATTTTCTCTGAAGAGGAATCAGCTCAGTTGCAGTCTCACTCTGGTAGACTAGCCACTTATCTGGGCCTTTCTATTCCTTCCGAGTAATGGTAATGGACAGACTCAGCGGGTCAAAATTATCTTAGTAGTTCTGTCATTGCTTGTAATTGACTTAATAAATTGAGGATGATGATTCAGAAGTGGCTAAATAGTTAGGGTGGGAGAAAATGAGCTGGGGAGAGGGAGAAAGAAGGAATCTCATGCATGGAGGCACAAGGGCAATTTAGAGTTGCTGTCGCTTTTCAAGGACATACCAGCTTTGTGGTATTAATGAAATGAGCAGCCGCCAAAGTCCTGATAATAAATCAGTCCTGTGAGTCCAGCAGAGGCTGGTAATGATGTCAAACTGCATCCACGCAATTCTAATGTAAATGCAAAGAAGAAAACCCATTTGCTCCCATTCATAAAAAAAGAATTGCAAGCAGACAACATTCCTACAGATGTGGGCTGTAGCTGGTGACGTGTGAAACAACTGGGGACACTTCAGTCATAACTGTCTCATTAGTCTGTACGTGTTTCATTTCTAGTTATGACTCTGATAACAAAAAGAGAGCTGCGCTGCTCTTAAAACCACCATGTCAATTACTATGAAATGGATTTCAGAGGAAAAGCTGAGAAAGATGTGGAGAGAGCGTCGTTGTAAAAGCGGAACTGTGGCTCTAATTGGCAATCATTTTGTTTCCCCTCCCCTCCAGCCAATCAAGTTGTAGTAGTGGGTTGGTGGCCAGTAATCACCGCATTTCACCTGCAGGGTTATGTGGGTAATTGAAGCCTGGAGAGAAGCTGAAAAGAGGAGAAATGTATAGGTGGGAGGCTTAATTTTACCTTATCAGGAGCAGCAGATGTGGTGGAAGACTCATCCTCTAATACCAGGACTCAGAGATGGCGTTGCAGGCAAAAGCTTCACAAACTCTCCTGGATCGCTATTTCACTAGAGATGATATCACACACAGCACACTCTATGGCCCCTCAGAACGCTCCGACCGAGCTTTTCCTGCAGCCAGTTTGACCAGAGGAGCCCCACTCGAATGCAAATGCCCTCCGTATTCCTCTTATCTGCTCTTTGTTTGAGGTTCATAACCAGGCAAATACTTTCCAGCATGAAAACTAAAATCAGAATCACTGCTTTTCAATGTTCAGTCTTAGAGTGTGCAGAACTAGAGGTACAAAGCCTCCATGTCATTCATGTTAACAGCCAAATGAAAAAGAGACAACACGGAGTCAAGCAGACATCTGTCACCCGGAGAGTCCGAGTTTAATTCAGAGCAATGCGCTTCAGTACAGGATGGATCCGTCTGCAGAGTGTTAGACATCAACTCAACACGCATCACAAAAGCTGAGAAAACTTGTCACAGTGTTAAACCATTGACAACAATGTGTAAATAATAGATTAATAACACTTTTAAATTGCTTTGATGTTGGTCTCTCGGTTTCTGGCTCAAACCATCCCGTCATTAGAGCCCATTAGGTGTGTCACCGTGTAAGTACATGTATCATGTTGATTTACGCCATAAAGCCATACATGAGCTGTTTGAACCAATAATTGTTTGCCCCTCCCACTAAGTTTGTGTGCATGGTCTTTGTTGTTATTCTCTGGTAGTGAAATCAGATTTCAGTGTGCTTGAACCTAAAAAGAAGCTTTTTCACTTTTAATAGAAATAATAATAATCGTAGATTTAGACGTTTTTATTCCCTCTAGGTACATTTTTGTGGGCAGGAGTTGTGTGGTATAAAATGTACCAACGATTTCAGAGTCTAGTCCAGGGATACTCATCATGAAATTGGGATTCTCTGGGCTCTGGGGTTTCTAGAGGTCTGCCCTACTAACTAAGCCACAAATTATTGTACAGCAGATGACAGCACTGTCAGTGTCTTGTTTAACACAGCACCTCGACGTGCAGCAAGGAGCGTTTGGGAGTGGAGTTGCTGACCCTGGGATTCACAGTCACCTGCGCTACCAACGACGCTACAACAAACACTGCTCACATTTCTTTTTTCTCTCTTTCTGTCTCTCTGTGAGTGTAGGACCTGGGTGGGGGGAGTCCTCCTCAAAGGAACTGGAAGGGGATTGCCATCGCCCTGCTGGTCATCCTGGTGGTCTGCTCTCTCATCACCATGTCTGTTATCCTCCTCACACCAGGTGATATCCCTGTGTTTACTCTGGTTTTTACTGTTATTACAACACACTGTCCAACAAGATTTACAACCAGGACAATAACTACAAATGCATTACTTGTCAGCCTTAACTATATCAGCAATAGTACATGCGTGTGTTTTCTCATGCTGGCGATCACACAGAGAATGTTTCTGCAGTTTCCCTCAGCTTGACCCAGCTATCTTTTCAACTACACGTTTCAGTTTAAAGGGCCCACACATGCTGTCCTTATGGACATGTATTCTTGTTTCACTGTTCCCATGTCAACCAAGAAATGAAGAAATGCAACTACAACAGTAATAGCTAATGCTGTAAAACTGTTGCTCATAAACGTGTTTGGCTACAGGTGAACAGATTATCCCACAGAAGACGTTTCTCCAAAATATGTGTTTAAATAAACTATATGTATCAATATACTGTAGATATTACATATCTGTGGTTTAGCACGCTTAGCCTTACAACTTAACTGTGATAAGTAAGTTGTCGTGGCTTTGTCTATGTATGTTTGGGACCTGTGAGACTCCCTAGGCCACTAACCTGGCATCTTGTTGTTACTCTGTTCTTTCCTGTTAGCTCATCAGTATTCCTCGGTTATTTTCTTATTGTTATAGACTCTATTCTGCTCCTAGAATTATGAAAAATCATCACAATCCACTGCCCATGCAGTCACACTCTTCCCTGGTGTATTCTACGGCTGGTTAGACTTTCATTGCCTCCATAAACAAACATGCTGTGTGGAGTTATCAAGGAAAGCCAATATGGCTGACATTCAAAATGACTTGGCCCTCCTATTCTGCTCACAATCAGCAGCTGTCCTATTCACAAGGAGCTGACAGTTGGCACATTTTCTGTCTGCTAAAGGCATAGCATTTTATAATTAAAAATGAAACATTTGCAGGGGCCACATTGGAACAGCTTGAGGATTTAGTAGCCCAGTAATGATCATGCTAATGAACATATGAAACGATGCTGTCCGTCATTGTTCCATGAATGTATTTTATATTCACATAGATATTAGTGTGTGTGTGTGTGTGTGTGTGTGTGTGTGCAGGTGTGTGCGTAATGCCTCTATGAACATCTGGTTTAAAATGGCACTCTACATCTGCCTGTCAAGCAGGTGTAAACACCCAGCTGTCCATTACTTTATTCTGGTTGACATGGAAACATGGACATCTTGGCTGTTACGACTACGTAAAGTTATACTTTATACACGTGCTGTTTCTCTGTGGCCTTGTTACCAGAGGAAAAAAAAGTGGACCCTGTGTAAATATGCAGTGTAAACTAAATTTCTCAGATCATATATTTAACCAGGATTTTTACCTTCACTTCCATTGTCCTCAAATCAAAGCATTTAAATAAATGTTGCCTGTAACAAGTGTGTTTAACATCAGGTCAAGAGATTTCCTCGTTTTGTTGTGGGCATGCTCTAAGTTTGAAGCTTAGCGGAGGTGATGCTGAAGCCATGTAAATATGGTGTAGTTCGTTTATGGTTTCAGCTTTTACTTGTTTTCTATGCAAAACCCAGTGGTGAAGACTGAGCGCATTTTAACTGAGAGAGCCATGCAAACGTCCACGTTGGCCTGCAAGACATCATTATAAAAGCCACACTGTCACTATGACACACAGAGTTTATGCCTATAGGCTCACACTACCTATGACATTAGCTGTGGGTCAAACCGATGTGTCTGATAACATAAGATGTGCATGTTGTGCACCACTTGTCCGTGTAACTGCAGTGTAACAGCATGAACACAGGTTTTACTTTCTGTGCTCAGAGCTTTCAGCATGTGTTTTGATGGTAGAAAAACACCTTCGTTGCCAGTGGTGAAACCACGCACCAAGGTCAAGCATCTCTAGCTAGATAAAGCCGGCGTTTAATGACTGTGGAGAGCATCTATGTAATAGTTTCCTTACATTCATTTTGGCTTGGTTTTTTTCAGTTGACAATCAAGCTGGAAGTGACACCAAATTAACTGTGGAGGATTTGTTCAAACCTGAGTTCCAGGTCTACGACCCAGAAGCCAAATGGATCAATGGTGAGTTTCCATTCAACCACTAAATGTATACATATATAAAACATTTCATGTGGGGTGGTTACAGAGATTTCACCGTCACATTCAGTGGAAACTGTGGCCCAGTCATTACCACTCTTGGACTTTACGATGCGTTGGGGGGCAGTCTGATACACAACCTGTAGTACCCGCCCCGTTCTTCATGTCTTGTGTACTACGTTGCTTCATACAAAACCCACCATGACTCCACCTTGACATGGATGGTGCCTCGATGAGTTCTGTGTGGGTGATCGTGGCAAACATACAGCCGGACTGCTTGAGTACCTGCAGTACAGGGATGACTCTCTCTCTGTGGCCTCCCCTGCTTTGTAATTAAAGCTCAGTGAAACAGCCAGCTGACAGTTCCGTTTTAAACAAGGCTGCTGTGTTTCACCCTAGCTGTTATCTTGCATCTAGTTATGCAAATTCAGATGTTAGGATTTATTTTCCCTCCTCTTATTTACATTGTATTGATTCCTTATTTGCTAGAAGGGGATCATGTGTTAAACCTGGAAGGCTCTGGCTGAAAATAAACCACACTGAGTAAAGTGGAAGTGAATCTGATTATGGTTTCCTCAGAGGTAGGGAAAAGATAACAATGCCTCAGAGGGAGAAGGACAGAGTTGTGAGTTGCCCATGTCGCTCTTTCTGTCTGTTGCCTTTCCAGATTACTCTGTTTGTTTTGGCTTTCCTCCTTGTTGCCCATCGACTCTCTCTCCCTGCCCGAGGACAATGGAAAGAGGCAAGGCCTTTCTGTTCGTCAATACCCTGCTCCCGGGCGACATTTTTCCACTATCTTCCCAATGCCATCTCATTCCCCGACTTGACCTCAGGCTAGACAGAGAAAGCAGCGATGTTATGCGATGAGTCAGTCAGAAAGTCAGCTTTATAGGGTGGTTTGTGGATGGATGGGGCAAAATAGACTGCAGACAAATGGGAGAAGATAACAGACAGACGGGCGCGAGGAAAGATTGATCACTAGGATTTGCAGAAAAAAATGTGATTTTTTTTCCTAAGACAGGCTTTGGAGGTTTTGGGTGGAAAGCCTTTTGTCTCTGTTTCCATTAGAGAAAATCTGAATGTGCAGATTATGTGCTTTAAATGATCAAATGGGTAATGTAATCTATTTTCTGCGTATTGTAACAAATCACACATATTCATATTTTATATTTCTGTAATATTTTACTGGTTGCTGTTTTATTTGTCGTTTTCTATTATTACTATTTATTATCCTTTGATTTAATCATGGGTATGGCAGGATACTACAGTAAAGAATGTCATCTATGAATAATAATTTGGCCTGAAGTCTATTTAGATTTACAGGAGGATAGGATCTGTTGGATAAATAATGTTCAGCATTTCAGGTAAGAAAAAGGTAAAAACAAATAGTTTAAAGTCAAATATTGTACGTATGACGTCAGTGTGTGGACTTTAGCGTGTTACATGGTGAAAAGTATGAATTCTGGCCATTCTTTATTGAAAAGCAAGTGGATTGTCTCAGACATAAATACACTGCCCTGATCATTTGTGGCACTCAATCTATCATTTTTATCTTGTTTTCTGCCCATCATTACTTAAGTCATATGACGTCCAGTGTCCTCTACTACTAATGCTTATAAGCAGCTGTCACATTGCGAGCTCGTTGTGAGCACCCGAGAAGACAAATGCACACATAAATGCAGTGAAGTGTGCGCGTGTTGCAGATTGATCGTCACCTACCCACCTAACGGCTTACCTGTCAGTTCACATGACATATTGTGTTTTTGACCTTGTAAAGCCCAACTACTTGTTTTCTAGTTTTGTCTCTTAACTTCAAGTTGCCGTTGTTGGCTGTAGTAAGTTGTTTAGGGTACATACATTTGGTTGCATATTTACAGAATAATCCCATCTGCATGAGATCAGTTCAGGTTCAGACATGAAATACAATATGCTTTTCAGAGTAAGGTTGAGTTTCAGTTTGATTATCACACTCTTGTGCTTGGCTTAGACAGGCTATGAGGCCCAAGCCATCATATACTTGTTACACATGTTAGGATCACACGTGCATTAGCTAGAATTAATTCAATTATAATTGGAATTGTGATTCTTCTTTGTAGGAGCTCTAACACCAGGTGCCACCACACGTCTTTGACTGGACTTGTTTTAGTTCCTTGATGTTTTCCAGAGCGCTCAGACCTGAAAAAGCTGTTGTCAAGCAACTTAAACAAGTCCAGGTGCCACTGAAAAAAACCGTTGTATGTTGCATTATTTGTCACAGAGGAACCTTTTTTCTACCTCAGGTAGTCGCATTATAGAACTGGTCTGATAGAATATTGTTCATAATTCATTCAAATGTAGGCAGCAAATGTCATCCCATTTCTGATGTAGGAAGTTAAAAGCTAAGTTAATAGACTGTATGCTGGAGTCAGTATAAGTGAATAAAAGTCAGAGGTTCTTTACTTGCTGGGCGTCAGATGAACCAACCAGTTCTATACAAGATACTGTAAATGTCCATGGGTGACTTCCAGTTAAATGAGTGCTGATTTGAAGTTATGGATGGATGCGCTGCTTCAGTCCGACATCTAACTGAGTGCATCGTTACAGATTAAATTAGATGCTAAAAGCACTGTGATCTTTCATCTTCCTGGTAATGGAGCGAGTTTTTCACAGGACATTGTTTCTTTGAAATGCCCCCATTTCATCTGGAACACACTGCAGATGATCTCCCAATTACACGTAGCTCAGACTGGTGAATTAGTATCTGTTGATTAGCCTGTGTCATTAGGTAAATCACACTGGTTAATTCTCCTGTTTTATAGATGCATCAGCAGTCCTTCTGCTGGATTATTTTACATCATTTTTGTATTGTTTCACACAAATTAGCATACATTACTTTTCATGACTATATTACACATCCATTTGCAGAATGTCACATAATTGTCTTGGATGTTTTTCTGGTGTTACACACTGGTGTAAATTAATTTCCATTATGACAGAGAAAGTCACATTCGCTACATCGACAGTCTGCTGAGGAGAGGGCACCATGCTGTGCTCACTTTGGCTCACGCTGACCAAATAACACACCAGTTGGCTCACAACCTCCGATAGACTCAACAGACAAGTCCGTCAAGTGGAATAACATATCAGTCAAACACAACATATCTATAACTGGGTGGCACCACCCCGCCCTTTCCCAGCATAGTAAGGACGCAGTACATTCAAACATATCCATACGTATGGAGACGGTCATACAATTACTCTAGTCATAATTTTGGCTCTTCATGCCACCATAATGGGTCATTGTCCATCTTTCCTGAGAAGCACCGCCCAGTGAAGAAAAGATAAAACATGTCTCTCATCTTGTCTTCTTCTGGGATCTGTTTTAGAAAATGTCATTGATATGTATATTGTCCTTTGAATATTTAGATGAATTAATGGCCTCAAAACCCTGTGATTAACATGCCCAAATTAGATTAAGTGAACTGAAAGTGTTAAAAATGAATTCATTAAACTGCTTTGAACAAACAACAAACTTAGAGCTTGTTCTTTTACAATAACACAACAATACAGTATAAATACCTTTAAGCAACCACATTTAAGATGTGCATCTAAATCCTAGCTTGTAGAAATCATTACTTCTAGCTTAGTAAATGCTCCGTCCTAGACTAATCTTTACAAATTTATTATTGAACCTCTAGTTGTCAATACTGTTTACCTCATTCAAATTACCACTCAGCTTCAGCTAGTCACCTACATTGTCTATCAATTCTCCTCATTCACTGCAATCAGATCAGTCTTTTTTATTACCTGTAAAGCAGGCATGTTGCTGACAGAGTAATAAATCCTCTGTGGGATGTTTGGATGGATAATCTAACTGGGCAGCTCCCAGAAATACACACATGTCATTATGTGAAAATAAAACTGGCTGCTGCTGTAAAGATGCACTACTTCAGTGAATAGTCTGAAAGATTTAGTATTCAGTAATATTAGTAATAAATAGAATAATTATACCACAGCTATGAAATATGCTGTGTTTTCCTGAGCTGTAGAATGATGTACATGTGTGTATTTGTTTCGTACCTGTGCTCCGCTGTAGGCTGCAGCCATTCCACAGTTTCTCACATAGCAACAGCATCCTTTTTTTTACATGTGAATGTAGGGCTATTTATCTGACAGAAACACAGAATAAGGGAGGATGCATCTATAAAAGGAGCATGTTACATATATGACTGTAGATAAGCTGTATCAGTCTGAGTTGTTCTCTCCAGCCTCAGTAATGCCTTAAGTCAGAGCTCCTGGATCCGAGGCAGTGCAATTGCGAGAGGATGGGAGGTAGTCTCAAAGTCTAAAGGTTATGTTAGCTTGAAGGCAGATGTTGGCTACTGCTCAAATACCTCAAATGTGTAAACTACAAATTTTCTACTGAGATAAACTATGCTATAACAGTCTAACTACAAAGCAGGACCATTGTTGTACTACAAACAGATAAAAGATAAGATAAATCATAGATTAACCAGGATAAATCATAACCTGAAGATCTTATGTGAGTAATTTACCTAAACATCAGCATACTTCTTGTTACCCTCACTGGATGTTAATATATGTGGAGTCAATATTTCCTTACTCTACTTACACTCCTTACACTCTCAAATCAAGAGTTTGGCATTCAGTGTGTGGCTTTGTATTGGAGTTCTCAGTGAAGGTAAAGCATACAATAATACCAGATGTGACTTTCATTTCTGTGTTTATCTGACAGGGGACCTGTCTTCTCCACTGAATCACTAGTCGCTCTACAGTTCAGTTCAGTAGGTCTGCCCGCGCTGAGCCATCAACTCACCTTGATTTTCTTTCATCTTCCTAATTAGCTACATGATCACGCCAATTAATCTCTATTCCCCCGACACTCAGCGTGATGGCAAAAGGAGGGAAGCATCAGCCATGTAGCTGTCAGCTGCCAATGATCTGCAAAGTGGTTTGCAACATATGGATTGGTAGCAAGGAAACAAGGCCTTGAAAAGTAAATTGCATTCTTTTTAGGCTCGTTTTTCCAATTGTAAGCTTTTGCAGCATCATTCTCAGGGGTTAATTAGGAATTGCATGCTCTGGTGCCTCCCATTAATTAACATTAGAGACTCCCTAAGCTGTGCTGGGAACTGCTGCTAAAGTAGCGGGTGCAGGGAAAACTGTGTGTGTGTGTTTATCTCCACTGCTGACATGCAAATGTGTGTCACACACAGACACATTTTTTAGAGCATGAAAGTTGTTAATGGCTGCATGATACTGCCCAGCAGCTCCTTAGCGTAAATCAGCCAGAGATCTCTGGGTGCACAGAGAGATTGACCCGCATGCTCTGTCCCTTCACGCCTACGAAATATTCAGCTTCTTCATACAGTGTATGTGATGTCACCCAGCACTGAGTTGAGCCCTGTACTAAGCCCATCTCACATTCCTCTCCGTCTCCCATTAAGCCCCCATTAACACATTCTATATTTTGCAGCACCTCACATGCCCATTATGGCTGTTCATAGCACCTAGGGAAATGGATTAAAATGGAGATCCACATTTTGTCTATGCACTTTCTTATTGTGTGTGATTTTCAGCAAGATGACATAAGCACAGATATTAGTACATAAGACATTTGGTTATTCAGCACTATTATTAAACTACTAATTCTCAATAATATTCTCCATATCCGGGCTTTGGATGACAATTGTATAATAACCCAACGTAAAACAAATCATAACGATGGAATAATTAGTACTGGACCATAGGAGGCTCTGACCACACACGATCCGTTTAAACACTTGTGTGGATGTTATGCATGAATAGAGAGGGTTGGGGAGCTGCAGGGGGTGTCAGGTGGGGACGGGACTGAAGAGAGCGCTGGAGTGCAGCAGGTTAAGTGTCAGCCTCTCCTAGGATGAGAGGACGGGTAAGTGGCCATGGAGGTACAAGTGAGAATACAGTCTGGGTGTTACCATCCACCAGATGAGTCGGGGACTGAGCTGGTAGGTTGAGGTTGATTTCCCAGATGACTGGCCAAGACGATGTCTACAATTGCAGTTGGCTGCTGTTTGTCAAGATGGCCGATGTGTAGTTACTTACTAGGCAGTCAGAGGGAGAGGCACAGAGAAACTGCCCGAGAACCAACTAGAGAGGTGTTGTCCACAGATCACAACAAATCTTTACTACAGGTTTTCCACAAACAGCCCAACAACATCCTGAAGCTGTCCTCCACCAAAGAGTACACAATGCAGCGTCAGAATACCAAAAATCTCACAGTACCTATGAGGCAGGGTCCAACAATAGCACAAGGTCAATTTAGGTGAACAGGGTTTCAGCATGTCGCAAAGAAACCAGGAGAGAAACAGCAACAGAGAATAAAAAAGGGAAAGGGCTGTTTCCAATGAACAAAACAAGACAGGAAGCAGGAAGTCAAGGCTTGAACCACGATGACAAGCCTGTCAGGAAGCTCTGATGCCACATCACATGATGTTTAGGCTGGATAAAAGAAAGACAGCAGGTGGAATACACTGCAGCAATCAAGCTGAGAAATGAATGTCTAGACTTTTTGGAAGTAGCTTTTTATGTCATCCATATGTGTGGTAATGATGGGATTATATATGGATTAATGACTGCATATATGGCAGCCGGATAAAAAAGGGGCAGCATCCACTGATTTGCAACTAACACTTAGAGGTGGCTGTGGGTCAGGAGGTAATACAGTTGCTTCCCAATCGCAAGATTGGTGGTTTAATTGTGAATATGAATGTGTGAATGAGAAGCAGAGTAAAGCGCTTTAAGAACCACCCTACATAGAAAAGCACCGTATGAGTACAGATCATTTATAGCAGAGAATAATAGCATCAGTGTCCTTAATGAATCTTGACATTTGCAGGAGAGGCACACCCCCCTGATTCTTAGTTGCTGCCAGGGCTGTTTCTGGGTCTGTGTTGGCCCTATGCAAGATTATCTTGGAGGGCCCCTGTTTTGAATGTAAACCTTTCAATTATTTATTGCAATGCATCATAGTAGGTTCTCAAAACTGAGCAAAGATTCAAATCGGATCCACAGTTTTTACTTTTTTGTGTTATGAGATTCAACTATTTGGTTTATTACATAATAGTGTGTAATAATAATTAGGTAAAGAGCAGAACTGTCCAACAATTTTTAAAGACTTAAGGTAAAGGTAAAGATTTAACAACAAAATTATTGTAATTATTGTTATTGTAACAATTCACATTTTAAGATGCAAGATGCACACATTTCATTTTAAACGTCTACTTGTATTGGTGACTGGTTGGATTAGCATGTGACATGCATGTAAACTGCAACTACACTGGCTGGCTGAGGCACACAGTAGCAGTGTGATTAACTGTCTTGTGTTTAGTTGACTTTCATATCAAAATCTACACAAATACAATTACATCTGTTTCAAATTTAATTTTTTTGCACCTGTCATTAATGAATGTTGTTAATTTGTCATAGGGTAAAGATTGTGCGGCATCTTCAGGCTACTGCAGGACATATTAGTACAGATCATAAACCTGGTGTTGTTAAACAAGCAAACCAGTAATAAGAGCATCTTTCATCTTTCATAAAACCACATTTTAAAGTCAAACAGACAATGTGGACAGAGAATAATTTCCAAAAGGATTTTGCTTAAATCAAATACTTGATATGTGAGTGAATCATTTAGAAATAAGACTGGCTTAGTGTGCCTGCACTCTGCTCACCGAGATCCATACATACACATGCTAATAGTGTCACACTGCTATGCTACCAGGGCCCATGAACTCATGGTCAACCAGTTTTATATGATTTGATCTTTTGCATGTGTGCTGCGCAGATCGTGTCATATCAAATTGTTTGATATTTACAAAAGATGTCTCCTACTTTAATTTCAGCCATTACAAATTCTATGACAAAGATGCATTTAAATAGAAGAACAGAATACTACATTATACAAAATCTCTGACTGATGCAGTATTAAACATAAACCTAGAGGCAATTTCAAAATGAATGCACTGAAAGAGAACTATGCTTGCCAGCCACGCTTGGCCATGGAGAGATCCCGCTCATACTGCTCAATAATTATGTTACACAAACGCTCGTTGTTTTAACTATGTAAAAAACTGTTTTAATACATCACATCGCTGTGGTAATAAGACATTTTGTGTACATGGGTCTTACCAGCTGAATGTAGTGTAATTGTTAAAGGCCATTTGGTGACAATCTAACGAGATATTGATTGGCTTACACCTGGCTGGGAAGGGAAGACAGTGATATATTGAATGGAGGTGAATAGCTGACAGATTTCAGCAGCAGGCCTGCAGTGAGTTAAAACCACCAGTCACGGCCTATTCACATGGGCAGTGCTCAGCCCTTTTAATTTGAAATGAGGAAAAGGGCTTTCACATTCAAGCCCTGTGTATAGACATGTCTCCATTTCGGTTATTATAGGAATAGTTATTGAAATATCACCTGAATCTTGAGCATTGTAAAATTAGTCATCAAGGTTAAATTGTTGAACTTCACATGTCTCAGATTTTCTCAAACAGCTATTTCTCCTTTTAACTGACTGTGAAACAGTTTTGTGCCTCCAGCTTTGCCTACTTCTGGGAAGTTAAAAGCTTTTCATAGCATTTTGTTTGAGGGTGGAAAGAACTATTTTTTTTTTCCCGATTTCCATCCAAAAAGTAGAAAGGAGGTTTTAAAATTGTAGTTGCGTCACGTGTTAAAGTAAAAGACAGTTTGCCTTCAAATGCCAAGATTTGGAATGGAATAAATAGCATTTGGATGAATAAAACCATTTCAAAACATTCATACCCCACTGTTTTCTTGTCCATTTCCAGGTACAAGGCACAGACATTTAAAAATAATATCACTACGTCTCCAGAGTATTTTGAAATGGGTAATGATTATAAAGAAATGTGTAATGCATAATGCAGTGCTACTCCATTTTCCCAGGCTCTACTGTGTAATCTTTGCAGTCTGGAGTTAAGTGGAGCCTTTGGTTTTCTGAGACAAGTAATGGCAGTTTGCCATTACAGAGGGTGTGATGTTTGCTCTGGGTTTATATCCTTTTAATGGAAAGATCTTAGCATGGAGTGTTTTAGTGTTCACAAGCACTGCTTAAGAAAGGACAGGGAAAAAGAAATATTAATGAACAGACGGATAAAAAAAAAACAAGACATGCAGTGCGTTGACCAGATTCCAGAAGTGTCCCAGTATTTTGTGGGTAAAGTCAGAATCTTGCATTAAAAGGAATGTGTTATATATAAGTATGTAGTAAAATAAGTGATTTGATCTGTCCAGGTCACGGTGGCAGGTTCAGCAGTGCAGTCCACATATATAATTCTTCCAGTGTGTTCTGGGTTAGCCTCTTGGACCTGTCCCAACTCTGTACCTTACCAATCCACCTGTCAATTTATTGGTCAATTTCACATCACAGCATCAGCACCTGCAAATCTTGGTCATGGTCCTCAACCAAAGGGTGGAATGGCCTCTCAGGGTAGGAAGTCAGATCCCCCCTCGAGTAGAGGAGTTTAAGTATCTCTGGGTCTTGTTCACGGGTGAAGGTAGAATGGAGCGAGACATTGACAGGCAGATCACGGCTATGTAATGGTCCGTGGTGAAGAAGATTCACCGGTCTCTCTACGATCCCACCCTCACCTAGGTTACAAACTATGGGTAGTGACCAAAAGAATTAAAGGAAGAGATTGCAAATACAAGGCCTGGGAACTTATTGGAATCCCCCAGAGAAGCTGGAATAAGTGGCTGGGGAGAGGGAAGTCTAGGAAATCCCTGCAGAACCTGCTGCCCCCGTGACCTGACCTCGGATAAGTGGATGAAGATGGATGGATAGATGGATGGATGCCTTTACAATCACTCATGAACAAGGCCAAGAGATACTCGACTTGGGGCAGTAGCTCACTTCCAATCTGTAATCGACCATTTACTGAGAAACGTAAACTGGTAACATGCACTAAAAGCACATAAATACATGCTTTTTTTATTCCCTTAATATTAGCTGAGTTTGTGCGAGTGACGCACCTCACTGTGATAGCTGTGATTACATTGATAAAATATAACTTTATCCACACTTGGACCTGCAGAGAACAACACGCTTTATCAGCGTTAGGGTGTCTTTAAATATGCCATGTTTTTCTGTTCCTCTGTCCCCATCCTGGGGATGCAAGAATTATTATTATGTATTATTGTAGTTTTTGGGGTTGTCACTTTTTATAGACAGGAATGTGTCTGAGGCTTTGTCGGAGTGCTTGTTGGGTTTGCATTTGCATGCAAGGTCATAAGCACATTATTTAACCCAAATACACATTCTCCCACATATACAGTATATTGTAGCACACAAACTGCATCTACACATGCAAAACGGATTGTATGAATTGTAGATGAACAGGGCACTGAGCTAACAACAGCTTTACCAGACCTGCTTAGTGGGCAGCGGCAGATAAATATGGAAGCTGTGGGCAGCTCACATTGAATGTGGGTGACTTGGTAAAGAAATACATTACTGAAGAAAAAAATAAGGACACAGAGCTTGAAGACAATGCGGTTCTTCAGGCTTAAGTGAATCATGCTACATAGTTCTGTTCAACTTCATGCAGCCTATACTGTAGTTAAGCATTATTAGTCTTTAGCTATACTGTGATTTCAGTAAAGGCAAAAAGCTGAAGCTATGATCCATGTTTTGTTTATTGTTTGTGTTTATCATGGGATTTAGCTACAGAAAGTCATTGATGGATATTGAACACTGTGCACAGGCACAGGGGATTGAGAGGCAGGGGGTGGCCTGGGCCAGAGCCACTCTTTTCTTCCACAAAATAACAAGATACTGCCTGCTTTGACTGTACTGATTGGAGTGTGTTTGAAGATGCCACAGACAATTTGGACGATCTGACTGATACTGTTACATCATACATCAGTTTCTGTGAGAATATGTGTGTGCCCACCAAAACATATCGTACTTTCAACAACAACAAGCCCTGGTTCACAGCTGAACTGAGACAGCTCCATCAGACCAAAAAGGAGGACCATGACAGTGAAGACAGTCTTCTGTATAAACAGGCCAGAAACCAGCTGACAAAGAAGATAAAAAAGACTAAAAGAGAAAACTCTGAAAAGTTAAAAAAGCCCCCAAAAGATCCACTATAATAGGACTCAATGACTACAGGCCGATATCTCTGACGTCTGTGGTCATGAAATCATTTTAACGTCTTAATAAAGATCACAGACCCTCTGCTGGATTCCCTGCAGTTCGCCTACAGGGCAACCAGGTCCGTTGAGGATGCAATCAACATGGGTCTACATTACAACCTAAAACAACCTGAGTGCTGAGGCACAGAGTTCTGTTTGTGGACTTCTCATCTGCATTCAACACCATCATCTAAACTCTCCCAGCTCTCTGTTCCCCCTCCACCTGTCAGTGGATCTACATCTACAAAAGGTGAAGATGGGAACAGTTACATCTTAGACACGTGACTTCAGCACTGGTGCCCCACAAGGCTGTGTCCTCTCTCCTCTTCTCTTCTCCCTCTACACCAATGACTTCATCTCCAGC
>JAUMHF010000013.1:16181477-16193146 GCA_032359275.1 Microctenopoma steveboyesi
CTAATGTTTATCAGTACATTACAGAAAATAATGAACTTTATCACAATATGCTAATTTTTTGAGAAGGACCTGTTTGTGTGACATGAAGAAACGGTGTGAGAAATGCTTGACTGTTGCTGGGAAATAGTGGTGTTAAAATGCTTTCTGTTAAGTAAAGAGATGCACCTTGACCAGGCTGTTGAAAGGGGCACCGCCCGACAGGGACAGGAAGCTGCACTTTGTCACCTCCTGCTCATGATACACTTCTTTTGTCTCAGAAGAATTCTAATACAGAAACAGAAAAGCAAACTTGGCATTCTTACTGTTATTTCAACGATCAACAGCAGTAAACAGTACATCTGTTGTGGACTATTATCGGCTCCGTATTTTGGTGTTTAGCAGTAAGAATGTCTGTGTAAAAACTGAACTCATTTTACTTTCCCTCTTTTAAACTACTCAAACCTCACACACAATGTGACATCACAGTTAGTGTCTGGTTGAGCTACAAATGCAGAATGAGGGATATGGGAACACTTTGATGGATCATATTAGATGGAAGAAGACATTTCTGTAGACAGTGAAATACGAGGTCGATATTTCAGTCCGTATGCATTTTAGCAAAGCAGGGTGACTGATGTTGGCTCTGCATATTTCAATTTGCGTGATGGATAATTGATTTCTGACCACGTTGGAAACGGAAATGAGTTGTGGAAACAGTTTTTTAGTATCAAGATACTCGTGGACACATTTACTTTAGTTAGATCACTCTTTTTTTGGTCTTCACTCTTAGCTGATGTCACATCCCACCTTGTTTCCACATGTCCTTTCTTAGTTTGCTATTATTAAAGCCATTGTTAAAGCTGCTTTTAGTAAAATAGTTGTGTTAAATTATGAACATGGTCACACAATCATTAGATCAAAACTACATTTGCTCAGTTCTCACAGAGATACTAAAGGTGGTTGATGTTTAAAAGGACTAAGATAAAAAAAGAGAGGACATATGGACACACAGTAAACTAGTTAGTCGTAGTAGAGCAGTGTTTGGCTTTAGTCATTTTTATGTAATAACATATTTTCTGTACAATGTATTACCTTTAGTCCAGGGGCGACAGCTGGTGAAGTAGTCAACCATTGACTGTAGGGTTGGCAGTTTGCAACCGGTAAATATATTTTTTCATTAAAAAACTTGTTTCATTAAAATAGTTTTTCCCTTTGAAAAAAAAAATAATTTTCTCTTCCTGAGTGGTGTGTAACTAGCATAAGGGTTAATTTCGTAAAGGAAGAAAAAGTAAATGACCTTCCTTGAATCTGTACAGGGATTTAACCCAACATGACTGAACATTTTTTTATTGTCCTGCCATTTAAAGTTCTTGGAAACAAATCATAATGTGCATGGGATTAGCAAAATGTTTAGCATATAAATGTGAATCCTTTTATCGGTGAGGTGCCAAAACCTTGACGCTACACACTTTAAAAGCTTCAACATGCGAGGTTATCCAAGAGTTTGTGCATTTGCATAATTTAATAAGCGCAAAAATCAATGTTTGTTTCATGTGTTTCTATTTTTTTACATGACGGCTTTCTTAGAATGTTTTTGACCTGCAGCAAAGTTTTAATGGTTGTGCTTGTTAATCCCAGCCTTTCATCTGTGAATCATACCATTTGTAGTTATTACTTGCAGTTTTTCCATACCTGTAACAGATAAGGATAAAAAAAAAAACAAACACAGGTAGATCTGCTTTAAAATGTTGAAATCACTCACTTTGATCCCATGACAGCTTTGAATTGATTCCACAGTGCGGCCTTGCAGACCTTTTCTTATGTATGTATGTATGTGGGAGTGACCTGTAGCTGTAGGATTTCTGTCCATCCCAGCTGACAATGGGTTTGTTTTTATGCCTCTGTCCATCCCAGCCTTGTGAACATCGTCCACTTGGACCTACAGATCAACAGTTATTTTCTGTGGTCAAAGGTCAAGAGACATTGTAGCCTAATGTTTGTTCCAGTCCTCTGACTATCTATTAGATCTGTGTGGACTAGTTGTTCCTGCAGTCAGAAAACCTGTGAGAGACAAATCTTACACGCACTATCCTTATTTTAATATGAATTTTTTCAGTTGCGTTTTGGAGATGTCTTAATAGCTTTAAGGTACAAAGGCACAGGCGTGCGTGGGTTTGAAGTTGAGTGATTTCTTGCTGATTTGAAGTGGCAGCTTTCATTGTTTGCATGTCAGGGCATAAATGGATTGTATACTGTATTTGTTTTGTTTACTGCTACACTGGTACAGTTCTTATGTCTGACTGTCAATAGAAAAGTTGAAAACCAATTTACCTCCAACTTCACCTCCAGAGTGCACAGAATAACTTGTCTTAAAAGTCATTTATTTCATTTTCATACGAGATGGGTTCATATTCCTTTGTTCCACTTCGATCTTGACATGCTTATGAAAGAACAAATGAGTTAGATAGGGAGTGCGAGTGGGGAGTCATTTGTTACTAAAAACAAAGGAAAAACACAAGACAGAAACTATTTTGCTGTCTCAGTTCTGTCCACCTGGTAATTCGAAAGATAGAAGCAAATATTGGATGTATCATTTCATGGGAGAAAAACAGCACCTGCCCCCAGAAACAGCGTATTTGTATTCTGCATTGTCTGTAAATACATTTGAAATGAGCCTGTTTGAATGGTTGCTGCAATAAATGGTGATAGGAATTATTATAAATCAACATTTCTCCAATAATGCCAGCAAAATAGAAGATACCGCCACTGTGATTGTGTTGTTAAAGTACAACACCTGCGTACCTATCTGAGTCTAAAAAGTTTCTGAATAATAATAATAATATGTTTTTTTTACTCTGACTACATGCAGAGTGTTATAAGACAAGAGAGAAGGGAAAGGGTTGGGAACAAGTACAACGTTCTGGAATGAACATCTCAGTCCCCAGACCTGAATATCATTGATATCTGTGGTGTGAGTTAAAGAGAGCTGTCCACGCTCTGAAGCCATCAAACCTGAATGAACAAGAGATCGTTGGTAAGAAGGAATGGTTCATAACACCTTGAACCAGAATCCAGACTCTCTTTGGAAGCTATAGGAAGCGTTTAGAGGCTGTCATTTCTGCAAAAGGAGGGTCTACTAAATATTGAGTTCATTTCTTTTTTGTGGTGCCCAAATGTATGCACCTGCCTAAATGTGTTTAAACAATTATTGCACAGTTTATGTATATCCTATAAACTTTGTTTCACTGGTCAAATATCACTGTGTGTGATCCCTATATGTTATATTTAATTGATTTTTTTATCATAATAAGCAACAA
This sequence comes from Microctenopoma steveboyesi, assembly GCA_032359275.1. Classification (NCBI taxonomy): domain Eukaryota; kingdom Metazoa; phylum Chordata; class Actinopteri; order Anabantiformes; family Anabantidae; genus Microctenopoma; species Microctenopoma steveboyesi. Next base: position 16,184,774 of record JAUMHF010000013.1, read on the forward strand.
TTTATACAGAAAAATCATGAACATTGACAAGGTTGCCCAAACCTACACAACCCACTGTATACATTACTGCATACTGCAAAGGTGTTCTTAATTAGTTTTTACCATATTGAACAGGAGGTGTAACAGTTGCAGTTCTGATCTCTGAGAATAACTCTGGATCTGTAGTTATCTTAGAACCAGACTAATGGTGTGTTCTCTTAACTGGACTGTTTTAATGGGAAGCTAGTGCAAAGTCACAAGTTTAACAGCCAAAGTTTGAAAGCTGTAACTGTTTCTAGAGACAACATTGTCACCGCGACCCCCAAGTACTATGTCAAAACTGCATGTCCCACAGTCCAGTGCTTTGTAACTGTTTGGTAGACATTTGGCCTACATGTTTATCACTGAACAGATCCATTCAGGAAACTGCTGTTTAGTTAATGATTTTCTGTTCGTATTAGTGGGCTGATGTTACACAGAGGAGGGTGAGATATCAGTGACCATGAAACATCATGAGAGCTCTATGACTGCATTAGTCAAACGTTAGTAAAAAGATGTTAGAGATGGTCAGTACGTGCTGTGCTTCAGGTTAAGACCTGAAGGGTTTGGAGTTCAGGGTCCAGGGACAACTTATGAGCAGCAATCAGCGTAAGCGGTGGACAAAGCCCCAGCCTAATGTTATTGTTCCGATGCTTTTGGTTTTGGAGATTATATTCATCTTCATAATTGTGTTAAGTTAGTAAGATATGGCTTCTTTTGATTTATCACCAAGCCTTCAACAAAGGTCACCATAACCTGTGTGAGCTCTGTGTTGAAGAGTATTGATGAAAAGATATTTTGTGGGCTTTTTGGGGCATATGGGGCCTGTTCTCATGTTATGGAGAGAATTACAGAGATTCAGTCTGTTGGAGTTTGAGGAATGTGGCTAGAACACATTGGGGACTGCGTTCTCACTCCCAGGTACATCTTACCATAACACAGAGATATTATAAGGCCTGCAAATTTCTATTGAGCACAGTAAACCCTTCTGAAGTGCAGCACATTCTGTATGCACTGAGAAGTTACGTTGTGCTAAAAGTCAATATGCATCACTTGGAGCTGACTGTATCCTCTTTTCTCCAAAGAGTAATTCACTTTCACTATGAACTAGAGTCTGTATTATTAATGTTCTTCCTTATTGGTATGGGCTGTGCACGGGTGCTTAGGCTGTATTCCAAACCTTTATTGTTGTCTTTGTATAATGTCTCAGAAAATGCCATTAGTCTCATTAACATCTGCTTTGTTTTCTAGAAAAAGACTGATCTGGGTAGGAGTTAGATTTCACTTAAACTGAAACATAAACCAGGAATCATATGTATCGTTCCACATTACAGACACAGCATACTCTAAAAGTACCACAATGGTAAAACCAGTGAAGTTCTGATTGTCTGCTTTTATTTCATATTGGTTTGATTTACGCCTGACGAACATAGCACCTCTTATATCAGACGAAGCACATTTTAAGTGAGCGGAAGAAACAAACAAACAAACATGTGACTCACAGGTGTTCCTTGTTACTCACATGCATCCTTCAATGATTCAAATAACAAATACAGCCACTTTTCCCACAATTACTTAACATTTGTGCTGCAGCATGGCACATGTCACAATATGTCTAGAGGTGTTGATTTTTTTTTTTATTTTAGTTTGTGCTGGACTTCTCTGTGTCTATTTGTCTCAATTAGCATTTTATACTTTTTCACTCAATGTTCCTGTGCAGCTATATGTGTGACTGTAGGATTTTATCAAGGTGAACTGTTTGTTTGTGGCCTAAAGAAGCTGTATTAACATAGCCACAACAATGATAAAAGCCACTTTCCATCTCATGGTTTCCTTCCCTCTCCACTTTACCTTGGTTACCGTCTTCCTGCTCTGAGCATCCATGTCATGTTGTAGATGTCTGCCCACTGTCCATGAACCCACACAATGGACTATTAATTTTTTTCCCACTACACTGTATTGCTGTCAAAATGATTTTACAACATAGTTGACAATCAACCTGTTTTCAACTCTTCTGTGCACTAATTTGTAATACTTCTGTTTATGCAGAGTGGGTCTGATAAAGTGGAAAATATCCTCTGGAAACTCTGTGTAAGGTGGTAACCAGTTTTTCGGACTTATTGTAAATAGTCAAGTCCCATTCTGGCCTTCGTGTGCTAGAAATCGGGCACGCCAGCAGGCACAGCTCACTTGTAAAAAGAGAAGGAGAAAATAAAAAGCTTTATCATCTGTTGGGATGTACAGCCCGAAGGAAGGGTCCAAAATGGACCCTCTCTTGGACCACGCCAACCAAGAGGCCTCTGGCTCGCACCCTTGGGGTGTACCAGGGAGCACTTAAGCCTCTCATTTGTGCCATTGGTGTGCGCAATACTTGTTGCTACAAGATCCTTGATAAAATAGAAAGGTGCTGATAGCCAGTTCTCAGGGTTACTTTCTCTATTCTCTGGTTGGTACGCTACACCTGCTTCACCAGACAGCTTAAACCGGACATGTTTCTGTGAATATGTTTGTTAGAGCACTGGTTCATAACCCATGTAGGCATCTGGTTATTCATTACTAATTACTAACCATTTACTACTACATGCTTTGTAATAAGTACACATACTAATCTAGGAGAGTCCTTTAGACTAAAATGAAACAATAAAAGTACAACAATGGACAAGAAGTTGCTGAAGACATCAGCTAGATCAGCTGCTGTCCCCACTTTGGGCATCACCCATGTTGGCTGATCACTACTATTTGTGTGGAGCCCCAGTTATGCATACACAATCTTACACGATGTAGTGTCTGTAAGTTGACTACGATTTAATCTAGTTTACTAAACTTTGCATGACACTCTTTTTCCATAATAGACCCAGCTTATGCCCGCTGTCAACAAGTGTATCCTTGGTTGCAGAATAAGCAGTACAACATTTTACCTCTTGAACACATGGCTCTGCTTTGTATCAGAGCTGAAAACATACAGTGAGTGTCATATTCACGATAAAATGTGACAATATAGCCTTTTTCTGTGCCCTATCACTTGCCACAGTAAAAGTTCTATTATCATGTCAGGCACAGCTTCTCCAAGGGCGGTTTCAGGCAGCTCCGCGCGTACCGCTCTGTCACTCTGAATGCCTCTCTCTCTCTCTCTCTCTCTCTCTCTCTCTCTCTCTCTTTCTGTCCTGTGCTTTCAGTGCAGAGGCACACAGCGATGATGGGTTTCTCAGATGAAATTAAAATGTCGAGTCCCACAGCTGTCACCCATGCAAATTGCATTGTCTCCAGATTCTATCACAGAGAGCAGCCTGCAGTCTGTTTTGTTTGATGCGTCCTTTTCATTTTATGTCATGATGTCATTATCTGTGGCACCGCTGCTTCTCTTGTTAATGTTGCAGACAGTCGTCTTTTGATCTGTCTCACTTGCTGTCTTTATTGTGCAGGTTTACCGTCATTCCTACATGGCCTCGTACAGCATCTACAATATTCATACACGGTAAGTTTGTCTTCCTTGGTAGCTGTGGAGAGGCAGCCTGTGTGGTTGAAAATACCTGTCATTAGTGGGAAAATAACTCGGAGCAATCGGATTTGCACAACGCAAGTGCTTGCAAAAGCTAAAAATAAAAAAACTTACAATGTTATCGCTGTGCTTCAGACGTTTACCTTGCAAACTACATACATCAGCCGTCTAATGGAGTATGTGCAGCAGAATCATCTAGAATTGGTGTCATTGGATAATTAGCTGAGCCATTGTACGTAAAGAAAGTACAACTAGGACTAGAACATATTACAGGAAACGTTGTTTATGAAGTAAGAGTACAAAATGATTTAAAGATTAGTGCACAGTGGCTCATTTTACGATGCACTGCGTACCACTTCGTTGGTTATTGTAAAGGTTGTGGTTAGCACTGTTGCCTCACAGCTAGAAGGATGCGACTCATTGTGGTGTTTGCATGTTCTCTCCAAGTCAACATCCACAGACATGCATGTTAGATTATTTTGTGACTGTAAATTGTCCTTAGATGTGAATGTGAGGGAGCATGATTGTGTCTCTCTATGTGTCGGTCCTGGCGACCCGTCCAGGGTAAACATCGTTCTCAAAATGCTTCTGTAGAGCTGTGGTTAACGTACATGTTGCTAGATACTATGTAAACTACACCACAGAAATACGTCAGAAGTGTAGTGTCCTGTGGAAGTGGGAAAGAATAATAGGCCTGCTCCATCATGGATCTTCTCCATCAACAGCACAATCAAAAGGGAAACCACGTTTTCATTGCTCAGCCCTAAAACTTTACTTTCTACCATGGCCATCTTCTCCAACCAAACTGTGGGTCCATTGCCAACATTTGAATTTGTTCCCCATTGGTGTCATGATGTGCACAGTGTGTCATAGAAAATAAAGACAAAGACACTGTGACGTGCAATTAAAATGAACTGATTGATTTAAAGTGCAAAAAGGATGAGACATGGATGTTAGTACAGCGGTGTAGGTAGTGGATGTGTGGGAACAACCCAACCAACTGTCTCTGTGCCTAAACCCAAGCTAGTTCTTGTTCTTCACTGTAACCAAACCATGATGGTTCCACAATCATACTGTAATGACACACGTCCAGCAAGCCACCATCACTGTGCTACTTCACCATATCTCAAAGAAAACACTTTTTGAGTTGTGTGAGATTTTTTTCAGTCCTAAACGTTGCTGTCATTGCCTCCTGTCTTTGCTACAGAGAGGTTTGGGAGCTAGACCCTCCAGAAGTGGTGAACTCCGTCCTGCAGTATGCTGCCTGGGGAGTGCAGAGCCAACAACTGGTGAGAACACATCACAAAAGCATTTCACACCCCCAGTCTGCCTGTCAGCACTGCCCAGCTTTACCTCCCTTACATTTATTACATTTATTTAAGCGGTCTGGTAGCTCAGTGGTTGAGGCAGGGGGCTGGGATGTAGGAATAGCAGGATCGATTCCCAGCTGCCGCACCTGGCCCATCCCCCACACCAGGTGTGTCCCTGAGCGAGACACCCAGCACTAGCTCCCTGAGCACTGCTCCCCCCAAGGGGGGATGGGTCAAATGCACAGAGGAAATTTAATTGTAAAATGTATCAATGATAAAACAAAGTTCTTCTTCTATTGCATTTCAGGGTCAGTTTGTTGAGGTTTTCCAGTCAGAATTTGTTGAGGTTTTCCAGGCATGTAGCTATTTAGTTGTCCTTAAAAATATTAATAATAAATATATTGTTCTAAGTTGTTGTAAGAGCACAATTAATGATGAAGTGACACATTTTCATTGATATCTGCATATTTATGGTATTTACTGCATTATTAATAGTAATATACTGGGTCAGCAGTAAACGTACACACGTACGGTTGTATTACATTAGTTACGTAGATCAAACAAGGTTACTCTGAAAATCATTCATTTCTCTACTGTAGGCTTGGTTCTAACATCTTTTTCATAGTTTCTACAGAATTCAGTGTGATTCAGCTCCAAACCTGCACATGGCATTTTGCCACATGAACAGGGACGCATAGTGTCGGATGCTTGGAGCTGTATGTTGTGTTTTTCTGCCGTTATTGAACTGTAAAGATGCACAGTGTTGTATGCCGTCTGTGCTTTCATTGCCAGGTATTTCTAATTCACAATTTCCCGCTCCGCTCATAATGTACTCGGGTTCACATTTTGAGGGACCCTAATTTGATGCAAATTTTCCTCCAACATACTTTTTTGTGTATTTATCTATGCCAGACAGATGGGGAGGCTTTTTTGTTGTCGACAGCAAAGTGTTTACAGCAGAGTACGAATGCTTTGTCCATATTTGCCAATTTCAGTGCCGAAGATTTGAGCATAAATCAAATATTACTCCATTAACAAGTCATTATGGTGATACGAAGGTGACAGCTAGGCAGATGTGAAGGATTTCCAGCTCTCAGGTGACATGCAAAGCATTATTAGCAAGCAGTGCATTTGGAAACAATGATAGGTGTGTTTTGTGAAAAGGTTGTAATTGAAGCACTTAGCAGTTGTTTGGGTATTTGTGCGCTCTCATCAGCAAGATAGATTGTTGCATAGAGAATATGAATCGGACAAATCTTAAGTAGTCTTAAGGAATGCATTGGACACAAATAGTTACACAAAATATTGGAATATGGACTTGTTCCAGTGTGAAAATTGGTCTAGTTAGACCTGGTTTGATTCATTAATTCTGGTCATGCTGAATGTTAATTTTCCACTGTGAATACTACTTATCTTTTTAATCCATTTGTGTTTTTAGTAACCTGTAGTTATGAATGATACATTCAAATGATGAAAATTGAAGGACATAATTATATTATTAGCATGTTGGTGATCAGGCTTACAATGTTTTTCTCTCTTTACTCCAGTAACTCACATAAACTTCCCACACAGTCATGTATTAATGCAAATAACCAATATTAGATTTATAATTTTTTACAATGAACACCAGCAATGTCATTTTTTACTATGTTCACATAATGAAGTTTGAAGTATGTGTCTAACTCCACAGTTGTAGTGACAAGTCCTCATATATTAGAAAATAACTTCCTTGGGTCGGCTGCTTTATAATGTCTCTCAACCCTCTTGCACATGCACAGACTGCTTGATGATACCTCGAGGGCTGGTGGTCTGACTGTAAGAAGCCTATTGCTAATTCATTTTTATGAAAGTCCACCAAAGGCCATAGACTTTGCTCTTTGGATTAATACAGTTGTTTCAACTCCACACGTTTTTTCTTTCCTGCAGCGTTTCACTGTCTCATTGTACCATGTAAGATTAAAATCATGGGTGCTTTGTTTTTCCAGATCTACATATTTGAAAACAACATCTACTACCAATCTGATGTCAAGAGTAACTCTCTTAGGCTAACATCCTCAGGGAAGGAAGGAGTCATCTTTAATGGGATTGCTGACTGGCTCTATGAAGGTACATATCAGCACGTTCTAATGTGTTCTAATACAGTGACAGGGCGAAACGAGCTAAAGCATGTTTTTTATCGGTACACATACGAGGACGCCTCACTGACAAGCAGGGGTTTGTTGTCAGATAATGACTGGGTGGCAAAATGCTTTGTCACAGTGGAATTTAAACATTCCTGAAATGCAAGTAATGACACTATCTAGCTTAATTATCAAATCGTTGACACACTGTCTCATTAAACGGAATATGCCTGTGTTTAGAAGTATTTCCCTATAAAAGACCGTGATTAAATATTTAGAATGTTTGTTCTAGTGCAGATATCTCCCTGCTGGCTATGAGGAGACATTTTATGTGCTTTAAGTAAACACACACTGGATACACTTTGGCCCATGTCTCAGGAGAAAATAAATTTATGTAAATCTTATTTAAATCTAAAAAGGCAAGAGACCATGGTAACTTCACTATTGCTTTGCCTTTTTTCTTTTTTATTCTTAATTTGATTTCTTAAGTGTAATTGCTCAGCAATCAGTGATTGTTGACCCAACATTAGAGCTTTGTCTAATAGCTCTTTTGTTGTAGCAGCTTTTTTCTGTTGTGTTGTTTGGTTCTTGTTGTGTTTGCAAAGTGAGTTTTTGTGTGTATTTATTATGGACAATGTAACATAATGGACAATGTTATAACTTACATCAAATTACATAAGATATAAACAATAACCACTACTTTTATAAATACAGAGCTTTTACAGGTATTCTAAACTTAGAATAGAAATACATGGGTCATAACAGCAATCCTTACCAGCTTAAACCTTTTTAAACATAAAGAAGATAAAAGATAGAAACAGAGTTTTATGTCCATGGGAAAAAGGTAATTTAAGGCCTAATGCTGGGGCCTAATGTTTACCTGCATTAATATAAAGTTGAAAATGTCCAACTTTGGTGCTCCCAGGGGTAATGTTTTATTCTTAGAATGAAACGTTGACTTCTGATCTGAAAAAAAGCACATTCTCTATGTTTTTCCAAACAGAGGAGATCCTTCAGAACCACGTGGCACACTGGTGGTCACCTGATGGAGAAAGATTGGCCTTTCTGGTCCTCAATGACAGTCTGGTACCCAACATGGCTTTACCCTGTTTCACTGGCATGGCATACCCTAAAGGAAAACAGTATCCATACCCCAAGGTAAGAAATGTAGAAACCAAACTGTAATGATACTGTATATCCTGTTGATGCTATGGGAGGAGGCTCTAGCTTCATTCTTAACCCACACACATGACGTACTACTTCCAATGACAAAATGACAGTTCAGCTTGGTTCCACAGGAGAGGAGCTTGATAGCTGAAGGCTCTGCCTCCCATTCTACATTTAGAAAATCTAGGAACCACAAGTAGACCAGCACTCTGAGAGCGAAGTGCTCTGCTGGGATAATAAGGTTCTATGAGGTCTTTAA
>JAUMHF010000013.1:16194148-16219033 GCA_032359275.1 Microctenopoma steveboyesi
TAGTGCTTTATATGTAAGGAGAAGGATTTTAAACTCTATTCTAGATTTAACAGGAAGCCAATGGAGAGAAGCTAATGGAGGAGAAATGGCTAAATTCAACCTGTAGCCTCTGGACAGGCAGAAATTCTGCTGTTGTGGTTTTCAAGCTGTACTAAGGATGCTCATTTAGGATTATCTGCTCTGTACAGAATTGTACAGTTTGACACTTGCAGTGCACTTGTTCACTCCTACATGGATCACTGTGAAAGAGGCAGGAAACCTTGAGCGGAATGCAATGCACTATGCTTATTATACACCACTAAGTTTTCACAAGGTAGCTGGCTAGCTCAAAAGCTCGAAACAAAGAGAACAGTTGTCACTTTGGGAAAGCACTTCCTTCAGAGTGAGCTGTTTCAGGTGCTGTGTATATGACAAGACGTAAAGAGACCCACAAATAACATTCATTCAACATTATGTGACACTGATCTCTACAACAGCATAATGTTTGAGGGATGTTTTTTCTTGGATTTGTAGAATTAAACACATTCAAATGAGACCTCTGACAATGCAAATACCTCTTGTTTATGGCTGTATATAACGTGTTCCTGCATTGCATCATGCCTAATCAGCTGGCTTTTCTATATGCGCTCCTTAGTTTGTCAGGCAAATCTCGACCCGTAATAATAACTGCATGACAGCAGATGTATATTTCCCAAATCAATTCAGAGTGATTCTGCAGCCTGCACAGAAAAATCTGTTGGTTTTTTGCCAGTAATATTATATGAGGCTTTTTAAACGTCCGGACTGTTGGTTTCTGCACACAGGCTGGCCAACCCAACCCAGTGGTGAAGCTCTATGTTGTCAATCTTTACGGGCCAACGCACACACTGGAGCTCATGCCTCCAGAGACCCTCAAACTACGGTGAGAGAAGCTGCATGCTGCTTGTTTGTCAAACTTTTGTGTCAGCTTCTGTTGTACATTGACATTTCAAACTTTGGATGATTATTTTTTCCTTACTAAGCAGTTTGGAACTTTAATTGGGGAATTTGTGCACTGCTATAGTTGCTTAACTTTTCTTTGCTGTAAGTTATTATTTCAGTTACGTTCAGCAATGAGATAATAAGACTGAGGACAAGAAATAGCCAGTAAATTTCACCATGCACCTTGTGTATTATGAATTACAGAACACCAAATAACTAGTACAGTTCTGATGTGTTTCACAGGGAACATTATGTGACCATGGTGAAGTGGATCAGCAAGACCAAGACATCTGTTAGGTGGTTGAATCGATCCCAGAACATCTCCATTCTGACTGTGTGTGACACCACAACTGGAGCCTGTGTCACGGTGTGTGTGTGTGTGTGTGTGTGTGTGTGGGTGTAAAAAGGAAATTAAAGCGTGTCTTTTGTTAGTAGAGGAAGCAGGAAATGTTAATGTCTATGAAATCCACTCTGTAGATTCCCTGCAGGTTTACGTGCAGCATGACACACTGAATTCATGGAAGGTTAAGTAGTGTGTGGAGTGTTCTTGCAAGAGTTATACTATATTTGAACAAGTCTAGTTCTGATCTGAATTCATCTCCAAGGTAACACAAGCATCTAGATTCTCTTTTTCTAAAGCACTGTTTTATTTCATTATTCTGAATTCTTTTGCTCTTTATATCTTACGTAGCTATGTGCTTTATTGTGAGTTAAAGAGGAGCTGGGACAATTTGGTGGTATCTAGTATTCGTGTCATAAACTACACTCATAAAGTACAGTACAGTACAGGTTTCTTTAGTTCTTTTCAGTAGTTACACAGTGAGAAACTTCTTACTTTCTGACTGTGATACAGAAGTTATCATCATTAGCCACAATCTTGATTTAGTCTTGATTTTATGTGCATTATGAATAAAGAAAAATCTAATGTGATTTCATTCACATATGTCTTTCTAAACAATGAGTGGAACATGCTCAACCGCCTCCGTGGACCTGTGCCCTGCTAATTTGCTATAAAATATCCAAACACATCCACTCGCCTTTGATTCTTTAAGTCCATTTACACTTTTTCCTTATTCTGAATACAGTCTTTAGAGGCAGTGTCACACACTAATATGTTTATGCCTGAAGAAAGACTGTGAGCCTTCTTCTCCACAGCTAAATAACTTATTTTTAAAGCATTTTTGTTGATCTTATTCATTTATTATTGCAGCTTGGAAGTAACTTATTGTCCAACTTATTGGTAACTGACTGAGGATTCTGTTTGCACTTTACCAGTGGGATCATCTGAATTTATCTTTGTGAATTGAAAAGAATTGTACGACCAATACCGGAAAGCTTCAGATAGGAATTGTGACTGACATGCTGGACTGTTAGCCATTAGCTTGCCAGCTCCAATAGTTGCAACTGCTGAAATTGCAGCACATCTGCTAGAAGTCTTTCCATATTCTCCTCATATCTGGATGACACAGAGCGGTGTTAACCCCGCAGTTGAACTGTGGGACTCAACGGGATGCTCACCAATTCTGTGGCTCCTGATTTGGTGTGATTTGCATGAACAAACATGCCGTGCAGCCAAGAGGCAGCTTAGCTCAGGCCTGGACACAGCGTCCAGAATCCCCTGCCAAAACTCTGGCTCCCCCTCATGCATATTGGTTTGAAATGAGGGCCCAGGCTCGGAATGGTGTCCCCAGTGGCGTGTTAAAATAAACTGCAAAATGAGGAGTCCATTATGTCACAGATGATTCTGTCTGAAAAACTGTCCGTGGAAGAGTTCTTCCAAAATAACAAAATATGATAGAACACTGCTGACATTTATATATAAAAACACAACGCATTTACAACGTGCTCTGTTTTACAACTAATGTATGTATCATGTAGACAAAGAGAGCAGTACCAAAAGAACAAGGCTGTAAAAGTTGTCGGGATGTTTTGGGTGTGCTGAGGGAATTAACAGCAGTCTGACATTTGGGCTGCCATCTTTTTCAGAGACATGAAGAGAGCTCTGACCTCTGGCTTTCCAAGCAGGTAAGGTTCTCTCCATTCTGTGTGAGTGTGTCATGTGATCCGAACTGTGAAATTTCACTGAATGCCACCATCCTATCGTTGTCATATCTGTCCTCCGTGCCCCTACACTGTTTTCCCCACATCTCCTGGCGTCCTGCTTTGCTTCTCTCACAATCTTAACAGCCACTAGAGGCTGCTGACGCATGTAATGTTACTAAGAGTCAGAATAATCTGCTTGCCCATGACCGGTGCAGCCATTAAAGGAATATTGATTGATCTCCTTCTTCCTTGTCTAGTGTTGTTATTGTCATACAAACAATAACCTGCCCTCCAATGTATCATTAGTTCCATTTTAGAGACGCACTTTAAACCATTTGTTTTCCAAATGAAACATTGTTGTTTCCACTCAGCCCGCGCATGTTTATGTAGTCACAGAGTTAGGAGGCAGAAGCAAAGGCAGATGAGAGAACATTTCTGGCAGGATTTGTTGGTACAGCCCTGCAGCCGTACACGGTTGGCTGCAACATTGGCTAACTTAACTACTCAACAGTCATGGCAATCATAGCTTGTCTTTGTTAAGGTGCTAATCTGCTAGATGCTCATTTACTGACTGTGAGGTTGTGTCAGAACAGAGAGAGGGGAGCTACTGTGAATACATTTTTCTGTAAGATTGTGACATAAGACCTCTGAGATCCACCGCACTTTTATAGGAAATGTGAAGAGGCTCGTTCTGGGTAAAGTCTTTCCATCTGATGCAGAATTAGTTAGTTTGAGTTACAGAGTAGGATCATTATTCAGTGAAAGCTTCAGAGAGTTGAACTTGTCAAATATGACCTGTTGGTTAAGCAGTGCCTAAGTACACAGCATAAAGATGTGCATGTTTGGATGAGTGTTAAATATCTAATGAGGTTGATAAGAGTTTCTCTTTTCCTCCGCTTTGCAATGAATTTCAGTGCAATGATTTTTTTGGTCAAGATCAGTGATGGAAGAAGTACTCAAAATTTAAAGCAGCAATACCAATATCAACATAACTAAAATGTTTACTTAATATATTATATAATAAATATTATAAATAAGTAGTAGTGCATTGATAGTCAAGCGTAGAAAAGTGCAGCAAGGCTTGAGTTCCATATCTACTTACTGCTACTGTGATTTTCCTCAGCTGGTCAAGCTCACTGCCTTCGGTGCTACTTCAATCAGCAGCCTCAGCAGTGACAACAAGTTTATTCATACAATTGTTGCAAATTACTGCTTTAAGCTGGAAGTGGTTGACTCTGTCATCATAGCATCTCAGCACTTTTATCATGATGATGTATTGATTACAGCTAAAGAAAAGTTCAAACTGCTGTTTGTACTGTGTTTCAATAGAAAGTGATTAAACAGCTGTAGAGAAAATGATCCCTAATGTTTTTTGTGCAGAACCAAGAGCCGGTGTTCTCCAAAGACAGCACCAGATTTTTCCTAACTGTCCCGGTCAAACAAGGAGGGCGTGGAGAGTTTCATCACATCGCTATGTTCACTACGCAGGTGGAGGTTGAATTTAGACACAACTTTGAAATTACAATGTGGCTGGTCAACGATACTAGTTAAGATATCTGCAACTACATTTTGACAAGTCAACTACGGCATTAATCGTAATGTGAATTCCAGACAACTTGAACTACATTTGGACTAGTCAAAAGTAAAGGCATATGTCCTAATGAGTGTTGAATAGTAATATTTTAACTTAAATGTGTTTAGAGATGTTAACTGGAGTTATTAAGTTCAAAGATCTGCACAGAAACTTTCTGTGTAATGGAAGGAAACGTTGATGCTTGTGTACCACCACAGTATTTTTACTCAAACATACACGTCAGTACCCCTTTCTGAGCATGAGACTCTCTGATGGTTCCTTGGTTCCTTGTTTTCCAGTCCTCCAAGTTTTCTAAAGTTTACTTTTGTCTAATCCTGCTCACGTATTGCATAAGCTCATATGTGCTTTTTTGTTTATCTCAGTTCAGGGCAGATCAAAACGAAGTCCGACATCTAACATCGGGAAACTGGGAGGTGACCAAGATCATTGCATACGACGAAAACTCTGACAACCTGTAAGTTTCACCTGCTTTACCATCACATTATCAGATATCAGACTGAAACCTTTACTCGTCAATTCACCATGGATGTGTGTACTGTACACAAAACAGTGTGTGTTTGCTAGTTAATGGTGTGAAGTAAAGATAAAAAAAAAATGGAATTGAATTTAACATGTCTACTTGTTGTTTTCTTTCTTTTTTGCTGGCAGCTATTTCCTCAGCACAGAGGGTTCATCGCGAAGACGCCAACTATACAGGTTTGTTTCTTTTAGTGTGGATTTAAACTCACTTTGAATCCACATTAGAATTTACATTGTGTTTCTTCTTTTCTTTCTGAAAATAACCCTTATGAATAATCTATACACAGAAAGAGGCAGACAATCATTTTAGTGTCAAATAGAAAACACAACAAGCTGTTGTTATTCTTTTCTCAGATCATTTTAAAAATGAGCAAACTACCAGCCAGTGACTACACAAGAAATACCTTTTAGCTTGATACATTTCATTAATGTTTCTGCTCTCCTATCAAGGGATTATTTGACCATATGTTAAAGGAATACCTGCACTGCCCTTGATGTACCCCTTTGTCCTAATTAGTCTTTTCTCTTCCTCATGTTTTGTCAGTGTTAAAACTGTGGGTCTGTTCCCACGACAGTGCTTAACGTGTGAGTTAAATAAAGCTCACTGTCTGTACTTTGATGCTGACATCAGCCCCACACACCAGCACATCATCCTCCACTGTAAAGGTAGGACTAGAATGATTTTGTGGTTTAAATGTGCCTCCTTTGCAGTGAAACTCTAGTTCACATAAAGCATGTCTGACTTAAAGAACCACATTATTTTAGGGCAGACGAATAACTCTTTCTACAAGAAATGAGGACAACTAAAGTGCAAGCACAAATACATTTCATGGAATAAGTGATGACTGGCCGTGATTTGAATATCAGCTGGTATACAGCCACACCCAAGGTTGCTATAAACTACTGTGGATCCAAAAGCATTGGTTAATTCATCCATATTGTTGTGCAATAAAATACAGAAACTAAAGATGCAGATGATAACACATATTAAAGGGCATTATATCTCTAATTCAGCCATTTTCTTACACCAGCTCCACGGACTGTGATCATCTGTCAGCATTTTCTCATTGTAATCTGTCATCCTCCAACTATTCAATTTAAAATTCATCTCTTATCAGTTCCAAATGAGAGGCATAAAATTAAAACAATTAGCCAATCGTTTGTGCATAATTACTTTTAGCTAGCGTTAGTTGGCACTTAGTATCTTATTTAATCGAGGGGAACTCTTCATATTCTTTGTGGTTTCATTTGATTTTGAGCAGATGAGGCCGCTTCATGCACAGACACATTTGGGCTTTGGCAAGGTGATTTATTGAACAATAACACAGTCCCCTTTCCCAAATGCACTAAAAACATAGAGATGGCTTGTTGTCTTCAGTGGGCCAAGTTTACATAGTCCCTGTCCTGATACCGGTTCTCATCAAGCGTTTTTATTTTCTCTCCTGAAGTACTTCTGATTGGATTAGCCCTTTCAAGGCGCATGCACGTAATGGTGCCATACCTCCATGTGAAGCAGTGAATGCTAAGATCCTACTGAGATACATCCTACTGACAGCACAAGAGGGAAATAAAGAAACAGCACGTTTGTGTTTTACAGTAAAAAAAGCAGAGTGCGATGGACATGGCAGTGGTGAAAGGAGGAGTGAGCAAACCTGCCACCTCACTAACCTCTGACTAAGTACTTTAAAAAACAACAATGAACTGACTTTGACCGGCTAATATGAGGCAATGTGACCTTCAAGCCTTCATTTATATAGAGAAGATAGGTGAGATGGGAAATTGTCTGCGTGGCAACCTGTTGCACATAAATAACACTTTTCTAAAATGTAATCCCTTTGTAACTTAACCACAAAAATAAATATCTTTGTAGCAAATATATCCAATAGCATATTTTGGTTCATATTTAAAAGCAGGTAGGAAGGAGACGGTTGAGGTGACATCTTAAGGTGGGACACTATAAATGGGATATTTTGCACCACAGTGTTTAGGGATGATATGCAGATAGATGGGTGTGAAGTGATGCTATGATGTGAAATGTAGACCACTTTTTTTCTAACTTTAATCAACAACAGTTTTAAACAGCTTTACATATTTAGACTTCACTGTGGTCATATGATAATATGGCCCCATGGATATTCTAGCAGAAGTAAAGGATATTGTGCTCTAGATTAGGTTTCAACAATACCTCAGATTTCTGTCGTTAAATTAAAAAAATATTCTACAAAATCTATGCATGGCACACATAAATGTTCACTCAGGATCACAAAGTAACAGAATAATGGTGTCTTCTTCTTTTGTACTTTTAGGTCCTGGAGCCCCTACTGTGATCTTACACAGCCTCAACAACTCAAGTAAGAACTCCATTAGGTTATGTGGGAGTGAAAGATATGTGGTGGCCTTCTTAATTCTAGTCTGCAGGGGGGCCTTGTTTTTAATGGGAAACCTGAGACTGAACCATTTGACACTTTACTGACTGTGGTCCAGCTGAAGAATTTTATTATAGTGCAGATAGCTATGAAAAGAAAATGTGGCTTTTTGACCCATTTATTGTGTCTATACTCTGTGATCTAGGCACGTAACCATCCCTTCGTAATTCCCTTCATTCTTTGCATTTGCTACTATAGAAATTTGTTTACTCTTAATTATGAAATTGCTGACGTTCGAGTGCATCAAAGACAACATTTTCTTGATCCCTTCTCAGAGCAGCAGCGTCTTTACCTGAATAAACCTTTTCATTTATATGCTTCAACCTGTGCCCTTTGTCCCAAAACACAGACAGTGAAAGTAAATGTCAGGTTCGGGGAATAGTTAGAGCGCTGTGCCGGTCGACGGCCTTAACTTTGACCATTTCAGAGCGTCATGTAGGGAGGCTCCGCTAAGCTGTTAGTGTAGACGCATGGAAATATGTATCCTACGTAATGTGCAGCTGCTAGAGTGAAGACCATTAACTTTGGTGGATTTTTTGGACCACCGCCCCCCCATGCATGCAGTAAGTACCCTCTGACTTTGGCTTGTGGTACTATTAGCTGAACCGAAGAAGCCACACCTCCCATTTTACAGGCCATTTGTTCCAACCCTCTATTTGCTTGGGTTTAGGCATATAAACATCTGCGTTAATAAGTAAGGTTACAGAAATTGAGCCCTTTAACCTTAAAGGTTACTGCTTTCATAACTTCAAACGATGTTTATAATATAACACACACACCATTCTTATTGGTCACTTTTGTCATGTTACTGGTAGCAATAACATCAATATAAACTCATTTTATAGTTGTCTCCTGTGTCTCCTCCATATTTCTCTTGGACAGGTACCTTTGCATGAGTTGTTTGCATCCTCCTGAAGTTTAACTGAAAAGTTGTAATACTGGGCTTAGATGTAAGAGCTCACTGTGGATACTATGTCCATGTCCACATGTCCCCTGCTGTTTGTTTGGTTTGTCCCTGGTGTGGTTTTCTTGAAAGATTGAATTGGGATCATGACTGAATGGAGCCCATACAGTAAATCTGTCTCTTTCTATGTCACATTTTGGGCAGCAATTATTCCCATTTGGCCATTTTCCATATAAAAGTTTACTCTGGAAAATTTTGAAATAATCGTGGATGAATCTATTACAGATATTGGAGTTTTAGTAACTGACCTTCCGACTGAGCCAACAGCATATGTTTCTGATGATTCTGTTCTTTTGTTCATCTTCCTTTCCCACAATCAGCCAACACACACACACACACACACTCACTCCGTGCACACACACCTACTGTCCACACATGCTTCTTCCTGTTATCCATGCCTTTATGTCTATCAGTGCTTTTTTTTCCTCCAAAAAAAGTTAACAGCTGTGCTGCAGAGAAGCAAGCAATTTGCTCAGGGTTATTTGGATAGGCCATCCATCCACAGCTGGGAACTCAAGGCCCCTGGCGGTTTCATAATGAGACGGCTATTGATTTTGGGTTTTCCATTAGAAATGCTGGATGAATTTCATTTCATTTAGCTGCTTCTCAGATGGTTTGAATAGAAAACATGGCCAAATCAGAGAGTCATTGTTTATTTTGTGTGGCAAAAACAGCAGGGCTCCTGTTTTTCAGGCCAGAGTGAGATGGCTGTTGTGGGTGAAAGGACTTTGCAGAAATGGAACCTTTTGACTGTAATTCTTCTGTTCTCATCCAAGGTTAACAGTAGCACAAATGACCAGGTCATTATGGGTTGAGTTAGGGTCAGGAGCAAATGACTTAGTTTCCTTCACAACATTTGTGTTCTGCATCCAGCTGATTCAGAAGCTCTGAAATGCTATGAAAGTTTACCTGTAATTCATTGTATAGTCGTATAAATTAGAACTTTTATTTGCAACAAAACCTCAGAAAAGTTAAAATCCAGGAATTTATTCAGCCCCACAAACCATTTAAATTTACCATTAAACGAGACTCAGATATTATCTATTATACCTATACTTTCCATCTCATCTTAGTTTATCAGCAACTCGAAGGGCTAATCTTCAAACTATTATACATCATTTATATGCAGCGAGTCCTAGATTACTGGCAGCAGTCGTGGTCTCCTTCTTCACTTAAACACATTGCCCTCATCTTTACAGATTACTACATCCTTGAGAACAATTCTCTGCTGAAGGCAGCTTTGAAGTACAAAAGGATCCAACTGACTGACTTCAGAGCTGTTCCCATTGAACATTTTGGTGAGAGTAAAATATTGGTTTCTGTGCTGTTGCTTTGAGTGATAGATGAATTAGTGGTACACTTAGTGTCTCTTTCATTTCTTTTTATAGACTTACCCTTGAAGATCTCTTACCCACCAGACTTCTCTGATTCCCGGCACTATGGATTACTTCTGTTGGTGTAAGTAGCACTTAGACCAGTGGTAAACAGACCAATTTGATTTGGTCTGTTATGCAAGTCAGAAATAATTAGCTGACAAAATAAGCTTTGGTTATTTAGGTCTTCTTATATTTTTAATTTGAAAATCACAGTAACCAGGCTACTTGTGTAACTCCCCGAAATAATAAACAAATATTTTCTTGTGGTTTCACACATTTACTCAAAGTTTCCATTTAACTGCTAAGAGATTCTTATAACCTGTTAAATGTCTAAACGTTCCCTTCACTTTTCAGTGACAGCGCTCCCGGTGGTCAGTCTGTGAGTGACCGCTTCTCTCTCAGCTGGGACTCTGTCCTGGTCAGCTCTGACAACGTCATTGTGGCTCGTCTGGACGGTCGGGGCAGCGGCTTCCAGGGTCAGAGGATCCTGCACGAGGTTCACCAGAGACTGGGAACTGTTGACGTCCAGGACCAGATTGCAGCAGTCGAGTATGTTGTCACATGGGTCTAATTTTACTGTAATATTTACCCAGTCACAATATAATATGATTTGGGTTAATTCAAAGAACGACTCTTGGCGGCCTGGTAGCTCAATAGGATCAGCATCAGACTGGGAAGCAAAAGGTGGCAAGATTGAATCCCAGCCCAGACTCCCATCCACCATACCAGGTGTGTCCCTGAGCGAGACACTCGGCTAATTACAATAATTAGCCAACATACCTGAAATGATCAAACATTACAGGCTGGCAACAACAGAATTAATTATTTTCAACCAGCGGCAGACCTAGAAAAATGTACATGGGCAAAACACCTGGCCAAGATGCCAGCTTAAAGTTTGAGACTGTATAATTAAACAGGAAACACACATATGTAAAGGGTTTAATTGAGCTGGAAACATAATCTGTTAGAATTGGAGGGTTTAAGACATTATTTATAAGACGTGAATTCTCTGACTGTCTGATTAATCAGCCTATGCAAAGCCATTTGTCAACCTATTGTCCAGTCAGAGTTTTAAAAACTCAACCGAACTGTTCTGAGACTGAGTGGAAGTGAGGAGGAAGCTCAGGGGGGCACTTTACTTTACTTTACTTTTCTTTGCTTGGTAGATGCTTTTATTCAAAGTGACTTATAGGGAGCTACCGCTGGGTGTCTGGCTCAGGTACACACCTGGTGGGAGATAGACTAGGCGTCAGACAGGGTTTCGAACCTGCGACCATCTGCATTCCAGTCTGATGTTTAATTTATTGCGCAACCAGGCAGCAACAATAGAAATCCCTACAATAAGGGGGGTACCTGCCTCCTCTAGCATGACTTGTTCTCCACTGATCCCCAGAAATGGTTACACCACTTTAAGTATAGTATTAATGTGAGGATGGTGATGTTTAACTTTCAGCTTTCAGACCAACACTACGGCTGACACATGTCTGTATGTGTTTTTGTTTTTTCCAGATACATGATGAAATTTCCATATATTGATCGCACACGGATAGCTGTGTTTGGAAAGGTGAGTGCACGCTCTTGCCTATAATTAGATGCAAAGTGAATTCACTCTCCAGCGCATTTTTGCTAAATCCATGCTCAGAGAAATGTTGTCAGTGCTGTCATTCCCACTAACAAATGTTTTTTTTTAACTTTCTGACAGATAGCAGAAATTGAATATTTTGATTTCAACGTTTCGCTAAAGCGTATTGAGACATGCTTTAAAGTGTCAAGAGGCTATTTTGTAAAAGACATTTCCAGTGAATGACTCCAGTGATGGCGTTTCATGTTTACACATTTTGGATTTAGAGATTGAAGTGTGGTAATATGTTTCTGTGTGTTTGCTCAGGGTTATGGAGCGTACATAACATTAATGATGCTCAAGTCCACTGACAGCCTTTTTAAATGTGCATGTGCAATGTCACCGGTGACAGACTGGAAACTCTACGGTGAGTACAAATCCCTCTGTGAGCCCTGCATCAAGTGAAATTTATGTTGGGATCCAATGTCACATAAAGCTAAGATGTCTTCTTCTTTTCCATCTAAAATGTCTAAGTAAACCATGTGTAAAAACCGCTGCTGCTTTTGAGTTAAAGCAGAGTGTTACTGTTGTCAGTGTGCTGCAAACAATCTGTTTACATTTAGACGTGAGAGGATTTGGGCACATTTACAGACCAGATTAAAGGACATTCTTTACAATCTAAAGAGGACACACAGCATGCTTTCACCTACACAGTTTGTTTCTTCATTCCTCTTCATTGAAAGCGTTTCATTTGGGCTTAAGATGGCAGCACCTCCTTTTCTTGAGCATTGTGTCACTGTTATAAGGATATATCGCTTCTCATTTGCACAGCATCAGCTTTCTCGGAGAGATACCTCGGCATGCCATTACGGGATGACAGCAGATATCAGGTGCGTGTTTTCAGGCTCCGTGCACTTGTTTGCCGTTGATCTTTGAAAAGCGTAACACCACTACCTACAGTTAAGCTCTCACAGTTACTGAATGTCGCCGCTATCAAAGTCAGAAGCAGTGATGCTTTTCCCTTTTCTTGTGTGTGTGTGTGTGTGTGTGTGTGTGTGTGTGTGTGTGTGTGTGTTTTTCTTTTGTCACTCATCTGTCTTTGATAACCCGGCACACCGGTGTGTCAGATCACATGCAGGAGATCTTTTTTTTGGGGCTTGTGCAGGCGTCCCACATACATTTAGCTATCAGAGGTGTTTTACGCAGTGAGGGAACAACAAAGGAGTTTTGGTGCAAGCACAAAAAAATAGAAGCAACAAATAAAAGCAAAACACAGATGTAGATAGATAGTTTATGATTTGATACTCTGGACTAAATGATTGTGTCTGTGTGCGCACGGAACCAGGATTGAATGTAATTTTATTTGATCATACTTGGTATCTTTTGTATAGATTTTCTCAGCGCCAGTTATATTTATCAATCTACAACCTCCTGCTATTTCTGATTTCCTCACAGTTTTCCAGCGTGCTGCAGAATGTTCAAGCACTAAGGGAGCAGACGCTGATGCTGGTGCATGGCACAGCAGATGGTAAGAGTAAATAAATTACAATAGAATGTAGAAGTACTGTATCTGTGGTGCGTCACTGCTGAGCACAAAGAAGTAGGCAGTCCTGAAAGGTAATGAGGCAAAATAGATTTGAATCAAAAAGATAAAAGGAAAGGTGGGTTATCTAGACTGATTCTGGGATTTCCAGAGGAAAACAGTTACTGAAATAATGTGCATGTCATATTTGTTGAGGTATTTCAGTCCCGTGTTTTTGTGCTTTCTTTGCAGCCAACATCCACTTTCAGCATAGTGCTGAACTTGTCAAGAACCTTGTGAAAGTTGGGGCAAACTACTCAATGCAGGTATGTGTCACCGAGAAATTACAGCCAAGGCAAAGTCTTTATGCTGCGAAAATAAACTTTACTTTACGGATAGTTGTTGAGGATTTATCTTTCACAGGAAATCACAGGCTCGTAGAATGTCTAAATTTGAGAAATGTGTCTGTATTGAAGCATGTTACAACCAATCATCCCTGTCTCTTAATTTTTTTTTCAGCACAATTAAATGTTAATGTTTCTGTAGGGAACATATATGCAAACCGATTACATTTCTATTATCACAGCGAGCAAATAGTATATGTTGTTACCTAATACAAATACACAACCAAATACATGAAGCATAAGAATAAATGTCTTGGTCAGGGTTAGAGAAAATTTATGGTGCAGCTTAATGGACACAATCTTATAAGCTGTAAACAAAACCGTGGTCTTTTTCTAACCTTAACCAAAGTGTTTGTGTTGCAGCCACACATGCTTTGTTCGCCCTTCATCCACCCCAGTCACCTCGTTGCAACTTATTTTCCAATGTGGGGTTTTATTCATTCAAACAATATGCTGCATCGCAACATAATCCAGCCGTGTGTCTTTTCCTTTAGTGAAAACAGACACGCATCATGGGGAGGTAGATAGAGGTACTCAGCCAGAATCAAAGCAGGAACATGTGTTTCATGTGTTTAAAGCATCAGCTACTATAGCAATACGTTACAAATAGACTCTAGTCCTAAGGCAGGGTTCTGTAGAGAAACTTAGTCCACCAGCCCTAGTTGACAGATAATTCTTTCTCTATTAATTCATTTGCCCCAACAGATCTACCCAGATGAGGGCCATTTCCTATCTCTGCAGAGTCACCAGCACCTTTATGCCACACTGACCAGTTTCTACAGAGAGTGTCTGAAAGAGGAGTTACTTCCACTGCCCGACGAAGAAGAGGAGGAGGAGGAGTAGGTGGAAGGCGCTTAGGATCAGACCTTTGGCAGAGCTTGAGAGAATTTTGCTAAAATCCATCAAGGCCTTTCCTATTTGGATCAACTGTTTATCTAGACATGGACACTGAGTTAGAGCTGCTAATGCTCTTAACTGTGTGTGTGTGTGTGTGTGTGTGTGTTTGTGCGCGCGTACAACCACTCCTGAGTATGACTGTGTATAAATGTGTTGACTAGATAAATAAAGGACACGACAGTGACTCTTGCATTGCCGGGATTGAAGGCGGGGAACTACCCTCTAACACTAAGTCAATTCAATTTGGGGACGCCCAGTTTCTCGGCAAAGCACGCAGAAGACTGCATCCACCTTGTGCAGTGTAGTCATCCACACTTAACCAAGTGCATGGTTCTTTTTTCCTTCTCGGCTTCACTCATTTTTGTCATGTTTGTCTCCTTTGTTGTAGCACAAGGGCAGAGAAGAACACAGACGTGAACTTTTGATTGCACCTCCCTACTTTGGTTGTATCGTTAGGCTAAGGCTGAAGTCATCTGCAAAGATGTTCACCACAACAGAGCCCATCCTAAATAAGTGCAATTTTCTGCTGAAACCTTCTTCCATCACCCACGCTAAATGGCATCACACTTCATAGGTCGGATGTTATTGTACAGGGGTCTTGTGCAGACATGTACACTGCCTTATGAGGTTCAACATAATGTAATATTACTTACTGGCATCAGTAGTCATCAGTTAGCAGTGTCCTGTTACCCTATGTCAACTCAGGTCCTCGAGACACAGTGTTGCAGTCCGTTTAGAAGCAGTTTCAACACTATATTAACTGTATGGTGGCAATTAAGTTATGAATTCTACATGAGGAGAATGGACAGTGGCCAAACATTTATTTCCAAATTGAGCCAGACTGCAAAAGTTCCCTATCTTGATACTATATGTAGTTTAACCTTGTTATCTTAAATCAAGTGATGAATTCTCTGTGAAGGTTTGAGATCATGTTGAAGTGCTTTTCCACCAGAACCAAGAACTTTCTTAGCGAGAGACATTTTTTCCTTATTTTTGGACACTTTTAGTTCAAGAAAAAAACTCAAATGAAAATATGGGTGTACCAAGATGGACAATTTTACAGTGTCAGTAAGGTGTTGCATGTCTACGGGGAATGTGTCAGGTGTTGCCACATTTTGTACAGTACAGCAGAGTGTGTACATAAATATATTTTTTAGATGTCAGATCTCATAGAAAGTCCAGTCTATGGGGTAGGATTGATTTGACCTTGACGTCTTGTACTTTTTTGTTTGTTTCTTTGCTGCTTTTTTTTTAGCTGTTGATTTTCTTCTCAGAATGGAATTTGTAAAGCGTCTTCTTGTTTTTTGCTGTTTGAAAGGGGAAAAGACAGGGCTGAGGTTTCGGGATTATTGTGATTGTTCTCTAGTGATGGTTATAAATAAAATAAATTAAAAACAATGAGTGATGGAAAAGACAGTCACCAAAGTCCCTAAATCTAACAACAATGCTTGTTTGCAGGACTAATTGTTAGAGAGGAAAGATAATTCAAATATAAAGCAGAAGTTTCCATGTGTCGGAAACAAGACCAAGCCTACCTAGACTGAATATAATGAGATCCAAGCTCTCTAATGTGCAAATCAGATTAATGCTTCATTCCAAGAGATGCATAAAACACCCACATTAATGATTTAGTGGGATATACGTGTGTGTTTTAGAGTGATGGGAGCATCAACTGTGTTTGTGTGCATGAATCAGAGCCTGCACTTACTGGCCTGAATGCAGACGTCAATACTGCTGAAGGACAGAAACATAAGCCTCATATCCACACTTGATATACTGTCATTCCATGAAAATGTTTCATTGTGCAGGGAGAGAACAAGAGTTGAGACTCTTATATTACTTAGTATTATCTAAGTTAGCATCTTGCTGCCAGTTTACGATTGTATCCATTACACACCACAATCTTGTACATGTCCAACATGTAGTGAAAGGCTTGTCAGTGTGCGCCTCCTAGACGTGTGCAAAAATGTCACATGAAAACAACAATGTGCATTAAAACAATCTTAGAAGAAAGAAGAAGTTTCTGGATGGAAACACAGGATAAAAGAACAAAGATCTGTGACATACATGAGTAGGAGAGGATGAGGAATAGTAATTATGCAGATGATAGGACTTTCTCTCTTTCTGTGTGCATCTCATACTAAACTGTTTCAGCTCTTCAGACGTTTCTTGCTGCATAACCCAGTTATGCTTGAGCTTCAACTGAGATACCATCTGATAAGATCCGGCGTTCTCCTGGAGGAATCTCTGTTCATGAGGGAAACACACTGACACGACCCTGAAGCAGCGACCCTGTGACATGGCCACAGCATTCCCATGACACCTTCATGTGTGACTGTAAAAATAATGTTGTTTGTGGATGTCCAGGTTTGGTTTATGCCACATAAAAGCCACTGTAATTAATATCCAACGAATCAGATATTGGCATCACGTTTGTTGAGGTTAGAAAAACCTCCAGTTTAGTGGATGTTGTCCTTGAAACATTTGTGACTTCCTGTGTAACGAGTTATAGCGGATGTCTTGGACAAATATTGGAAGGGTGTCCACCTCTGGGAAGGTTTCCTATTATACCAAGTCTTGTCTTTTTGTAGAACATCACTGAGAACCTGTGGAGTACCCATGCCCTAGAAAGTGTTTTAGGTTTACCAGCTCATGCATGTGGTAACTAAGGTGACATTAGACAAACTTATTTTGTAATTAGTAAGGTTACCGTTGTCTCGTGTTAGATTCAGTGGATGATATGAAACTAAGTTTCATAATTATTTTGTATATGTTTCTGGTTTAAGATAATAGTATGTTAAAGGAATATTTCTGCTTTTTGCTAAACATGCTTATTTGCTTTCATGAGCAGACTTCCTACATTAGAGTATTTTATTTCCTTACTTTGGCTAAAAAGACCTCCTGTAAAAGGATGTTGACAGTTAATGTTTGTCTGACTTTGCCCTGATTCTTCTTTTTTTGTAAAGTTTGGTTATTTTGTTGAATCTGCAAGATTGCTTTGCTCAGTGTGACCCTGAGAGGAGTCAAATCAACCATTCAGACCTTTGCACAACGCTGCTGACACGGTGTAACACTGCTCAAATCAGTTTCTCTACAGAGGGTGTTTGAGGACGTTTGAGAATACAGTTCAAGCACAACAAAGCTATCTGCATTTAAGCAGTGATCACTGCCAGAACATTCAACATAATCACCTGGATGGTCATGTGATGATCTGACCTTCATCTTCATCTTGATCATCTTTTTTATCGGTGAACTTTATGAGACAAGAAATCTATTACATCTCTTAGCCATGACAATCAAAAGCAAATGTACTAAATCTAACTAAATTCAATGATCCACTCATCCACTCATGCTCAGGAATGCAAACAGCCATATTTCAATCGTGGGTGAATTGGCAGTGTTCAGTTAGTTAAGGTGGAATGTAAATAAAAGTCACAGCAGAAATGTAGGCGTTTGTATTGAGTGCTAACAACTGTTAAAGATCTAACAGATTTTCAGAAAGGTTATTAACTCAAGTTTGTTTTATATAGTTGTTTATTGCACTTGCACGTATGAGATTCTCAAAGCAAAGGTCAAATAACACACCTGCTCACTGCACTGACAGTGATGTTCACAGACCAACACGTGAGCGTTATATGGCAGGACGGGGAATACAAAGATACAAACACATTTATCACTCCGGTGGTTGTGATTTGCGTGACTGGAAGTCAATCTAGTCTCAGACTATGTGAGAAAAGCTGGCTGACACTGTTTGATTCTTCTACATGGAGACAAAGCATGTCTGTCTCTGTGTAAATGGCAAAAATAGAAAACTACATACAAATCTAATACATCAGACATTCAGACATACTTACATTGCCCCCATATGAGAGAAAAATATTTCATTATTTCATATGGATGTCAAATTTTTCTCTACATAGTCCACACCAACACCAATACTTTTACAAGAGACTGCGATTAAATGTATATAGAATACTATATCTTATATACCCCTTCGTAATCGATGTGTCTCTACATGATCAACCAGGGCCAAATCTATGAGCTCTGCATGACCTAAACAGGTTTTACAGCATATTTCTCTAAAGGCAGGCTCCGGAGAAGACAATCAGACTCCAGTAAGCTCAGAAAGTGATTTACTACTCAGGAGAAAGAAAGACAACTGTGCGCAGCACAATTTCCCTTTGAGACTGCAAGTTAGCTGCCGATAAACCTGGTGCATGTTCAGCACTTTTAAATCACGTCTGGCAATATTCTATCAGATATGCCTCCAAGTAAATTCTCCATTTTATCGCTTCGCCCTCAGAATAATACAGTACAAGGTGACTATTTTCACAATTTATTTCAGCATGTACAATTTCTAAAGTACACAAATGTCATCCACTGAGGAAATAATGTACACGTGTATGTATACAGTTTACCCATGGCCAATTAATTTGTTGATTGTTTAAACAAAAATAATGGAAACATTAAAATATATATTTTATTGTGGTATGTGCCAAATTACTGACATAGTACTTTGCACACATTTCCCCTTTTAATTAAAAAATAAATTAATAAACAAACTCAAAAACAATATCATATGAAAACACAATCTCACTTTTAATAAATCATTTCTGCAGGGTTTGGAATAACTTTTTTTTACTTAAAACAATAATATTTAAAATATATAATTTGGTCTGAGGTTGATCAAACCTTTGTGCGCAACTGTATCTGACTCAGAAGTGCACAGGTGTAAGAGACACAGGATTATGCTCAAAGAACAAGCTTGGATTAGATGCTATAGCCAACGGCTGATCATACAGAACATAGCACAAAAAGGTGTTATTATACATTACATTTGTTCATTTATATCTCCATTTAGAACATTTTTCACATTTTGGGATATTAAATGCTACTTATATCACGAAGGGCTGCTCAGAAACATTGTTATTGCAAAATAGTAACATGAAATAATACAGGTACCAATCAGTGTTACAGCTAAATGTTTGTAATTTACTAAAAGCAATTCCACAGTAACCTTTCTGATCCCTACTAAAACCAACACTATGTCACATGAGACAATATTCAATTTCTCCAACCAAATACACCAACTTCAGTAATGTCAGTATATCACAAATATATAATAAAAAAAGGTTCCTAATCACAAAACTAATTCTGAACTAATTCTTCAGACTGCTCATAATTCTGTCATGAAATGTCAAGATGTGGTCAGTGATAGACATTCAGCGAGAGTAAAGGAAGCTTTTATCAGACACAAACAATAAATGATTACTGTAATTAAAAGTAGCACTGATGCTAATGGAACACCATGGATGCTAGCATGGAGGTGATGTGAAGACAACAGCCTCCCAGGGTGTTGAGTGCTGAGTGAGGGGAAGGCACAGAGGGAAAGACGTGAGGCAAAGATACGGAATGAGGTGTATGGGTTTCATAAAAGTCAGAGCGCAAGACACAAAACAAACACATCATTATGTCCATTAATTTACTTTAAAAACAAATGCCCTGCCCTTTAGTCTTCATGATGACGTCTATAAACACTGGCTCTGGAGACTGCAAAACAATGATGGCTGTAATGCAGTAAAGGCACCTACTACCAACTCCTTCATGATATGATTGCTTCAAATTTGGCATTAAGTGAACTTCTGCTTGCACTACATAGAAATATTCACAGTATATTACAGCAGTCAGCAAAGATTGTATTCTAAAATAGAAAAAAAGAATTCCCTGACATTGTACTCACAATACAAATATTCCAAATAACGAATATAATTAGAAGCATTAAATTACAGCGCCAATACTCCTACTACTACTCTTCCCGGTTCTACTTCATCACTGTGACGCCATGGTCACTAGTTATTCCAAGTGAATGCAATGCTATTAATCTTCCATGCTGTAAGTCTGTAGATTGGTGTGTGGCCTCTCATCGCTTGCTCATCACAGCAGCTGCTGCACAAACCCGTCTCACCTCACTGATGTTGTAAAAGGCTAGTCGTCTTCTTTTGATGTCTTGGAAACAGCCTCCTCGCCCTCGAAGCAGCGCCTGAAGAAAGTGAGCACTGACTGCAGCATGTAGTAGCGGCTCTTGACAGAAGCAATGTTGTGTCCTTCATCTGGGAAAATCTAGGCAGCGAGAAATTGAAATTGGTATTTATTTAATAAATTCCACTGAATTTAATGTGTTAGTCATCATCAGAATTAAAAAGTTATATCAATTGTTTTAATCCAATTATTAGCTGCTAACTCCTGAAGTCATAAAGAGACATATATACTGTATATAAAATGAGGTGCATAGCATCAATACGTGATTTAACTATAACAGGAGCTGTCGTTGTAGGAGACACCTGTTCATTGCTCAAACTAAACCAATAGTCAGAGCTGTTTTGTAGTAAACTATATATAAAAAAATACAAATACAGATAAACCTAGGTTTTGCCTGAATCTGTTCTCAGAAACCTTTAGGCTTTGTGTTTTTTTCCATAGCACTACGGGTCCAGTTTATGTGGTCCCCTCTAAAAATTGGCAGCAACTGAAAACAATTCTTTAATTTAAAGCACATGGTCAAAGTTTCTGTCAGCAACTGTTGTTAAAAGCTTTTATGTGAACATTTTTACACTAACAGGAATATTTACTTTAGGAGGAAGATAGATCTGCACTAATGTGCAACGTGACTTCACAGCTGGGTGTGTGCAGTACATAGGAAGGATGAAAAACACAACATCAGGATATCTTCCATGAATTGTGGTTAAGAAGAAATGGCCTCAGTCACCTGGAGAGTGTAGTTAACACTGGATGCAGACAGTAGTTTGACCAGCTCAGCAGAATGTTGGAAATGAACAGTGGCTGGAAAAGAACATATATTTAAATGGATTAATCCCAGTTGAGTGGAGCAGTCCATTGCATTTTCACAGTTGGGCGTTTAATGAAAATAATTCTAAACCACACGTGAAAAAAAAAAACAAGTTTATTCATCACCTGTAAAATTAAGTGTTGCATAGGTCAGTGATTCTAGTGTGCAGGGTTTTCTTTAATGTAGAATTCCTTACTGCAAAAGGTGTAGGAATAGAAAAAGGAACATGCATTTAACTAAACCTATATACAGTATTATGGTATAGTACATAGTATATATCTTGTTTTAAAAAAAATTGTGGGACATAACAGAATAATTAGATCTTAC
Organism: Microctenopoma steveboyesi; assembly: GCA_032359275.1. NCBI lineage: Eukaryota > Metazoa > Chordata > Actinopteri > Anabantiformes > Anabantidae > Microctenopoma > Microctenopoma steveboyesi. The sequence continues at coordinate 16,215,589 of JAUMHF010000013.1, forward strand.
TTAACCTTTTTCTTGTGTTAACTTTCTGTTACTATCTCTGATGTTAACAGGTCAGTTTCGACCAGTGTCTTAAATCAGCCATAAAATACCCTCAGAACAAATATTCATCATGCAATTTGTTTCTGACCTTTTTTAAAAGAATACCTCATTTTCAATAAAAAAAGAAAATTATTATAATATGTTGTTATGTTACCTGGCTCTTACTAAGGGATATTAGAACATATCTCTTAAATAAACTTTTTTAAAAATATATTACGAACTCTAGTAACATCTGTGGTGTTGCGGGTCAATTTTGACCCTTAAATAAAATAAATAGATCTTCATCACAAATACAAAATTAAAAGCAGAGCAAATAATTATACAAACATTTTAGACAAGCTATCATGCAAATCAAACAGTAGAAATTGAGGACTCTTTCCAAAATATATATTTTGTCCAAGACCATATGTGTGTGTTTAGATGCATGCATGGCTAAAGGTGATACTTTTAGCATGTTCTTTGCAGAGATATTTTTTCAGAAGGACAGAACAGACCTCAGACTCTTTGAATTCTTGTAGAATCAGGGTCTGATCATCCTTGCTGATTATTAATCATCTTTTTTTTTGTATGCTGCAAATTGAAGATGTGTCCTCTGCAAGTGACAAATTCTAAACTGAACTGCTCTCCTCCCAAAACATGCCTCACATGTCTGGAAGGAGACAAACTGACAAAGAGAGAAGACACTATCTAAAGCTCATGGGTTAGGTAGAGGGTCTGGAAGTCAGTGGGCTGTTGGCTGACTGTGTTAATGAGCTGAGTGCATGTTTAGAATTTAAGTTTTTGTTCTTATAAGCGTTTTATAAACGAACAACACAAATGTTATTATTTTCACCACAGTATTTTAAAATTTAGTGAAATAATATTTCATTGTTTTATTTTGTTTACATAGAGATTCCTGACAAAGTCAAAAAGCCTTGATATCATAAACAAATGTATGTGGTACTTCGATACATCAAAAACTTCAAAACGGGTCGGTTTCGACCCTAACACAAGAGGAAGGACTGAATTCACTGTATTTATTGGTTAACCTGCGAATAAACACTTTTATGGTTGTACTGCACATATTGTATCTGCAGTTTGTCTGTTCCTGTACTCACCATCTGCTGTGCCGTGCATAATAAGGAAGTTCAGCGGACTGAGTGCTGTGATCTTACTGAGCAGACTGGAAATCTGACAGAGACAGTAAACAGCAAAGTTGTGCTTCACAAACAAACAGCAACAGTTTCTTTCTAATCTAAATGAAAGGTAATTAACACCAAAGTAATGCTAATTCCACTTATACCTTTTACTATCTCTACATTCACTACATACGCAATCTATATTTTGATCTTAAAATGAGTTTTCTTGTGTGTGCATGACATTTATCTGACTGAGTGCAGCAGACACAGCTCAAAGGTGGTATGGAGGTGGAGCGTGATTCAAATAAGGCTGTAAAAATTGAGCTGTTGGTTGTTGGAAATGGATCTGAGAAGTGTGTTGGTCAAGAGCACCACGTATTTATCTGGTGACGAGTTACTCAGATTGGGTGACTCTTTCTATTCCCATTTCCTGTTCGTTTTGATGGTATCGTGTATATTAATGTTCTTGACGATAGAAATGCAGAAATCTCCTAAATGATATGAGCCCATAACAATCAGTTTGGTTTGGCACCACATATATTGTACGATACACATGACCCACAGAGGAAATGTGCAGTATAAAAGTACAGGCCTCCCCAGCATATGCACAACCTGATCCCACACAACAGCTGTTACTAGGGAAAGGCCACTTTTGTCACAATCCCAAACAACTGGTTGCTCTGCACAGTCCACAGTAATAACAGACAGTAATAACCTGTTATTATCTCTCCCATGAGTTATTTTTGATGTATGAGACAAGAAATGTGACATCACCTGACTTTCTTGTACCGCACACGCTGCCAGTGTTCCTCGTACTGTGTGAATTAAGTTAGCAAATGTTCTTGGAAACTCCTGCACAATTCACTTCTAAACACTATCAATACAGAGGCGGAATAAGCATGTTCTTGCTGTTTGGTCCACGCGGCCTGTTACTGGTGTACTAGTTTAAAGACACGTGACATGTAGACATAGTAAATGTGTGACTCCTTTACATTTACTACAGTATGATTGTGTGAAAGCTCCATTTTTCCAAAACACCATTGACATGCAGTCATACTTGATATTTATGATCTTCTTTTACTGGATAGCCAAAGAATTTCTCAGCGTCAACTGAGCCTACAGAAAGATAAGAAAGCAGGTTGATTCATGGGACATGTCAGACAAAAAGACAGGTTTCCTATCTCCCTCATGATGATTCACAGCATTGTTATACTCAGTGTTGGATGCTAACACATTTTGGTTAATGTTACTCCAAGTAATCTTTAAAAACATTACATGTCAGAAGATTAAATGAATGCTGGTGATGTGTGAGCACTGTTAACCCTCATGTTTGGGCTACACATTGATCACAGGTCATTGTACCGTGAAACTGAAAGGCTGTGTGACTCCTTTACATTTACTACAGTATGATTGTTGTCATCTCACCATAGAGTCTCCAGTTTGTTATAGGAGCCACAGAGATGCCACACTGAAACAAAGAGCTGTGGGAAAGGAGCAGCAGGGTGGAGAGAAACCCTCCATATGCCTGGGGAAAAAAAGGAAATTCTGCTTTGAAAGTACACTGGCTAAAAGAAGCCGTTTCAAATGTGTGTGGTTATTTAGTTCTTAGATACTGAGGCTAAGATGAGTTACCTTTCCATAAACTCCAACTCTGTTGCCATCAATATAGGGCAGTCTGATCAGGTGTCTGAGGAATGACAGTGAGGTGTTTCAGTAGTTACTAATAAACTAAAGAGGATCATGTCAAATACAAAAAATGTACGTGTGTTCATTCAAATAAATCTGGACTGTTAGCAGAGCAATGTGGACTCATTCCCCTTTTCCAAAGTCCATTTTAAATTACCTCAGGCCCAGAGATGCTGTGGTAAATATGTTTTGTTTCTTTTTCATTTGTGGACTTTGCATTAAACTGTGTTCATTCATTATGGTTTTCAGCCGTGTTCCTAAGCTCACATCTCTTTCAAAATTTGTGCTTTAGGTGAGGGCCTGAAGATCACAGCCATTAAGTAAATATTCTGCACTTCTATAGCACTTTTCTTTCTATACTGGTTCTCAAAGCGCTTTACATGGCTTTGTACTTACCTATTCACACACACTCACACTCACACACACACACACACACACCGATTGCCGAGCTGCTAATAAATCATTTATGGCATTCAGTACAGAAATAGCTGCATTGGAATTTAGAAAATCCCAAACATGAATTGTTCACCCAGGTATGTAGAACGTATTTTATATATATATATATATATATATATATATATATATATATATATATATATATA
>JAUMHF010000013.1:16219236-16231780 GCA_032359275.1 Microctenopoma steveboyesi
TATAATGTTTTTTTCTACAAAAAACTAGTTACTGTATAACTGTGATCTGGTCCTGGACGTCAACTGTTCCCAGTCTCTGGTGAACCTCGTGCAGGATCCTCTGACCCTGGAAGCCGCTGCCCCGACCGTCCAGACGAGCTACAATGACGCTGTCAGAGCTGACCAGGACAGAGTCCCAGCCGAGAGAGAAGCGGTCACTCACAGACTGACCACCGGGAGCGCTGTCACTGTGAAGAGGCAGAACGGTTCTATTTATTAATATTTTAAAGATAAGAGTGTTTTGGGCATTTTTCAGCATTTGTTTTGAATCTTTTAAATTCATACATTTATGTGTATTCAGTTTCATTAACACCTTAAAACTAAAGATAACAAATAAGCTGAAAGTAAGTATCCTCAAAAATATCTTGTAGTTGAAAAATCAATTACATACAGAATCAATAACAGTGGGTACTCCTTCTCTTCATCCAAATCTACTGGGACAATTAACTCCAGAGGTAGTTCTGCAAAAAAAATAAAGTTCCATTTTAGTTTTTAATAAGAGTGTCATGGTTTTAGACACTATGTGTCATTTATCCTCAAGACAAAGCCTTCTAGGCATTAACAGCTTAACAATCAAGTAAGAATATAATATAATGTAATACTATATATTGTTGTCTTGATGCATGCGCAATAATCGAGGTAAGGAAAATCCTAGAAGTTTTATTCGGTTCATCTGCAAAAAGTTCTTAAGTAAATATTTAGTTGTTTTAGTTTTTTACTAAAAAGAGTTTTTAAGTAAATATTTTGAGACTTATCCAAGTCCCGAAATATTTCTCCTACTTAACAATGTTTTTAAGTAGGAGAAATATTTCAAGACTTTTACGAGTCACTTCCTCACTGAAGAACCTTGTTTCCACTAGCTATACTGATCTCAGAGAAAGATGATTTGTGTACACCATAATAACGTTTGTCTGTGTACCCAAGCTTAACCAAATTATAAAACCATACTGTCATAGTTTCACAATCAATCATTATATGTGAAAAGCAACAAATCATCATAACAAACCATATTCAAACACTCTGCTTGCACGATACGCAGCGGCGGTTTCATACCAAAACTGTTGATTTGCACAAGTCTTCTTTCCTTCTTGGGAACTTTTCTGTTCTTTAGTGCATGATTTAACGCTGTGTTCTTTTCTAGAGTCTTGTGCTCTGTTAGATATCATGGTGGACAAAAAGAATCACTAGTTAGAAGAAATGTGACATTTAGTCATGCACATAAAAAAACTGCACTAGAGAAAAGTTTAAGTCAAACAACATGCTATGTAATAATGTAAGATAACAGGAGATACATACACCTTAACTCTTAGGAAAATGCATTTATCCTTTCCCCAGATGCTACTAAATGCATGTCCACAACATTTCAATCACTTAACTCCTCCCTTCTAATTACATCTTTGTGTTCATTTTAGTTCAGTCTTAACCTCTGTGGTTGAATATTGTCTTAACCCTCAGGCGTCAGTATAATTTACTACCCTCTAGTATCACTCGGGACAAAAATGTCTGTCTCCTAATAACTGCTATAAAAATATAACAGATTAATATTATATTTTTTCTCATTTTTTGCATAGATCTCTTAAGCCCTACTCAAAAATACCAAACATTCAATCATTTTCAGGATATTAACCCCTTACATGCCAGTTTGATTACCTGAAGTCACTGTCGTTATTTATGAAAAAAACACAATACATTTTCCAAAAAACTAATGTTAGCTGTCTGGGGCAATTTTTTTAAATCACTCATGGATATGTTAACAAACACCCAAAATATTGACTCTTTTGAATGAACAGTTTTTGTGTAGCGTTAGATTCTCTAAAATGAAACCCTAACATTCCAAAAAGCATGATTATATTTTGTTTTGGCCATGAGTTAAAAATATGTGGTTACAATGAAAGTCTATGGGACATTTTTTTCCCCAGTGATATAAGAGGGTAGTAAACGCTACACAAAAACTGTTCATTCAAAAGAGTCAATATTTTGGGTGTTTGTTAACATATCCATGAGTGGTTTAAAAAATTGCCCCAGCCAGCTAACATTAGTTTTTTGGAAAATGTATTGTGTTTTTTTCATAAATAACGACAGTGACTTCAGGTAATCGAACTGGCATTTATAGGGTTAAAATCCTGAAAATGATTGAGTGTTTGGTATTTTTGAGCAGGGCTGGAGTAGCTGAAGAGATCTATGGAAAAAAAATGAGAATAAAATATTAATCTGTCATATTTTTATAGCAGTTTAATAGCAGAGGGTAGTAAATTTGTTTCAGTGATCCAATGGTATTTTTGAAAAATTTAAATTTGAATTCCAAACTTTGTTAAGAGAGAGCCTTAGTTACATAAATATGCATATGCATTAACACAGACGAAATGACAGCCAGATGAAGAGCAAAAAATTCCTCATTTGGACAAAAAGGTCCACAATGACGCCTGAGGGTTAATAACTTAATCTTAGTGACTTAATCTGCAGTTGGTCTATTAATGCACTTTACAGTAGCTGGAGGAAGAATTCAAAAATCAAACTGCTACCCAAACTTAATGAATACCTGATTCAACTGATGAAAAGAGTGTAAATAGTAAATTGTTTTAAGCCTGCCAGTGCTAGAGTACTTACTGTTCATATCTTTTAGTCTGTGAAGAGTAGTTTGGGGTATTCCAGGACCTAGGGAAAATAGATTAATACTCTCAAGACTAAGCATGAAAACATGAAACTTTAATACAGTTAAATATATTAATAATAAAATATTAGGACATCTGTGACAATGTTCACATAGTCCCATGATTTTTTTTTTCATTTCTGAGACCGAATCAATATGAACCAAGCCCAGGTTAGAAAACTGAGCTGAGAAGCAGGTTGAAAAAACACAGCTGAACACGCGCAGCTCTTTAACAGCTGGTGTTACTGCACTTTCAACAGGTTGCATCATTTTAGAGAACCTACTGTGTTGGTCATGAGGTGTTACCTCTGCATTTGAGAAGAACGTGTTGGTTGTCTTGGCTGAGGACAGCGTCGTAGTAGGTGCACTCGGACCCGAGGAGGGAGCAAGTCAGGCATTCTTTATGAGATGGATCCACAGTGGAGAGCCTGTTTGAAGAGAGCAACAAGCAGGTCAGCAAGCGACAGGTGGTGAATTCAGAGGAGCTGCAATATTCAAGATACAGCCTGCAAGACGAGGGCAAAGGGAAAAAAATGGGGGGAAAGTTCCTCTCAGTTTCGGATTTTTCACTTACAAACTTCTTTTTTATTTCTGAGATTAATTGATATAGTACAAATAGTTTTATATGGGAATTTAAACATGATTATTAAAATTAAATTGTTGTGTAAAAGTGAAATCCTTCTCATTGTTGTATGTTAAATGTGAAGATTATCTTATAATATCTTAAATACTGGAAATGAGAAAACAGCTACCCTGTTTGAGGCTTTTCAGCAACTCTACAGCTCATTAATAATGTCCATTCCATCAGTTTACAGATCTACTATATTTACAGAATATGTGAGAAACTGTTTGACACATTCTGTAGCACTGGTCAGCCTTAAACTTGATTTGTTTTTGTTTCTGCATGCATCTAAAGATTACGTCCTATCATATATTCTTTTTTTTTCTGATCAGCAGTCATTTCAGTAAAAATAATGAACAACACAACAGGTTAGGTCCAACTGCAACATGATCTGCTCAGTTTGGTCGTCACTGCCCCGAGTGTTCCAATTACCACTGGGACCACTGTTACCTTCACTGTCCACATCTTTTCTAGCTCGTCTCTCAGCCCTTGGTATTTCTCGAGCTTCTCATGTTCCTTCTTCCTGATGTTACCGTCGCTTGGGACTTTCTTGTCTTGATGTCAGTGGCTTCCATCTCCAACCTTTGGCCAGCTTATAACACCAGTGGGGTATCTGATTACTGACAGGGCATAGGTATTAATTGCCTGGATCTTGTTCTTCCCATTCAGCTGACTTCTCAGCCTTACTCGTTGCAGGTATTTTGTGGTTGGCCTGATAGGAGCTCCCATTTTGTGCAGAGGCAGGTAACTTCTTTAGCCAGTAGGTGTGGATCATGTCAGGTGCTGTCCAGTTCTTCGTGTTTGAGACTCTTTCTTGGATGTCTGCCACTGCGATGGTTACTGGGGCTCGTTCAAGGAAGTTGCTCTGGTTGGTTCTTAGATCCTCAAGCCACTGTGCATTGTTGTTATGTGATGCCTCTTTCTCCCATATGCTCTTTCAGTTTAGCTCAGTCTTCAGCCTTGGGTCCATCCCATACTATTACCCTGCCACTGAGAGTATGCCTTGGATGGTTCAGTGGAGAAGGTATGGTTTATTCTCCTGGCTTCTATATCTTTGGTGTACCTCTTCAGATGGGCAGCCAAGGCTGGGAGTCTCTGCTAGGCCTCAGCTATGGACAGTTTGTTATACTTCTTAGGTAACCCTTTTTTCATCACACCTTTCTGTAGTTCTGATAGCTGGCTAACTTCCCTCTGTGCTGGCTTGATTTTAGCCTCTAACCTTCTCTTCCATTGGGGGAACTGCTCCTTGTGGTTGTTGTTCCTATTATAGACATATATAGTATATCAGATTGTCCTGGTTCCTCAACATCTGGCGCAAATCTTGTTGATCCGGGCGGGGTCTGAGCCGGCGTGATGTATGTATATATATTTACTGTATGCCACAAAAACATAAATCACCATGAGGGCACCAAGTAACCTTAGACTCTATGGCTGTTTGTATTGTCAGAAAAACTTACATAAGCCTATCAGATACTGTATCATCATGGAAATCAGACTGTCATATTCACATTTCACTTTTTGCACATATTGAACCAAGAAGCATGTGCCTGTAATGTTGTTGGATTTTGTTACCTTTGGACTGAGACAGATTCATAATGTGTTTCCAGTCGTTATGATGAGCTATGTTAGGCTAACTCGTTACTCTCAGCAAAAACATGACTAATGCTATAGCTGTTCTATAGCTGATTTCTGTTATGAAATCCATGTGGTACCTGTATAGTTGCCGTTGTGTTGAGCCATCCTCTGTGCTTAGGAAGTAACTGAAAAATATACAGTTCACATTTTATGACACGAGCAATTGGTTTGGATATCATGTTGTTGGATGTCAGTGACTTACTGTATACTTACAGTGAGTCTGTGTTTTCATCATAGGCCAGAATATGAACAACTTCCCAGCTTCCTGAGGTTAGGTGGCGGAGATTGACCTCTTGACCTTTACTATCAGACTGAGAACATATTACAACAAGCAACAAACTAGTTCAACATGACCTCACGTGCCCTACATGGTTTTAGAGGGTTGTACAAGAGTATGATTGGTTTTTTTTATTAACCTACTGTCTGACTTTCAGTGCAAAACTTTTGTTTCATTTATTATTTCTGCATAAACTAAATTAATCTGGCACTGAACCCAGTGCCTCCAGTGCATCACTGTCTCTAATTTATTCAAGGGAAAATGTATTTAAGTGTATTTAAATATAGTTAGGATGAACTGAAGACATTTCGACATGGACCAGTATAAGCTATATGTGTATATGGAAGGTTCCTACAGCAGGAAGATAAGAAAATAAAAAAGGTACACAGACATACAAAGTTAAATTCAAATAGTGAAAGCACCTAACTAAAGTTGTTAATTCTTTCCAAAGTTTGTTTTACCTGATTTGAGATCTTGGTGATATGGTTAAAGGTTCCACAGCTGCCATGTTTTAAGGGCATAGTAATGAAGAATGCTGTGCAGTCGCTGGAAAATACTGGCTCCTCATTCTGGAAATGAAACATAACAATCTAAAGATTTTAGACATTTCCACACTTGTTTTACACCAGAACTAGACTTCAAAACTAGAGTTACAGACTTTGACGTTCATTCGAAAAATATGTTGCCTCTCATCATAAAAGTTGCAATGTAATCACTATTGCAGTTTAATTGCATAGAAGTTTAGTTTTTGGGGAGACAGGGTTGAGCACGTACATTGTGTTGGTAATGGACTAGAGCAGTATCTCATGCAAAGTACATTTTAGCAAATACATTCAAATTTTTAGCATTAACAATATGTTATTAGTCTGTGCTGGAAATAAGCCTTCATTATTAAATTATAGTAGCAAAACAGCAGTTTAAAAAGTTAGCATAAAAGGAGCATCCTGGTAGCACTTGCTATGTAATTGCAGTGTCCCTGGTTTGAGTCTGGCAGGACCTTTGCTGCATGTCATACTCCTCGTCTGGTCTAATATCTGCCTCTCTACAGTATCCCAAAATATCTCCTAAGGCAGGCTGGTTGTGTCAGGTGGCAATGTTACTAAAGATAACCAAAAACATTTGGCAAAAAGAGAGAAGTTTAGTTTTAAAGTACATCATGTCCACATCATTCTTTATGTCAGTCCATCCAGTTTATTACAGATCAGTGATTCCATTTAGACCCGGCATGTATTCAGCCCCATAATAACATTACTTAGGGGGTAAATCCATTAGTAATTGTTTAGTAAATGTTTCTCTCTTTGTCTTACTCAGTGTGGTTCATAGTTGAGATTGAGCTCTTATTTTATGGCCATTTTAAAAATTGCCAGAAAAGCAAATGTTCGTCTTTTCTGGAGTGAAACACTCACCTGACGATCGAGCCACTTCTCTGACGTCATGACATGTTTCTGGACGGAAGAGACCAAGTCAGCACAGAATACATCTAAAACTGTACATTTATTAGAGATTGAAAGAGACAAAAGAACATTACTGACCTTTCTACAATCACCTGTGGTGGCGTCACACAGTGAAAGAATAGACATATTCTGAGCTCGATTCACCCATCGCACACTCAGCTGCTCCTTCGTCACCCATTTCACCATTGTCAAGTAACACTCGCTAGTGAAATCACACATGGTAAGAACTAATGAGTCAACTTAGATCATTAAAATGTAATTACTAATTTTAAAAATGTACTTAAAAGGTACCTCTTTTCAAAACTGTCTGGAGGTTTCAGTTCTGTCGTTAGGGAGCTGCCATCTAGAGTGACAACATAGAGTTTGACAGAGGGATTGATCTGGCCCATCTAGAGAAACAAAAAGCATAACTGTGTATTTACATTTCTAGGTCAAATTGAGTTTGTAATACTAATGCTGTAATAATAAACCCTGAGAAATGCACAACACGCTCATGCTGTCATACCGAACTATGTCAGCAGGACTTACACTGAGAATAGAATAAGAAAAATGCAGTAGAGAACAAACTGCTCTGCTGTGTCTTGATCAGAGCCTGGATCAGGTCAGTCACCGCCTGTTGCTTATCCCGTTCATTTAACACAAACATGACACTATCTATTCTGCATTTGTGTTTGCTTATTTCAAATGATAATTCATGTCTTCTCAGCTTGGTGTAATACAGTTGATTAACATTTTTGAATAACTTTTTTGCTAATTTTTTACTGACTGGCTTTTTTTTTGTCATCAGACTTATCTGAAACTAATTAAATAATTTATTTTATTTATTGCCTTCACATGCTGTTAAACACAGTGGAATTACAACTGAAAAAAACTATTTTCCTTTTTTTTTGATGATTGTATTTCATTAAATATGAGTCTTTGACTGCAGATCACAGGTATTGTCTGCTGGTGGCTCAATGGGTTAAGCGTCAGACTGGGATGCAGTAGGTCGTAGGATCAAAACCCGTCTGACTCCTAGTCCGTCCCCTACCAGGTGTGTCCCTGAGCCAGACACCCAGCGCTAGCTCCCTGTAAGTCGCTTTGGATTAAAGCGTCTGCCAAGCAAAGTAAAATAAAGTAAAGTCATATTGTGCCTACAGCACCCAGACAAAAACATGAAGCTCCAAATTATGCTTTCCATTTACGGAGTGGTTGTTGATGTTTTAGAACAATGAATTCAGTGATGTGATCAGATGGAGGACCTGGAGCCTGCTGACACTGGGCAATTGAGAGGCAGAGTCAGTTTCATCTCACTGCAGACATATACAAACTACTATCCACACACCCACTTAGACAGAAATCTAGTTGACAGTCAACTGTTGGCTAGTGTCAGGTCACCAGTGAGCACCTAGTTTTGTGTGTCCTGCAACACTGGCATTAGTCTGACCCGTCAATGTAGTAGGGCTGTACACTATCCCATCTGAACATTCCACTACGATGTCTGGAATAAAGAAACTGAGAAGAAGAGCAGTGGTAAATTGTACAGTTTTTATAAGCAGTGAAAGGTTTTCCACTTGGTGGAAGATAACATGCATGCTAATTAGTCATTAGTTGTAGTGCTTGTAGTGATGCGTTTTAGCCCAAATTGCCAAAATATTACAGCAGTGATTCAGAACATAATTTTTGTGTGTGCATTTAGTTTTTACAGACTGTGTGGGTAAGGAAGGATCACGGAAGTGCATCATTAACTCAAATCCTTCTATAGACCCCTACATCATCCATCTGTGGGATTGAACCAACAAATGAGTTTGCCTTCTTCTTCTAGGTTCTACCGAACCTCATTCCAATTTCAAGCGATGAGAGGCGTGCTAACTTGTCTTCCTAAGCATACCTCCAGTTGAAGTGTCCTTGGGCAAGACATTAAACCCAGAGTTGTCCCCTGTGTGTCAGGTCAGCTGCATGACAGCTCTGCTGTTGGTGTGTGACTGTTTGTGTGTGTGAACAGGTGAATATGAAGCAGTGTAAAGTGCTTTGAGAAGGTAGAAAAGTGCTATATAAAGGCAGTCAGCATTAACATGAATTATACGAGAAAAGCATTGACTGTGATTGTGGATAAGTTAACGCAGTGCACTGGTAGTATTTATGGAGCTTGTTTGATACAGCGAAGCTGCAGTAAAGGGATACACATACTATCAGGTCGTAAAGGCTAGTACAAAGAACCTGGGGAGCAGCCAGCAGATGTATTTATTGCTAGTGCTGGGCTACTGATATAGACATCAGAGAAAACGGCATACTGTGAATACCACCTTTGGGTAGGGGTACTCCTTCCCCCTGGGGTACAGAGATCCTGTGAAGCGAGGCAGGAGCATGCTGGGGACCAGGGAGTCACTGATGGTGAGGTAGGCCAGTCTGGAACCATCAGGTGACCACCAGTGGGCTGCCTGAGTGTGCAGCACCTCCTCTGGAAAACCAAGGAAAGGAAAATCAGAGACTTGTAAATTGCTACGGCAAACTAACACCCACAAAGAAAAAGATCAGTGTGACCATAAACTCCCTGGCCAATTCATGTCTATAGATATTTCTGATTTCTGGCATCTGAGATGTTACATGTGTTAACATATCTAGTATTTAAAATCCTCAAAATTAATTTGCTATATCTGTAATACTGCGAAACTGGAAACAGGAAACCTCTAAATTCAAAATTTTAAGAACTTTAGCAATTTTTTAAAACACAAAGGGGGTTATATTGAAAAATAGTCTCGTAGTTTGTAATACTTATTATAGTGTTACAAACTACAGGTATAGCGGCCTCTGTCTTACCCTCATACAGCCAGTCTGCAATGCCATTGAAGACTATCCCCTCTTGTCCAGAAGACGTGAGCCTCCACGAGCTGCTCTGAACGTCCGTTTGGTAGTAGATGTTGTTTTCGAATATATATATCTGTGGTAAAATAAAATAACAGAGATATTAACTGTAAGGAATATAATCTCTCGTGCTCTAATTTTGACCTATTTGAGAAAACCTGGTGAACTCATACAGAGGGAACATGCTCATTGAACAAAAACAGAGAGTGGCTCATCTCAAGTGATAGCACAGGTAAATATACAGGGAAAGCTCATGAGTGATGAATATGCTTTGTCATTAGGGCTGTAACACAATGCTGCAGGACATCTGGGAGAACAGGTTCCACTGAGGGCAGGTATAAACACTGAGGAAACGAGATAAATATGCTATCAAATTGTTAATTACTTTCTTTGTCTACACTGGAGAAAATAATGGACTGATTATTCAGTGCATGATACTCTGCAAGATGGAGCCATTACTCACACCGAGAGCCTCGGTCGCCCAACAAGATGTCTTCCAGCAGCAGCTTGATTAGTTGAACTGCTGCTGGCTTCCCTTCAAAATAATTGTTTAGCTTAACAGGAGTTTGTTTTTCCTCACGAGTCAGAAACTGTGTTTGATCAGCCTGTACCTCAGAGCTGATTCTATGACTGGAATAAATTACACATAAAACATGTGTGCATTATTTTAAACGACAAGTAAGATCAAATGTAAATTGCAGCGCTTTCACGCTGGAAATACAGTTTATTTGTAGCAGAGTCTGTTGATTTTCCAGTTATCTATTGACTGGTCTATTAAATCATAAAATGCAGGCTGTGATCTTTCTTGGCTTAATAAAGTAAGTGTTAAAGTGAAGTGAAGATTCTGAAGATATATATATATATATATATATATATATATATATATATTTATAAACTGTATTGTCAGTAATATAAGTCAGTAAATTAATTGATTTTCTTCCTGTGTTTTGGTCTTGCTTATTTCTGGTTGGACTGTATCTCTGAATGATTTCTTATGTGAATATTATGCAAGCCTCACTTATCCCAGACCTTTAAAAATGTTTTAAGTTTATTGAGACTAGGAAAACAATGGACTAAAGTGAGCTGTGCTTATTTCTGTTGAGATGGACATTGGTAGATTGGATTTCTGGGGCTCGTTTTTGTTTTTTTAAGTTGTTGTTTGACTGAAATTAATTGATAAGATATAACATTAATAGAAACATTAATCTATTTGCTAACATATCTTGTTTAATAAGAACAATAATTATTGGTACTTGTTTCCTCTTGGGGAAAATATTTCTGGGAATTGCTGCATCACTGACTACACGAGTGAAGCTCTTCATCATGGAGCTTCCTTGCTGTAAAACAGTCACTTTTATTTGACCTACTCACCAGCTGCTGACCATAAACGCCCCAAGAGGCAAACTGCAGGATGGAGTTTGCCACCTCTGGAGGATTCAGCTCCCGCACCTCTCTGATACAAAGACAATAAAAAATATACTTACCAGTGACAGTTCGTCAGTAGGGGGGATGACACTGCCCCACCAGTCACACATGAAGAAGAAGAGTTTTTAAATCTATGACAAGACTATCATTAAATACCAGTCCTTTAAACTGAAATGTACACAGTAATATAAGTTCCTGTTTCAACTGAAAGATTGTCAACTACACAACTAAATGGTAACATTGTCAACGTTGTTTGTACTTTCTTGCCCATGTCTGGTTGTTTGCAATTTGTTGCTGGGTCTGTTAAACAAGCCTGAACCTACAAATATATTTTAAAAATATGTAGTAATATCAGTAATTCTACCACAAAAGTGCAAAAGTAAATATTTATAGAAGTCTCAACTGACCAGCACATGTAATAATACCCTTTTTAGGTTTTTTATAATACTAATAGTGCTAACGTTATTTATAAAGCACGTTACTTCAAATGCCTCGACAATGAAAACAAGCCGAAATCAAAATAACAACAGAATTACTAGTAATGAAATATTAATATTAAAGTGAAACAAACTTTTTAAATTAAAACAAGTATATCACATAAAAGAAGAAAGGGGAATTTGCTAGAAATGTGTTTTAGGTGAGGCTTAAAGGGGACACTGACTCAGACAGCATTATATCCTCAGGCAGGCCGTCCCAAAGCCTTGGAGCCTAGAGAGAAAAGGCTTTGGCTTTTGGCTGCCCGAGGATCTCAAATTTTGGAGCCAAGTAATCAATAAGCTGTAGAAATCAATGATACAATTAACAGGGAGCCAATAACAGAGGTAAAAATCAGTTGAACCTCCCTGTTCGGGTCAATAGATGAGCAGCTACATTTTACAAGTCCAGTCATTTTCATTAAGACATCAAATAAATAAATAAATTCCAATTTTATTTGTCACACATGTACTTACATAGCGTACAACATACAGTGAAATGTGTCCTTTCTGCAGTGGGCAGCTACAGGCCGTGCCCTGAGAGCTAGCGCTAAGTGTCTTACTCAAGGACACACCTGGTATGGGGGATGGGCTGGGTGCCGCAGCTGGGAATCGACCTTCTGCATCCCAGCTTCATGCCTTAAACCACCGAGCTACCAGGTCGTTGCAAATTTCAAAGTGATAGAAGTATAAATGATAGTTTCTGCATTACTGAAATGTAAAATATATCAATGTTTTGCATGATTCTTCAGCTGAGATAAAATGACGATTGGACTTTACATGACTGTAAAGCTCAAAACTTATCATCTTGTTCTAACAGTGTGGTGCAGTGCCCCACCTGCCTTTATGACTTTACTCTACTTGGCAGACGCTTTTATCCAAAGCGACTTACAAGGAGCTTGCGCTGGGTGTCTGGCTCAGGGACACACCTGGTAGGGGACGGACTAGGAGTCAGACGGGGTTCGAACCCACAACCTTCTGCTTTCCAGTCTGACGCTTAACCCATTGAGCTACCAGGCCTTATGACGACTAAATGCATTTGTTTTCTGTATGATTTCAGCATTTTATGGTCATAAGAAAAGGACGAGGTGAGGCAGTGATGAGCTGTGCTGTATCTCTGTGCCA
>JAUMHF010000013.1:16255673-16290843 GCA_032359275.1 Microctenopoma steveboyesi
TAGTTGCCATGGTTTTATACTGAAGATGTTCTGTGTGTATAAACCAGCACACCAGGTCTATGGACCTGATCTTGTTTCGTTCATGCAGGTTGATGATGTTGTTGTTTTACTATTCATTAGTTCAAGAAAAAAAACAAGAGTACTTTTTCTGAAAAGTACTTTGACACGTAGAAACTGAAATTTTACTGAAGTTAAAATACTTAATACATACTTGTCAAAGTGACCAGAATTACAGTCAATGATCACTGCCCACAGAGACAAACAGTCACCTAGGCATAAACTAGATATATTTTCAGCCTAGAAGAAATAATTCCAAAGCAGAAGGACTAAAAGATAATTGAATCACATCAGCCGTTGCACTTTGCTGACATGACAACGCAGTACAAGAGTAAGACAATTGGAGGTTCCTCTGTGTAAAAATAGGCCACATGATGCTAGTGAAAATGATGATGGGATAGCATGAGGATTAGACAGTTAGCTGCTTGACAAGTCTCCTGCTAAGGACTGTGTAACATTTCCCTAAGAAACTGTCTGCATTAAAGAAAAAGGTATTTTAATTAATGAACTGTGTGCCTCTTAAATACGTTTTCTATCTAAAATGTTCAGGTTTTGTTAAGATTAAATTCGTGTACTGATTAAGTGAAAGATTACTTTTAAAACCGATTTCTGAGAATGAAATTGTCCATTTATTTAGTAGTTGTACAAAAACAAATGTTTTGGGGTACAAAGAAAATATTTTACATATATGATATAAACTGCTAAATTTGAATATTGTAAAACATCAATTCATCCTCCACCTCCTCCTCCTCACCACCCTCACTCTCCTCCTCTTAATGCTCCACCTCCTCATCCTACAGACACACAGACAGGTCACATGTCCTGTCTCCACTGCCATCCCCACAAAACCACACCACAATAAAAGACTGCCGCCACCACATCACCGGTGGAAACATCTTTGGACCCACTACAGTTCACTTATCACCACCAGGTGGTAGCAGATGATGCCACCAACTGCTCCAGCTCTTTCTGTCTCACCTGGTTAGAACAGGCAGCACTCCAGTGTTTTTAACACAATCCAGCCTGTCTTTTTGAGAGAGAATCTCCTGAAGATGCACATAGACTCCTCCGCAGCCTCCTGGATCACTGAGTACCTGACAGACAGACCACCGTTTGTGCGGCTGAGAGGGTGTGAGTCTGACCAGGTGATCAGTAACAGGAGCACCACAGGGGACTGTTCTCTCACCACTCTTCTTCACACTGTACACCACACTGAGTGCTGTCATCTGCAGAAGTGCTCCGATGACTCAGCTGTTGATGTGTCAGTGGTGACAGGGAGGCAGATTACAGAGACCAGGTGGACTGGTTTGTGGAATGGTGTGGGAATAACCACCTGAACTCAAAGGTAACTAAGACAAAGGAGATGGTTGTGGAGGAACAGAACCAGTTTGAACAGTCTCCATTTGGAGGAATACAGGCAAAACAATGTACCTCTGGGTTTACTAAAGTGTTTTGAATCTGTCCACCTTGACCTTGGCCTGGTCAAACCGCAGAGCAGTTTTAGTCTTAGACGTCTTCAGCTGCGCTGTGATAAATAAAGGTACAGGAAGTCCTTCCTGCCAACAGCCATCACTTCTCCATGACAGAGACCTCTGCTCCGACCGTTTGTCTATTGTTACATCTATTTCTAATGACTTCATCTGATCCTCAGTTCCTGCCATTCAAGTGAATAATATTAGTGGGTTTTCTGTAGATCTGTTCCCTCTGCACTCTCGCATAAATACATGTATTTGTCTGGGTGCTGCCCGTTATAACTGGACTTGTAGTATTTCTTTTACTTTTACTTCACTGCAATGTAGCTGAGCATTAACATTTATTGAACAGCTTTAGTAGGATCGGACATTTACGTGGTTTCATTACTAGAAAGACTAGACTAAAAAATTTTGATGGTTACTTTGAAGTCTACAGCACAAATGTGAAATATACTGACAGTGGATGTTTGGTTACACTAAAGTTACTCTAAATATTAAGATTTTTTTTCAGAAATGAAAAGACTTGAATTACTTTTTAAAATAAATAGTCAGACATATTTTGAAATAGCTTTGATCTGCACATGAGTTAAACTTAAAAAAGCACGGACACTTTATTTATTGTAACATTGTTATTGAAAAATGTTTTTATGGGGCACATGTGGAACAAATCTGGATTAATCTTCTTTTTTTAATACATGTACATTTCTTAGTGGAATAAATTTAACAACAGTAGATTTTAGTGTCTGCTTACTTACTCAGAATTCAAAGTGATACATGTATTGGTGGAATACATGTGAATATAGTGGGGTTGTACATTAATGCATAATTTGCCTTTCACGTATGCTCCTACTGATGGCAGCAGTGCTGCCATGTAAAGCACTCGCCTGGCCCGCCGGGAGCAAGTTGAGTGTCTTGTTCAAGGACACAGTACAAAGACAGTACAGAACCCCGCTCTGCCTCCTGAGCTGCAGTCACCCACAGCTTGATTGGCTAAGGACAATGGTACAATTCAATCAACCTGCTGAAGAGGGGCCAGTTTATGGGTGCTGACACAAGAGAGAATGGGAGTAAGCATACATTTTATATTGCTGTCAATCAAGAACATTGCTACAGAACAAATGACCTTCTATGTGTGTGACCTTGGGTTGAGTTTATTCCCACCAGAGATAACGGTTAAATGTTTCCCTTAGATAAGAAAAGAGAGAAAAAAGTACTACAATACCACATTTGACATGTGTTTTACATAGAGAATGAATTTAAATTAAAATATGAATACATTGAATATGTATGTTAGTATGTTTAGACAGGAGAAAATTTCACAGGTTTAGAGCGAGACAGTATAGACTAAGTTTGTTTAAATGGACACAATCAATGTAGAAATGATAGTGATTTATTAATAAGAAGATATGTGTGAATATCATTTAAATCACATTACATTTATTCTGTTTGTTGCTGTCTGTTTGCCTGCGTTTCCTAGTGCTGCTTAGACAAATTGATCAAGACATTATAATCTTCCAAAGAATCCCATCATCAGTTTGAGTCTCTGGGCTATGATTGAGTTTTTGGAGTTTTGCAGTGGTTATTGTGTATTTTAAAAATGCAGTGCCTGATGCAGCTCCTGAGCACAGCATGTGGAAAACACAAATGTTCATATAGATCAACAGTCACTTCTACATCCAGCTAGGAGGTTCCTGGGTTAAGAAGTATGTTATTTTATGCCAGAAGCATACAAGAAAAATGCACTAAAGTCAAAGTCAAATAGATGGTTTTGTTTGCTTAATATCTGCTGGTGTGTGTGTTTTAGTGTTTATGTTTTAAAAGTCAAATTTCCAGACACGCGTTCTGTCTATAGATAAGAGAAACTGAAAAACTTCTAATGTGATCTGGCACTGTACTGTGTATTGTTTAAATCTAATGACGGTCAAGTAAAATAAATTTACTTGACCGTCTTGGGGGGGTTGGGGGTAGTATATAGTATAAATAGTATAGTAGTAGGGGAAACACATTCAAGCACATACAACAGCAGGATCTTTTCTCATTTGAGTGCAGCCTGATGCTACCACTCCCTCTCTCTCTCCTCTCACCCCGCATGCATCTAACCTTTTACTTTAACTCCCTTCCCACTTCCGATTAAAATAAACTATTAAAGATAGTAATTAGAAAAATAATAGCACACCATTCCTGCAGAAGACCCACCATTTGAAGTTTAAATAACATTTCTATAACGAGTGAGACCAGGTAGCTGAGAAAAAGGGGGATAACCTACTTCCATATAATCATAATTACCATGTTTTTTGGTGCAAACAGAGACTGACCAATTTTTACATCTGTGTAGTCCAGCCTATTCTATGTTTTCTGACAGCAGTTGAGACCTTTGGGCGATGGCCCAGTTATGTCTCCTGCACTGCTGCAACCACTCACATATGCACGGTCAAACTATAGTTGTATAAGTGACTGCGTACTGTAAAGATATACAGTCTGTGCAACAAACTAGCAGCCACGGTAGTCCAAGTACATTTATTCATTTATTCACGCTGTTGACATGGTTGTTAGGAGCTGCTGAAGTCACTGCCATCTTTGCATTGTGCTGGTGTTAGCCATGGCGCAAGGCTTTGTTTTGTACAGTACATATTGCTGTTTGTGTAATGTATGTCACTCTGTTACTATTGAATATTTTCACAGGGTACCTGCTGGCCCACAAACTATTGAAAAGTGGTGGGAGCAACATCTGTGCTAAATTCACACTCCTGCTGGTCACTATTCTGGTTTTATTATGCACTGATATCAGGAGACAGCTTTTACCTTGATGAGAAACATTGTAGAGACAAGATCATGTCACATTCCTGCTTACTAATTTAAGCAGTACCTTTTACTTTTGTGTAACTAATTTGTGTAACAAATGATAATCAAAATGCTTTCCAACAATCATCAATACAATTCTCAAAGACAGTTATCTGTTGCAGTGTGATGTCGGCATCTTTCTTTCTCTCTTCGGTGACCAACATCCTTGTCCAGCTCAGTTTGTGTAACATGTGTGGCCAGGTAATAATACAGAGACATATACATTTATTTCAATCACAATATTGTTTCCATAAACATCTATTTGGGCTCATGTATTAGAAAATGAATGTAAATATGGTGTCATTTTGCTATAGTGTAGTATTGTAGAAACAACTTATTAATAGTGAAGATAATGATACTGTTGTCCTAAAACATGTCTGACAGTTTAGGGAGGAAAAAAGTATTGCACAGGCTGGAATTTTGGAGGCATTGTACAACACGGCAGCTGCTATTTTTATATAGTGCAGTTTAACAGACACCATTCTCCATATGTGGGCGCATGCCTATAAAAGGGCTCTCGTATGGACTGTGTGAGAGGGTTAGTACAATTAATCTACAACGTATTGGCATTCAGGTTGCAGGATTTGTTGGACATCTGAGCGTGAATAAGTGGAACTTCAGATGGAGGATTAGGGCTGAAGGAATGCAGCACACCAGCAGCAGAAGCTTTGTCCATAGCTGAAGTGCTGCTAACCCTGTGTTTCTGAGCGTGTTTTTGAGCAAGTGCAGCTTGCCTGTGTCGTAAAGTGGTAGGTGGTTGTAGTGGGCTGTGTGTGTGTGTGTGTGTGTGTGTGTGTGTTTAGAGAGAGCTATATGGGAAGAAGAGCTTGAAGTACACGATAGTGATATAATACTAAAAATACTTTTGTCTTCACTGTTTTTATTGAAGGGGGTGTTCAGAGAAGTCTTGTTAATGAACTAGCCTCATATTGGTGCTCTTGAAGTTTTTCATTATCTGAGTTAAGTTGACAAAATCATAAAATAATCAACATCTTAACCACATTCAAGGAACTTAACAAATAAAGTGCATTTACTTGGAGCTGTGTGGAGAAACAAAAAGGTGGCTTAACTAAAGAAAAATCACCTCATAACAGAAATGAACAGCTTGTGCACACAGCTGTATTTCAACATGTTTATTTCCTTGATGCTCTTAAAGCACTGCATAAATTCCCTCTTCAGTTTGGTCAACTTCATTCTAGGTGAAACCATTTACTTTACATGTATGCACAATTTATCCTCTAAAAACAGGCAATTGATGTATGATAACTTTTATCAGTAAACAACCAATATAACTATAAAATCAAATTAACCTTACCAATTACAAGTCCATTTTATAACCGCACCAGTTAAACAAATCAACCTTTATGAAAGTATTTAACATAATCACCCCCCAAGACTTGTCTAAAAACTGTTGTCTTTCTATGGTATTATCCAGGTTTTAGGGAATTATCCACCCATCCATCCGTTATGTGCACCTTGCTGGAGTATGGTCCCAGTAGCATCAGGTTCAGCTAAGTAGTCCAGATGTCCCTTTCTCTGGCAATGTTTTCCTGGCTGCTCCAGCAGGCTTCCTAGGTCTGTTCAGGTCATATGAAATAATCTCACCAGCATGTTAGGGCCCCCGAGCAGTTGGACAGAAGAAAACCTCTAATGTTAGGCTATTCATATGCTTAAAACAACTCACCTCTGTAATCATAAGCCCTTTAATGCGAAGGGCGGGAGTTCTACTTTCACTCCAGATGTTGCTATACGTTGTCTCTGAGGCTGTATACATACATGTGGATGCAGATGGACTGTATGATCCTAACCACTACTAAAATGTCTCCAATATGTGTCATCAGTCCACAATCAAGGATACTGGCACATTTAGTTATCTTTTGTCTTGGAGAGACCAAGATGAGTCTACAGCTTATTGATGACATGCTACTTGGAAATGAAATCACCAATTAATAAAATATTTCTTAAAAAAGTTAACTAAATATATTCAATATATTTGGTTACATTATACTATACATTATACAATATATTTAGTTTACTAAGTATATTGAATATATGTAGTTAATAATATTTACACCGTATGTTATAGAACAATGAACTCAATGTTCAAGATATTGAAACTGAATTTAAGCATTTTTTAACAGCATGATATTGCTACTTCCACTTACTCTAATCTACTGATATAAATTAGAGCTGTCATGGCATAAATCAAAATCCTGCAGAAAGCAGAAAACTGCAATGTAGAATGATATGATTTGTTTCTGTAAAAACTCTTTGTCTTTTACCTGTAATATTTCATAGACTCACTTTCATCTAAGCCACAGTCTGTAACGCAAATTATCACTGGCCACCGGGAGTGCACTACGGGGTCCAGCATGCACAATTCAGAACAATAAGGAAAGGCAAACTCTCAGCCAGATTTAATGTGAGTGAGCTTTCATGCAAAAACAGATTCTCTAGACTAATTTGCAAAGGTGAGCAGAGCTAAATTGAGGTCAGGAAAAAGGTAGTGATGTTATCAGCCAATTCATCTCCTTTGAATGAGCTTTTTAATTAAACGGAAAGAAAAGTCATTTAAGAGTAGTCGTCCCATCCCGGAGACTTGCTGAGACAGGGAAGCCTGCAAGTGAAAAGTAATCAATACATTTATCAGCAGTATTACAATTAGTGCCATTTGCTTTATGAAAATAAGGTCAGCCAGACCATTTATCTGTGTGGAGGATTTTAACAGGTACTTTGATGGATGTATTGCTTGCAGATTCCTTTTTGCTTTTTCTCTCTAGCACTGGTAAAGCAGTGTAAGGAAATCATTTGAAGTTTGAAGTTGTAACCGCTTTTCCACTGCATGATACCACCTTAACTCGACTTTAGTTGCTTCTGGTGTGAGGTGCTTTGTTTTCCATTGCAAATAGCAGACCCTCAGTGTAGCGGGTTGTCATAGTGACACCGCACAAAACTGCTGCGAAGCTGCCGACACACACAGGAACGATGGCGGATAGTGAAGGAATGCTGTTATTGTTTCTCGATATGTGTCTTTCTGTCACAGTAAGGAGACAAATTTAGTTTCAGAAGACAAACGAGTTTGGAAGAGTATAGACAACCAGAAAGCTGTAGCTGTGGTAGTCTCTAAGGCCAATCTCTGTAGTGTGCAGTGTTTGTATGTCACTTTTTGGTACCACCTCAGTTCACCTAAAACTTACAGTGAACCAGACCACAAGGACAAGCCTTTAAGATAATAGATGGATGGATGGTTTGGTGCTTTATTTATTGGAAATGGAAACTATTGTTGCAGTGTCTCACAATCAGCCTCAAAATAATTTTTGTGAAGTAAAAAACATCAATCTTAATCTCTTTCATTTCCTCACCAAAAACATTAAACGTCTTTTATTTCCTGCCTCAGTTCTCACTTTCAACAGCACGACTGCTCTAAAATTCACACCAAGATGCACTAGCTATCCACAAACATAATAATGAGGTTGTTACCATGTGGTCCAGCAGTGTGTGTGCTGGCAGGCATCTATCCTGTCCTTCCTCACTCTCTGCTGTCGTGAGAGGCTTTATGCGAGGGTGGACCTCATGCAATGTAGAACAGAGATAAGAGGATACTGTATGTGACAGGGAGGATAACACCACCTCGCTATGCAGCACCTCTCATTACCCTGGTTCCCTTGTTGACAACGGGATCATAATTAATCTTCATTGGGCCACTAGGCTGTCTGGCTGACAGGCTAAATGATTGGGGCGGGAGTGTGGGTGGAGAACAATCTTCTCCAATGTGGTGTTAAAATAGAGTTTTAGCAAACGTAGCTTATTGTGACTGTTGACTCCTAAAGCAGAGCAGAAACACAGGGCTCAGTAGTTTGAATTCTTCCAGCATTACATAAGCACGCAAGGATTATTACGCTGCAATGACAGGTAGATGAGCATCAGTAACAGTAGAACTTAATGTGACACAAGCTTCTATCTAATCACTGCAACTGAGGTGCTGAAAAGTTTGTTAAAAGAAAGTGTAAGCGTGGCAGCCCACTCAGTTTATTTAAACCTCATTTATACTAGCCTGGGCCCCCCAGACAAAAAAAAAATCTGGGATTTGTTTACATCCTGGCAGTAGCCAGAGGGTGATCAATTCACCAAATCAATTGTAACTCCTTTGGAGCTCATCAGTTTATTGCATTGCAAAACAGCCTGGAGGAAAACAATTTATTCCTCCAGTAATGGTATGCATGCATGCGTATAATGCTGTTTCTGCTCAACTTGTATGCATTAATGTTTTTCGGCCTGTTTGACAGACCTTCAAAAAGGACTGCTGAACCAAATTGTTTGAACCACAAATTTATTCCAGTGTGTCAGGATGCATAGTCTTTACCTTCAGATATAAGCACTGTGTTTACACATTGTCACATTCTATCAATTGCTATCATTTTACACTAACCACAAACGCTCACTCCCACCGTTAGCCATGAGTGGGAGTCATAGAAAGAGGGTTTCACTGTAATCATCATCACAGGCTTTGACAACCTGCCATGTTAGCACCTATTATTTTCAGTGTAATAGTAACATCCTGCATAAAATTATATTATTATTATTATTATTATTATTATGTCTAATTGGTGGATGTACGTTTTTCTAAAGCATGTTAGTTCCAGCTTGAGTTTGTGTATCTGCATATCTTATTATATATTTTTGATTTAGGTATAACACAGATACACAGTTATGTGCACATTTGGAGATGATAGATATATAGAAACATACCCAGACTGATTAAATCGGTTTTTAGGTTGGATTTTACACATGACAATTATATTTTCTTCATCTCAGCAACACTCAAAATCACTCAGACCTCCCAGTGATGTTATTTTGAAGCCTGTAGAAGAAGCTGTTTTCTCATTTGGCAGAACAAAAAAAAGAGCCCAGCAGGTCCTAATATGTTTAAAAGATGGATATCCACAAGCAGGACTAAACAACCCACTTGCTTTGAAGGTGTGGAAAGTCTGATCCAACGTGGCTTAACATGCTTCATTAAATCTAAAGAGAAAATGGTGTTGGCACGTTCCCAGAGCTCCTATTATTCAGGATTTACACACAGACATGTTTTTCTATCTTGCTGCTTTTGATGCCACTTGAAATTAGCTGGATACAAAAGCAGACTTCATCTGCCAATAAACAGGCCACAAGTATTCTACGGGTCAAAGGGGGCATGCATTTAAATCAGTACAAGTACAACGATGTAGGCAACTAGCTACAGCACCATGCATTCATGAAGCAGTCTAGGGTTCACTGTATAGTTCTTTTTTCAGCTGCCGTTGCTGCTGTTCAGGGTCTTTAACATTGGCAATACAGATACAGACTCTTGTTTTCAGTGCCAAGGCAAACAGAATTGAGAGTAAAAGTAATCTTCAACTCATTGTTTTTACGTATTTGTTATAATTAGCACATAGGAAGCTGCTTATTCAGTCAAATTCAAATGTGCACAATACCCCTTGTTAATATATGTAAAGAAATTGCAGGCAGACATCGTTATGGTTAACATCTTTGTACAAAAAAGATTCTGAAGCTATGAATCCATCTTGTTGCATTCTTATTTACTGATGTCTGATGACAGTTTCTTCTACATTTTATTAAAAGAACAACCTTACGTATGCCTAAAACCAAAATGCTTACTGAGTCGTACAACTGCATCCCTGTAGCTCTTCCCTCAAATCTGACCTTGAACTATTTCATTGCAATTCATTGTATTATTCGTGGCAGGAAGAAAACTGAGCCACACAAATTTAGTTAGCAATGTAAACTCAGATTTACATGTACATGCTGATACCAGCTCTAAAATGGTAGTGTCTAATTTGACCTTATTATAAGCTTGTTTTAACCAGTGGTATCTAGTAGTTTCATCAGTTAGAATTTTCTATTTACCTCATTAACTTTTTAACGACTTAAATTGTGAGCAATAGTCAACGCAATGCCGGTGGGAGTGAAAAGCATCGGGAGAAAGAACTGCAGAGAAAACTGATTGGTATTATCCTAGCAGAGCAAGCTAGCAATGTAATGGGTAGCTTCACTGCTTGGTTTACCAGCAGGTGGCCCCCGCATGTCTCCAGGCTTCAAACACCATCTATTTCACTTGGATGAGTGAATGTCACAGGGAGTGAAGGGAGAAAGAAATCAAGAATTTTCTCCTCTTTAATCCCCATGTCACTGGGTTACTCTCTGATTGTCTGGGTTTGGCAGAGGGTAATAGTGTGGAGGAGGAGAAGCCCTCTTATAAGCACTTAAATCTGTTTCTGTGTAGAAGTGTGTGGTGTTATTCTTATTCATCATGGCTCACGACTCACTAAGATGGCAAGTGTGTTACTCTGCTTTTGAATGTGGTCATTCAGGTGAATAATTTACATGCAATTTACCGGAGCAATGTAACAGTGGTAAATCTACCTGTGCTACCGAATTGTTTTTTCTGCGTTAGCTCCATAGGATCCTTTGTTTTCTGCTACTATGTCTCTGGCTCCATCTTCATTTTTCTAGTGCAAGCAGCAGTGGCAGCTGGTGAAATAATTTCTTTGAGGGGGGGGCGCATTTTTGCAAGTCAGATATCAGATGGATTACATCAGTCAACACTGGTGCCCTCTCTATGACTATGTTTTGTCTTACAGCATTTCCAATACCACAGAAAACTCAAAGAATCTCCATTAACACACTGGGATTGTTTCCTTCCAAGACTATTCAACTTTTCGTCTTTTTAAGAAAGCATTCTCACTATGTTTTTGCTCTAGGACTACGTTAGATAGATTCTACTTTTGTACTGTGATTTGTGTTGATGAAATATTCTAATAAAGTCCTTTAGCCACTGTTTGTTACCCTGTCTGAAATGATATTGATGTTCAATAAGAGAATACAAACACACCCTAAATTGTAGGTGATTGTGTGACAGAATATCTACTGAGTGAATCATTGTGATCAAATTTGGTAAACTTAGACTACAAATAACATGGGAGTGGTGAGAGCCATAAATATACACATCCTGCACAGGAATAGTCTCTGAGACAGTGAAGTGGCCTCGTTAGTCAATGAGTCAATTCCATTCCTAAATTGGTGCTGGGGATTTCTGATTCACTGTTATAACAAATCAAGTCAGTCAGTCGTCATTAAATGATAATCTCTTAAAATATTTAACTAATAACTGTTTATATTATGCAGACCTTGGGGGAAACCACTGCAAATAGCTGCCCAGAGTAGTCTGGTTGAATCATTAAGTTTAAACTGCTCCAGCTGTCTGAAGGGTCCCTTCTCCAGGCTTCATGTTTCATGTATGACTGGAGCAGAGATGGAAATGTACTTTTCTCAAGAAAATATTTTATTTTAACATATTAAATTACTTGAGGAAAACCTGAGGGAATTAAAACAAACTAAAGCAGCCATACAGTCCATCTGTCTGGATATATGAGCTGATTTGTGGAAAGAGGTAAAGTATTCAGAAGGCAACTTTCAGACCTGCTAGAATAATGGAACAAACCAGTTGGCTGGTGCAACTGAGCTAGGAAAATAACTAGTTTTCAGTAACTGCCTGTGAAGGTTGTGCAACACAGCATTTATCCCTTTTTTGTTGATATTTTTATGTTTTTCACAACTCAATGGGACATGGTTGCAGTTTGGTCTGTAAGCAGCTTCTTTTTGTCCTCGATTGACTTACAGTATATATCGTAATATTACAGCCCATCTGATGCACTTTGGCATCCTGAATGTTAATGGTAAGACGCTGGTATTTCTCAGGTTAGTAGCATCTCAAGCTTACCTTTTCTGACAAATTCTGGTCTGTAAGAATTCAGAGAAATACTCTTTCATATGCAAAGCTGCTTTGTGGACTGAACTTAAACTATGGGCCGATGAGCATATATCACTGACCATGTAATAATAAAGTGATCTCAACTCCCCCAGGGAAATAAAGTCTGCTTTAGAGTAATATAAAACAGCAAGCCAACACAGGAAAATTGGACAAAATATTACTCCTACCTCGATACTTAATTAATCTGCTCACTGCTCTGTGTATCTTCTAATTTGTGGTTCTGAAGTGTGTTCAGGTCAGTCAGAGTCTGTTATCCAAATTTTAAAAAATTGCGCCATGTATTTAGGATTCGGAGTTCCTGCAACCTAATATTCCATCAGCTCTGTGTGGGACTATGAAGACCTATCACCTCAAAGTGGCGGTGGTAAAGTAAAATTCTCTCTTTGATGCACGACGACTACAATTAGATTCCTTATAATGACTCTATAGAACTGCAATCTACTTAACACCTCAGACCTGCAAGGTGCAGCTCATTCCACTGAAAAGTAAATCATCAAGGGAATTGAATTACTAAGCAAAATAATTGCTGGTAGGTTTAAGATGGCAATTTTAATAATGTCAGAGTTAAAGCTGGGACCTGATAGGTCCCAAACCTTATTTCTGTGCAATGCACTGCAACACACCTAAAATAAAGTAAGATAGAGAGATGAATAGTCCACGCTCAAGCTAGTTTTTTGCATAAAATGGATGTTATACACAATATGCTGTGTTTTTTTACTTCACTATCCAGGTTAACTTATTTATGATACTCAAGATGATACACTTGAAGATTAAGTCCAAATACACTTCCACCGTGATGAAGATCATTTGGAGCCTGCTTCAGGCTGGTTACTGTGCAACCTGTTCAGTGTTGATGGGAGAATGGTAATATGAGGTTGTATGGTGTAACATTGCAATCAATATAACAAGCATTGAATACATTTTTACATTTACAAAAACACATATAATTATTTCACTACTTAATTATTTTTTTATGGTCTGTGTTTATGGAAGTTGGAGGGTGTCACATTTTAATATAGTAATGTATAGGTAGATTCTGTTGACTTGGTAATTTGTAAAGCTTGCACAACAGAAAAGTGTGGGCACCCCTAATCTGTTGGCATTGAAAGCAGCAAAAATTACATTAAAAAAACATTATCTGTGACAAAGTGTGCATGGGTCAATATTTGCATATATATGTGAAGGTACAACTGGTGTACAAGGAAACGATATACTGTATGGTGATTTTAGTAAACAACTAGACACAGTGTGAGTGTGTTTGACTGAGCTGTGTGCAGCCCTAATCTTTCTATATTGAAAATGTTTGGCTCATCGTGAGGAGGAAAATCATACAACAGTTACCACGGACTGTTGAGCATCTGAACGCTAAACTATTACACACAAAAGTTCATATACTCAGTTACCAAACAATGAAAAGTGTAACGTAGTAAACAGGACCCCCTCCCAGTGTGTTGAGTGTTGAGTGTGTTAGGGGCGTGAATCTACCAGACAGAGGGTGATCTTTTAATGCATCATCTTTCATTAGCTATTACCAAGAGGAACAGTGACCAACAGACCAGTCACTGGTTGGCTGACCTCAATTATGATAAAAAAGTCAGAGGATTACGGTCAGTGTAGACCACCAGGGGAGCCGAACCATCAACGTACACCTCAAAGTGTTGCAGGGCCAGGATGAGAGCCAGTGCTTCCTTCTCGATAACCGAATAATTCACCTGGTGTCTGTTAAACTTCCGAGAGAAGAAGCAGACAGGCCTCAACACCAACTTGGCTGGCATCCACCTGGAGCACAAAAGGTTCATCAAACCAAGATGCTGCAAGGACAGGGCAAAAGCATAACATTATCAAATGCCTGTTGGCACTCAGTAGGCCAGGCTAACTTGCCCTAAGCTTCAACAACTCATGGGAAGACTACTGACGGAAAGTTTAAACAAAAGTTCCTGTAATAGCCCACAAGACCCAAGAACCGCTGTAGCTCCTTCTTGGTGGTGGGTGGAGGGAACTCTGACACAGCCGCCACCTTCGCCTGCACTGGCACAACATTGCTCTGGCCAACCACGCGGCCCAGGTAAGTAACCATTGCCTTAGCGAACTCACACTTAGCCAGGTTAATTGTCAAATGCGCCTCAGCCAATCGGTCAAACAAAGCCCTAATCTGCTGCAGGTAAGACTGCCAGCAGTCACTGTGCACCATCAAATTGTCCAGGTACAACAAACACCTGTCCAGACCAGCCACAACCCGGTTCATGAGCCTTTGAAAGGTGGCCAGGGAATTCTTCAACCCAAAAGGCATCACGGTGCAGCAGCGATCTCCCTCGCCCACTCCGACAAGGGGACCTGTCAATAGCTCTTGAGCAGGTCGAACTTAGACACAAACTTTGCTGACCCCACCCTGTCAATGCAGTCATCCATCCACGATAATAGGAACGAATCTGATTTGTCACAGCTTTGACCTTCCCTTAGATTGGAACAAAACCAGGGGGGGGCATCAGCCTTAGGAACTGACAAACAGAGAGAAGCCCAGCTGGAACAGGATGGAACTGCGATACCTTTAGCAAGCATGTAATCAACTTCAGCCATCCTCCTTGTCTAATCCTGCGATAACTCAATCCCACAACTCTGAAAGTGAAGCGTCAGCCTTTTGAGACAAAAACCACTCACGCCTAGTCACAGGTGGAGGCAGATCAGGCAGCGTAACGAATTCCACAGGCGGCCTCGCCTCGGCGTCCAAATGCACCGAGGAAGCCCTGCACCATACACCATAGCTTTGCGCACACGTAACGGCGCAGACATAACGGTGGCTGCGCCACTATCCCCATCGCCCCACACGCGGACGCCCCATGAACCTTAGAGGGACCCGCCCCATGCGTCAGCACATACTCGTCTGCCAACTCTGCCGCTCGTAGCTCAGTTACAGGGTATTTATTTATAAATAAATATGATAATCTTATGTTACCTGGCTCCTACTGAGGGATATTAGAACATAAAATATTTTTTAAATAAACTTTTTTATATATTATTAACTCTAGTAACATCTGTGGTGGTGCGGGTTTGACGCATACATATTTATTTCAAATAACAGGCAAAAAATAAAATTAAATAAATAGATCTTTAAGCGCAGGTTGATCTGTGGCAGGACTCAACACAGACTTCATCCCCATCTGCCCAGTGCCTTGCATCCGCCACTCAGCATATGTATAATCATACATATAAAAGATACTGTAACAACAGATTATATAAATGGGAAAATAAGTAAGGCAGAACCGCTTGCTAGGAAATAAAGTTTTCTCAATAATGAGACAGAAAGCTGTTAAAATCTTACAGAGTTTTAGTGACAAGGCCATAAAATCCTGTGAATATTGGACACGGTTGTAGTAACAGCCATTTTCAATGCTTTAACAGCATAAACAATACAGTTATGTTCCTCAGTCTTCTACTTTGATGTGTAATTCTGGTAAAATAGCATGAGAGCAATTTACTAGGTGCTTAGAACTGTATTACATTTTGTACATTGATTTATCTCTGGGGATAGGTCTATCTCGGGCTGGGTGATACAATTAAGTGTGTAGGAGATAGTGCTTGCAGCAGATTAGTGGTGAAACCTCCTTGTTATTCTACAAAGACAATATTATACCTCATAGCAGGAGGATGGAGAGAAAAATTAAGAAAAGACAGTGGATACACACTTGGAGGAAACTTGTGCACTGAGCTGGAATCAAGTGAAAAAAATAATTTAGTCATTATGCTTAAAGCTGCAATAATAGCTTTTTGACACTAGGTGAACCTTTTATAATGAATGGTCATGATTATCAGAAATATTTTTTTGTCAGGGCAGGAGGATGGCATGCAGTAGGCAGGACAGACAAACCGCAAACCCAACTTCTAGTCCAGAGTCCACTGTCATGTTGGGTTGGGGCAAAAGGTCATTGTGGTTTGCTTTAATGAAATACCATTTTTTATCATGCCTAAGCTCATCCCCTGACCTTAAAAAAACACAGTCCACTTGCAGTTATCTTCCTCAAAGAAAGGCATGAGTGATTGTATTTTAGTTTACTGTAAGACTGTATTGTACTATAGATTGGAGAAGTCCAAAACAAGCGTAGTGTTGGATAATGTGTTAATGAACATTTACAATTGAATATTTTCATCTGACACAGACCCATCAGCAATTTATTTGATTTTGGTTTTGAATTGAATTCCTTGCACACATTTTTAACATATGTATATAGTAGTATATAGTATATTCTGAAATTATGTTTTATTTGGATAGCTACACCTGGGTAACAGAGTTGGAAGAAAATTTCTACCAAACTTAATTGTCATTCAAGGTTTTTTATTCTTACCATAACCGCCCCATAGTTAGCCTGTTGTTATTACAGTATAATGTTACATGAGAATGTTGTTCAGTGACTTATTGTTGAGTCAAAAATGATTAATGATCAAAAAGGTTCAACTTCACAATTTTAGATGAAATTAGTCATAATACGATGATGAGTTTTATTACTCGAGGTAAATGCTTGTTGAAAAGAAAAGAGAGTGTTTCATAGTAACTGGCCTGAAATGATGTGCATCGCTATTAGTGGCACACCTGTGGCCTTAGCCTGATGTATCACAGACCTGCATGAACAGATGGGCTCTGCCACATCATTAGTACCCACTATCCACAGGGGCATCTGTGGCATCATCACTTTCACATCATGAATATTCATGAGTCATCTTTTCTCCTAGATATTGTGATGAACGCTAAGGCCAAAGTTACACTGAGCATATGTGGCTGGATATGGACTAAATGATCATTCTCTCTCTCACTAGATTTTTGCAGCTGGGTGTGATGCCTGGTCATGTTGCAAGGTGACCATCTTAGACAAGCATATGCTGTCGAATTAAATGTCTTCATATATAATTCTTCATTCTTTAGTCTTATATTGTCTTTACCTTTCATCTCAGCCAGTGGCATCGTGTCTACTTTACTTTACTTTACATTATTATGCTTGACAGATGTTTGTATTCTAAACGACTCTTGAGGAGCTAGCGCTGAGCGTCCTGCTCAGGGACACACCTGGTGTGGGGGATGGGCTGGGGGTCTGGGCTGATGGTAACAAAAAGGTGATGGACTCCTCCATTAACCCACTTGTCTGTCATTGTTTTTTTATTTAAAAAGAGAGGGGACATGATGCTTTCAATGTTTTTGGTAGCCGGCACCCTCCTTATTTACTTTGCTGTTGCACATTTTATTCTGCTCTGCTGATTGCTTTTTGCCAGTCTTGGCTGACAGCCCTACAGACTCTAATCACAGAGCCAGAGTTTTATGTCACCGCTGCCCAAACATAATCAACTCGACAGATTATGCTAATCCGCTCACATCCAAAGAGCAGTATAAGCCCCAGTACTCCCACAGGACGACAATCCCACTCAGATGAATGTAGGAGACAATTAATTTTCCCCTTGGATTGAGTCTTTTTACACCATCATTTAAAACACAGTGTCAATGATTCAGTTATTCTGTGTCCTCTCCTTTTATTTACTTAATTTTTCAACAAGCCAACTCAAGTCATAAGCAGCACCTATTACACCCGTTAAAAGTGAAGTTCCTCCTATTGGGTTTCTCTGCATGTCTTGCATAGCTGGAATCACTGGCCTGCTGAGGGGATAAACAGGTAGAGACTGTTTTTATTTGAATATATTTTATTCTAAAATATACTGTATATGTCATAATAATTTTTCCAATCACATTTCTTTAGTTAACAAAAGCATAATATCGTCAAAGGTTACACTGCATGTATCTGTGGGAAAATATTCGGTTCTTTCAAATACCTAGACTGCTTCTCTCCCAACTGAAATTAGGTGAGGTGAACATGCAACTGGACGGGTCCCCAGTCTATCACAGGGCTGACAAATTGAGACTGAGTCAAAATCTTTGCAAAGCCTTTTTGCTGTGAGGCAACAGTCCTTAACCACTGCATCACTGTGTCAAAGAAACATAGATATTTCCTTTAAAATGTCAAACCTCACACCAAATAGTATATTTGTTGGCTGCAGTATAGTGTGGGGCTTATACTGAACCAGTGAATCACCCCATCTAATGGTACCAGTGGTGGATGATAACGTGTACAAAAAAACATAGGCATGTGACTGTTATAAAAATAAGCTCAGAGGAAAAGATAAAGTCACTAATAGAGTTTATCATAACGAAACTGGAAGTCAGTTATAGCACTCAAAAACAGAGAGAGTTATAGCGCGAAAGCTGGGCTTATACGCCTAAGCAGGTATTTAAGCCAGGATGTAGGTAGAGAGGACAGGAGCTGATCAGAAAATGCTAATGACAGTCTCACATGACAGTAACTAAGCTTTACAAAGCTGACAAACAAACAAAGCTAACATAGGCAAGAAGTACATATTTCAGGTAGGTTGTAATTTAATTTATTTTCTCTCATTATCACAAAAGCTGGTAGCAGTGCTTTATTTCTGTGATTTCTGTATAGAAAGAATAGAATAGAATAGCCTTTATTGTGATCGTACAGTGTACAACAAAATTGGATTGCTACTCCTTTTGGTGCACAAGACGCGAATGCGTAGAAAAAAACAATGATAGAGTGGAAATACAATGATAGAGCACTGTACGTTTTACACTTTGATTTACTAGTTGGGTTCATCAAAAGAAAACAAAGCTTTCTGCAGAAAGTCCAAATAAGATGACCCATACTGTTATATAACAGGATCTGTATACATACAGGATATCCTCCAAAGGCTCTGACTAGCTACATTGCAGACTCAGTTTTTATTAGACTTTATAGTTGAAAGTTATTTGGGTACTGGGGTTAAGCCTGTATTGGAATTCTGCTCCTGCACTGGCCAGCTGACTTTGATGTTGCTTCACAATTTCATGGCTTGCACAGATCCATATTATTCCCTCAGACCTTTTTAATTGTGTTTCACTCTCTTTTCCTCCTGTACTGAGCTCAATGTGAAATCACACTAACATGCTGACATTTTCATGTCAAGTCTGGACTAACTAATTGGTATTATTTTTAATTTATAACAGTTCCCAGTTCCATGATTGATATTTACTGTATATCAGCGGTAAAGCATGCTCAGATCTTCAGTCGTGGTCTTTTAGTGCACTTCTTATTCTTGGCTTGATTTTATTTTTCCGTACTGAATCATATAGCTCATAGCCTTTTTGAATTAGTATCCAGGCTGTGTACATGCAGAGAGAGACCTTGAGAAGATAGAAGAGAGTCGCAAGGCCTTGCTACTCCTCCTCATTAGAAACATGAAAGGAAAAGGTGGGATAATACACTGCCAGCACTCAATTACATGTCTCTTGCTCTGCCTCAAACAGTAAATGCCCAAAATACGACTATGGGATGAATAATAGATCTACACATCAAAGTGGGGACTCTCAGCTTTCAATGCCCTGGGCTTCAGTAGACCAGTCTCACAAATTTCTGTCTTTCAGTCTTTGCCCAGCCATGGATTTCAACAAGCCCTTCTGGTCTGTTTGTTCTTAGTGTTGTTAAGCCTATGAGATAACGGTTGTGTGTGCTTTTGCATGAATGCATGATAAGAACCAGACATATGAAGAACACATATAAAGATTAGACCTTTGGCTGCACTTGCTTAAGTTTGTGCATTACATTTACCTTCCTGCGTGGACATGTACTAAAATAACATAGGAAATACCATTGTTCTCATAACATCATACCATTTGCACAGCTTCCTTCTGAAACAAATCTGACTTTGTGATTATCTGTGTTGAAAATGCATAACAGTCTTCCTCCAGAATCTCAGTGCCCTTATCAACAAAACCCTCAATGTTGCCTGCAAATAAGTCATGTCTATCTATTTCTGTTTCCTCCAGCTGACATTGGCTAGATCCATGGCGACTGGTTGCTGGATATCAGACGTGTCCAAAATACAGAGCTGGTGAGTCAACGTGTTCGTGCTGCCAAGTTAATCCAAATCATGTCACATCACTTATGGGGGCATGTTTCAAGTGACTGGATATATGTTGTGGTCACCTGTGTTTTTCATTTGATTACACCTGCAGTCTTTATTTCACAATACTAAAAGCTGCTTATTGATAAAAGAAGAATTTGTGAAACAGCATTTTTTATTCTCTTCTTAAATGTTCTTCTATTTTCCCTGTGCGAAGGAGTCTTATGTCAGATTCCCCAAAGTCTCTGAAACCAAACTTTGCATGGATCGCTCATTTTAGATTGATGAGTGCCACCTGTTTATGAGAAACAGTACATCTGTGAGATTCCGTCATTAGATTGGGACTATATAAATAAAGTTGAACTGAATTGAAAAATATCACATTACTGTTATAATAAGAATTTCACAGTGCTGAGTGTGACACTTCATGTATCAAGTCAGAAATAAACACATTAGCAAATGCAACAGGTCACAGCAAAACGGCCAAAACAAATACCCATAGTGCATTTGTCGGCATCCTTTGATCAGACCAGAGAGCAACCGCCAACAACATGAATAGACCACGTCGTAATTTTGTTTGTACCTTAACATTTTTTATTTAAATAAGATTAGTTAATGCTGTAATTCATATCTGTTAAATCTTGTGTACTTTCGTGGGAATTAAAAACAGATCTGTTCAGCGCTTTATTTTAAAAGCATTGCTCATAGCGACAAAACTACAAAAACAGGGCATGCATGTAGCTGTTTTTAGTCAAAAAGCTTGAACTGGCTAAACAAATATTACCTGCATGGTCATTCATCATGATCAAATGTAGAGTCACTTTTAAAACCCAAAAATCACATATGTACACACAACTTCCACAGTAGAGGAAGGATCCCTCATTTAGGATAGTAATGTGTAGATGTTATGATATACACATACATAATATTAATACATTTTTTGTGCTGTGCAATACTATAGAATTAGCACTGGCCTCTTCCTGCTGTAAAATTAGCAAATGCTGGCGAAAAATCAACAAATCTAGCAGAAACTGAGCATTTTGGGAAACCTCTGTTTCTGACAGTCAAATGCTATACTTGTTGGTGTTTGAGTACTGGTCTGGCTGTTTTTCTCTGGAGTTTCTCCGGAGTCTTCACCATCCCGGTGTTTACTGGCTGGCTTACGTGAGCTGGGGCACTGCTGTGCACAGTGTTAGAAGAGCGAGTGATTGGGTGGGGGAGCTGGTAAGGGACTGTGGGACTTGATCATACCAACCAGAAAACCAAAACAATAAGCCAAGAACATCACAAAGCTGAGAGAAGTGTAGAGTGTAGTGTTAATTCCCAGTGGGATCAGCAGTACTTTCGCAGTACAACATCTATTCCAAAAAAGTTTTTTAAGACATGTTGCTGCCATAAATCTGAAATTTTCTCTTTAAATTTTCATTGTTTAATAAGTTGATATGTTTATGTTCTTCTGTGAATAAAATCTGGGTTTACGATATATACCATTGCATTCTGTTTAAAGTCAATTTTTACCAGCATTTGATTAGTTACACACACTGGAAAAAATATATATAAATCCATCAGCACAATATGATTACTTTATAATTTACCTAGAAGTAAAACAGAGGTTACATCAAGAGGTTTCTTGATGCATGGTGGTTAGATTGAATATCTTTATTCTACATTTGTTGTCATTGCTGAATTTCATGTTATGCTTTGCTTCTATAGAGCCGTCTTAGCTGTGAGCACGTTCTCTTAAGCACCACTTACTGTAAGTACAGGTTCTTTACAGCAATTTAATGCGCTGTTTCTGGACAGTAAAGTAGACATAATGTTTTTGTGCATGCTTGCCATGAGTCATTTCTGCTTCCACAATACAATTCCTGTTCTCTAAAGTGAATGAGCTTACGAAGCAACATGAAGTGTTACTTTAGCACTGACAGTAGCTTCACATTAGACAGAGAGTTAAACGCTACTTGCTCTGATGCCGTGTGGCTCATTAAAGTTATGTTATTTTGAGCAGCTCCAAAGCAGTAAAATAATTCTGGTGGTAAATATGAATTTTAAATCAGACAAAGAGGAATGTTGCAGAAAAATCCTGCTGGTATAAGTTGGTAGAGTAACTGAACAGGCTTTTAGTCACTGATGGCTGTGTACCTGTGCTGTGATTACTGCATGTGTTAATATGAAATGAATGTAAAACAACGTAGAAGAATAGTAAAAGCCATTTGGAAAGACAAATTAGACTAACAATAGTTTAAATACAGCACAAAGGGTTATATCTTGGTGACATTGCTGTGGCTTTAAGGTTAATACGACAGAGGAGGAAGTGGCTCCAGGCAAAACCTTTCACTGCCAAAAACATAAATTTCCATAGATATGAGACAAAACCCTGGTGGTGCCTTTGATATTTCATGGAGCAATTCTTTGCCCATTTGATTTTGATAAGGTTAGAGACGCTGCAGCAGATGGAGTAGCCCCAGTAAATGTGCTTTTTCCAAACAGGGATTCAATTTTTAGCTAGCGAATGAGTAACCTCATATGCGAGCAGGAAGTAAATATATCAGGAGGACCTCTGAATAACAGACTAGTGAAAGACAGGGCAAATAATCATCCAGAAGACAAAAAAGGATCAACACAGCTGGTTGAATTGGGGCTGCATTGAGGTGCTGTGCTGCTTTTCAGTGAGTTAAGGATCGAAGTGTGCGGCGAAACTCAGTGGCTCACAAAAAGCAGCTTCTGATTACAGTTTGTTAGGCTGAATCCTTCGCTGGTTTTAAGAGGGAAACGAAAAAGAGCTGACCAGTGTAATAAGACTGTGCTGAGATGTAGATTGGATAATGAGACTGATAGGATTAGGAAGAGAACTGGAGACATTTCATTTTGACATTTTTCCAAATTTATATTGACTTTCTGCATTATTCACTGGTGCTATGTACAATATGTGGCTGAAGACAAGAACAAAATATACACATAAGTAAAATAAACATCACTAATCACCTTTTCTTGTCATTTGATTAACCTAACTTGCAGAAACTTGAGGAAAACCTCCAGAAAAGCTGAAACTGCATTTGAAGAGTGAACAAGTTACATTTAAATTAAGCTTTTTTCTTACTAAATGACATGACGTTTTGAAATTGTTTATTCCAAACAAATTGTCCACCTGCAGCCTTTAAATTACAGCTTAACAGAACTTAGGTCCAATAGGTTAACATGTCCTTTTGTTAGTTTTAAATCTATAGCTCAGTTGTTTACTGACATACCCAAAGATAATCAGTTGTGCTGTGATGGGGACTGAATTACACAGCTATTCTTCGTATTATTATTATTACTACTAATAATAATAATATTAATAACGAATAATAATTTTAGAAATATATATATTATTTGTAATAATATTCTTAAAATAGTATTTAAATAATTATTAATATTGTCATAAATACAATTAAATCTTTTCTTTTTTTGTGTATTATTAAAGACAAATGAAAATACGTGTAAAGCTTTATGTATGCTTCTAGACAGCCTAATGTACATGTAAATATGGAAATTTTATTCAAATTCTAATCAGGTGGGTAAACTGAACTAACTTCAGTGAAAGATACCCAGAGATTGACAAAGCTAAAGCCTGGCCAGTGGCCCACTCTCTCCATTGGGCTTTACAATTTCACCTATTAGCTTGCTGATTTCCGAGACGTTGTTAAGCCATATTGAGACTACTCTTCAAATTAATGTTGTCCAGCTGTGAAAGCTTGTAATAACTCAAAAACAAGGGGTCATTTCAGGACACAGAAACTCACTGCTCTCAGTAGCATGAAGAATAGTTGAAGTACATTCCAGAGCATATGGTGCTGTATATATGAGCAACAATGTAATGTAACACGATAATAGTGTGTATATATAATGTAGTATAATATAATACAATATGCTGGGGACCCAGGCAACCACAGTATCTTGGTTGTAAGTTTTGTATGTGCCTTGTGGTGTGTGGTTTATGCTGGGGATGCACAAAACCTATGGAGTGGGTGAAAAGGACATAAGGGAGGGAGCCAGTGCACCTGTAAGAGGGTGGTTTCTTTTAAGTAGAGGTGTTAGAATAATCTCTCACTCACACACTGAAAAAAATGTTCATTTTGAGACTTGACCTTGCTAGAAATGTGAGAAATTCTCCAACTTCATAGCGAACTTTTGGCCGCTCCTCCTGCTGCATCCGTGTGCTGTCGTCTCTTTCACAGGTGCAGTCCATCTCAAACAAGCCCAATCTTTACCATAGACCTACACTATAACTTGTGCATGCGCACTGGAACCCCTGTCAATACACAGTATAAGAGATTTAGAAGAATTTTGTGCCCACACAAATGGCTTCTCACCTCCAGACTAGGAATTCCACAGAAAATTCAGCCCTGCGCTTGCATTTTGTTTACAGTCAGTCAGAGAAGCAGTTTTTTGTCATGGAGACTTCAAGTTCAGTTGCTAAAAACTGAACCGTTCCATAGAAGAACCCCACAGGAAAAAAATAAAGATTGTGGATCTCACATCAAACTAAAACAACTAACGCGTCTCTCTCCTGAAACTGGTCTGAGAAGAAGGACAAACACAAGCATGTGCTGGCACTACCTAAACAAATGCATACATGACATGAAAGAAACAAAATGTATTCTACTCATAGCTATACAACTGTATTGTGTCTATAGACCCACAAAACTGAGTAGTTGATTATTCTTGATTTTAAACTTGAAGTGCTAAAACCTCTGTACTGGAGCCACCAGATAAAACATTGGTACTTGCGAGAAGACAAGCCGCCCTCCTATCACACACTGTGACTTTTACTGATTGTCATTTTGTGACCCTCTGTCAAACCAGAATGCATCGTATTACTACCTGACAATGTGAAACAGGGCAGTTCCTGTCATCAACTTTGATTCTATGTGCTGCTGCTATTTTCAAGCAGGAAAACCATAATCTTGCCTAGGACATCAAAACGGGTGGAGCTGACTCTGCCAGAAATAAACTGGTAAGTGTTTTCTGACCATTAACATCTGCTCTTAACAACAGTAAAGTAGAATATGTGTCTTCTTGACAAATCCACTACAAAATTACTTTCATCTACATCACTATAAGGTTAGGCATGGGGTTAAGACACAACAAGGGAATAATATGAAAACACCTATGAATGCACACTCACAGGTTTACATTATTGTGTGCTTCGCCACTTGAGATAATTTCTTATTGGTTTAGTTGCTTCAACATAATGTTTAGAATGACTTTTAAACAGGTGACCAACTATACACGTCAAGCAGAAACCCAGCAACTATTTTTGTTTCAGAGTAAAATGTCAACCTGCCCTAGGTTTCTTAAATGTGTAGCTTCTCTCACCAGCTAGTTGATAACTTTGCGTCCTTGAAAATTATTTTGCAGTAGTGCATGAGTGTGTGTGTGTGTGGGGGGGGTGGACTCTGTGAGAGCTGCTGGGATTCAACAACGAAGCACAGCAGTGAACCAAAACAAAGAGCTGATAGTGGCTGAAAGCTGCAAAGAGCTGAGGTGATTGCTAATACTCCCTCATTACACAGTGATTTGATTCAACCTTTACTGTTTGTTACAAGGTGTTGCATACGCTATTAAAACATTTATACTAGACCACTTACAGTACACGGCAAAAACATAGCAGTTACAAGAAAACACACAGCAAGCTACAGTGCACAGTGAGGTCTGACACCTGCCAGTCAACCCTTGTCCTCCACAGCAGCTGATCAATGTCCAGTGTGTCTGCTAAACATAATTTCCCAGTCTATAATTATTCGTTATGAATTAAAAAACTCCGTACCATGTGTTCTCCAGGTCAGTCAAGATTTCACTTTACATGAAGGGGGGAGAGAAATACTAGAAGGATGTTCTCTCCAATTCCTGGATGTCTTCACTGGCATGGACAGCGTTAGTGGACACGTGTCTATTCTTTCGCAACACAGTACCTAATCTCCCAAGAGCAAAAGATGAAATACAAAAAGGCTACTTGAGTCATCTATTTGCTGCCAGTCTCCTCTTTAGTTTTGTACTGTAGTTATGCATTCCTATCAGATATTGCAGTAACATGATCTGATGAAGCCACTGTGAGCTGGAAAACTCCAAGCCCCTCTGAATGGATGTAGCAGTGGAGGGCACTGGATGAATTTATAGATAGAGGTACCTCCTGAATGCAGCTTTTGATATCTCAGCCAATGAATTTAAGCTTTTCAGTCAGATACGAGAGAGCGGGGAGAGTGAGGGGCAATCTAGGAACCAAATGCACAAACTAATTCTTCCGACTGACAAGCTGCTGATATGCTTTTGTAAGCACGGCATGTCTCATGTTATGGTCCAAAACGCTGTGTCCACTATGTTTCAATATCTGTATCAGTAAACAGTTAATAGTTTTTGAAAGTAACACTTTGTTCTGCTGCTCTGTAATGAAAAAAACATGTTCAAGAGGTGGTGATGAGATCAGCATGAAAAGTCTCATGAGATGTGTCAGTTGTTGGTCAGAATAAAGTTGTTCAACACATCTCTGCTCTGTGATTATATTTTGATCCAAGCTGGGCAAATAAGTCAAGACAAGTATTTTGACTGCAGTCAGGCAAAAATGTCTCAAAAATGATTTATTATGGTGGTTATCTGTTTTGCAGATGTTTTTCTTTATATTACCTCAACAAATCTGTCACACACACAGAAACATCTTGTACAGCCCTTGTTATTTTTGCTTAGTGTGAGACTGCCATCTCCTGGTTGTAAGATGTCATTACAGCTCTAAATCAAAGTGAACAATTTATGTCTGTGTTGCTGCACTTGGGCTGACAGTGTGATGTATTAGAAATGCTCAAGACTGTGACAGTAGCATAAATTTGGATAAAGTTTGCCCTGTTTGGCAGGTACTCATAAATGTATTATAGTGCAGGTAGAATGTATATGAAGGAGAAGCTAGTGACTCACTATGCATAATATCGTATGTATTACACTGGAGGGTTTGACAGAATTTCTTACTGACTTTGGCAGATGCTTCCAATATGATATTTGTTGGCAGACAAATATAAAACTTAGTTTGGATTTCATTATATACTGTATATATTATAAACATTATGTAATTAGGAATTTTAAACCAATTCTACAAATAATAAATAAACTTTTTTTATGTAAAAATAACTTAAATCTATGAGTTGCCAACTCACTTCAACATTTATTGATAAGTCAGATAAAAATAATGCTGCCGTGACAGATATTTATACACATAGTGTTCTGTACCAAAGCTGAAAGGTGACTATCTGTGATGATGGGGGATGCATTAGTGCCCATCGCTGCGATCAAGGCCTTATTCTGCATGTGCATATCTTTATAGACACAGTGCATGTGTTTAAGTGGCCCGCCTACAGCCCAGATTTCCTAAAAATGTAGTCTGCAGATCTTGAGGTGACCTGCTCATGAAGATCATATTATATGAGTGAAAGCTCCAGTAAACAGTAAACTAATAACAGTGCTGTTACCTTACTTTGCAGACGCTTTTTTCCAAAGCGACTTACAGGGAGCTAGCGCTGGGTGTCTGGCTCAGGGACACACCTGGTGGGTGATAGACTAGGAGTC
Source organism: Microctenopoma steveboyesi (assembly GCA_032359275.1). Lineage (NCBI taxonomy): Eukaryota > Metazoa > Chordata > Actinopteri > Anabantiformes > Anabantidae > Microctenopoma > Microctenopoma steveboyesi. The sequence continues at coordinate 16,283,403 of JAUMHF010000013.1, forward strand.
AGACAGGGTTTCAAACCTGCAACCTTCTGCATACCAGTCTGTCGCTTAACCCATTGAGCTACCAGGCCACTTGTTGTTTTAATGTCTGGAACGGAAGGAAGCAGGAATATACAGGAATATACATATACATAAGTGACTTTAGCTGGCCATTAAACACTCTCTTTGCAAGAAAGAAATGAATGAAGGAATAAATATATGCAGCCCTGTAAAAACAGATTTTGCTGTTTAAAGGTGTACAGTGGAGGAAATCATTATTTGATAAGTTCGTAAGAAATGAAAAGTCTCAGAACGGTATCATTTATTAACAGTATTTGAACCCATACCAACCAATAAGAGTTCTGGCTCCCAGAGAGTAGTTAGACGCTCCTACTCAATTAGTCAACCTCATCAAAGTCTTAACTAGTCCCCTGTATAAACGACATCTTTCCACAGTATCAAGCAAGCAAGCAGGCTCCAAACTTTCCAACATGGGAAAGACCAAAGAAAAAAATTGGAGCCACAGGGCTACAAGACCATTAGCAAGAATCTGGGAGAGAAGGTGACAAATGTTAGTGAAATTGTTTGAAAATGGAAGGAGCACAAAATGACCATCAATCCACCTCAGTCTGTGGCTCCACGCAAGATCTCACCTTGTGGGGTGTCAGTGATTCTGAGAAAGGTAAGAAATCATCCTATCCAACTACACGGGAGGAGTTAGTTAATGACCTCAGAGTAGCTGGGACCACAGTCACCTGTCTGAAATTGTCTGAATTGAGTCTGAATTTGCCAATGAACACCTGAATGATTTACATGGTGAATGGGAGAAGGTGCTGTTGTCAGATAAGATTAAAATTGAGCTCTTTGACATTAACTCAACTTGCCGTCTTTGGAGGAAGAAAAATGGGCAACAAACTCCTTTCCTCTGCCAGGAAACTAAAATAGGTCATGGATGGGTGTTCCTGCACTACAATGCAATGTTGAGTGGGGCCGGATCTGATCTGCCCTTCCCAAAGTTCATGATAAGTTCTTTAGACTTTGTGGTGTTTAGTTGGAGATTGTTTACTGAACAACGTGCAGTCTGTTAACCTCATCCCTGTAGTAAAAACACGAGGGGGCCGAGTCTGACAGACTGTGGTCTGTTTGTCAGAAAGTCCTTGCTCCAGAGGCCGATAGGGGTGGAGAGACCCACACGATAGAGTATCTGGACCAGGATCTCAGGGATGATGCGGTTGAATGCCTAGTTGAAGTTCAGGAAGAGCATTGTCACATAGCTTCCTTGGTGCTCCAGGTGACTCAGCAACTACGTATTAAGTATTTTATTTGTTTTATTTGAGTGTTTAAATACTTATTTCACTCATAAAAATGCAAATCAGTTTCTGTCTTTTAATGAAAGTAATTTTTTCAATTTTCCTTTTGATGTGCTATCTGTCATTGTTAAAATATACCTAACAATAAAACTGTTCTGAGACTTTTCATTTCTTACAAACTTACAAAATCAGCGAGGGGTCAAATAATTATTTCCTCTACTGTATGTTTCAGATTTTTTTTTCTGTTATTCTATATATATTACTGTCAAGCAAAGTAAAGTACTGACAACATAAGGCCCAAATTCCAAATTCAAATGTTGAAATTTACAGCCTTTATTTGCAGAAAATGAAAAAATGGTCAGAGTACCAAAAACATGTTTTCATGCATCACATAAAGGTCATATTCATTTTTAAACAACACCTTATTAATGTTTAACTTAGGAATTGTTAGTCTTACGAAGAAGTTAATATTTGGTGAAATAAACATGATAACATGCAGTGGTCGCTTAATTTTTTCCAGAGCTGCATTTATAAAAGAGCCAAAACATGATTATTCTTAGTTTGCCTTGGAACATAGAAATCAATTGAAAGCCAATGTGCATGTATTGGATTGCACTAAGGCTTATTTCCCCTGTCATTGTTAATGATTTAAAACTGGCTAATGCATCGAGCACAATACAAACATAACTGGTGGCCAACAGGCAACCCCCACCATCTGTCTGTCCTCCAGCAGAGCTCTAGATCTATTAAGTATCCTTGACAGTACATGTCTTTAGGCAGAGCTGTATTGTGACACTCTGCAAATGACATAATAGATCTTTCAGGTATAAAATGGCCTTTCCATTATTAAGAATGTAATATATAAATGCGTAAAAAAGACTGCTCCGTTTATTGCAGCGTTTCTTAATTAGTGGGGCGGGGTAGTTAAGGGGGGCGCCAGGCCCATGAGAATCCATTATTTTTAGCAATTTTTTTCCCATGCTGTAATGTTAAACCAGCCCCAGTTGCTAGGTGGCAGCAGCACTCAAACTAGTCAACAGGCTACCTGTTTAACCCAGCAGAAGTAGACCGAACCCAAACACACACACACACACACGAGTGAAAGAACTGATGGAGGAGTAAAGATGGAGAAGTTTAACACAGTCTGACAAAGTACAAAATTTGACAATGCCTACTTACTTACTGCCTTCTCTTTCAGATAAGCCCATAGTTAATCATACCCCTGGCAAATTCTGACGTAGTTACTTTTATTCAACAAGTTATTTTTTGACAGGAAAAGGCATAGGTGTCTCCCAAAAGATAATGCAATGATGTACATGAGGCATTATTGAGGAAAAGAAACATTCAATCTCAGAGGACGTGGTTGGCAGCCAAAAGTGACACCTGTGCTGGCCAGGAGGATAGTGAGAGGTAAAAAAGAAACTATAAGGATCACCACCAAGGCCATCCTAGTGATCTGAGCTCTGCTGTTGGCAATGTTTTGTCACAATGATGTTTCCTTCATTTGGTGTAAAAAAGGAGAAGCCTTCACCTCAAAGAACACAATCCCCACTGTCAAACATGGTGGTGGGAACCTAATGCTTTGGGGGTGTTTTTCAGCCAATAGACCAGGGAACCTAATCACAGTAAACGGCACCATGAATAAAGAGCAATACATGAGGATTCTCAATGACAACATCAGGCAGTCTGCAGTGAAACTTAGCGTTGGCCACCAGTGGACCCAAAACACGCGGTAAAGTGGTGAAGAAATGGTTAGCAGACAACATTAGAACATTAAAATATTGGAGTGGCCCAGCCAGAGTCCTGACTTGAATCCAAAACCCTCCAACCTGAAGGATTTGGAGCTCATTGCTAAAGAATAATGGGCAAAAATACCTGTGGAGACATGCACCCATATCCCCATATACAAATCATTTTGTGCGCCCTTTGATTTTTAAAGTGATTAAGTCGTCCAACTCTTACATATATCTGTATTGCAGAGGTCTAGGTCAAATTTAGAGTCACCTTATTTTTGGAAATAAGAGCAGATTTCATCAATATGACACCAAATGACAAAGTGTAGATGTTGCTGGATATTGTAAATCTAATTTATTTATTTGCATAGATGTGCATAGGACCACCATCTGCAAACGTTAGTCCTAGATTTCACTTATTGTTTGCAGGTTGAAGTTCAGTTGAAGTGCTAATTCATCATAAGAAAATTGTAATTACATATTAGCAGCAAGCTGTTTCATTAAATGGTGCCTGCAAAAGACCAGTTTCAGCAGTGAAGATGCAGTCCTGGCCTGCTGAGACAGTTGTGCATTATTTGAATTTATTTCAATTTAAGGTGGTACTCCAAGTATTTCGACATGTTTGGAAGTTCTGCACAGTATATCTGCTACATTTAATTTCAAGACTAATCTTTGTCTTACAAGACAATGCCTCACATTGAACCTTAACCACATATAGATACTTACAAGCTGCACAGATTAGGGACTAAGAACTTAAGAACTGGACGGTAAATGCTAAATGGAGAAGGTGATATGTGCAGCAGTGCAAAGCTGCCAGCGAAGGCTTAACCCAATCAGTGTTGTTTATAAGTTTGTGTGTGTATGCACAGACGATAAGAAGTGTGCAGGGCTTAGGCACAACAAGACACTAAATAAAGAAGGACAGCAAACAACATCTGTGGGAAACAAAGTTTTTGTTTAAAAACCATGTGAGAGTCAGGATTTGCGTAACAGTCCTCTTAAGTTCATATTATCACCTAGAGCTGCGCTTAAGGGCACAATAAGGAACAAAATGTTTTCCTTCCACTGCTACTACGATATATACAAGTGATAACTTAAAAAGAAGCATGACAGTGGCCTTCGAGGACCAGGGTAAGCCACCCCTGCAGTATGTATGCAGTATGTTAGAAAGGAATGCTATTTTATGTACTTGTGGTATACTGTTAGTCCAGTTTTCTGCAAAAAATTGCTTTAATTAAAAAAGCAAAAGACGCAACAAAAATGTATTTTTGGAGGAAGCTAATCATAGTGTCTGTTCCCCCTCTTTTTTCATTTATTTTCTGGGCTTGTTTGTTTCTTTAGCACAGGCAGGCATCCCACTCCCTTTTCTGAGGTGCTATGAAATTAATCCACAGATTCCACACGTTCTCCATCATCAGCAGAAAACAACAACCATGTTCTAGAAAACCTTTCATGAGCTGACAATTGCTAATAACAATAGAGAGGAGGCACCTCCGTTCTAGTGGCTGACATATTCAAATCACTCCTCTAAACAACTGGAATGATAAGAAAGCAGCTGTGCCTTATTAGGTGTAATCCTAATTGACAGGTAAGTAAAAAAACAGGCTGTGCATGTGGGCCTCTGTGTGCAACACACGAATATCTGCCTCTTCTGGTTTGTTGCTGCCAGATAGTGATCAGCCAACTGGAAGAATGTAGGAGGAAAAAAGATAATCTGAAAAACAAGTACAGTGTAGCTATAGTGTAGTACAAAAACAATTGACTTCTCAGACAGCAAACAGAAACTAAAACCTTGGGTAGTTGAACTGAAATGCAAATACCTATCCCGAATAATTTAGAATCATTTTATGATATAAACTTTCTGATAATGAAAGAAAATGGCAGCTAGTGTGAATTTTTTGGTCCAATGGACAAGAAAAATCTCAGATACACAGTTCTTGTGAGTTGATACTGAAATTACACACTTGAAATGTAATTTTGATTTGCTGCCAATCCAGTGGTTTAGACACCATCTGGAGCAACTAATGAGTTCATGATGATTCATTACCTGCTTTAGTTACACGTCCAAGCGTCAGACCTCACAAAATAATTTTGTACAATTGTTAAATTTTGTCAAATATCTCTTGAATCAAAGAGAACATTTTACAAAGAATACTAGAGAATATGACAGAATAGTATTACAAATATATATTGGTATTAGGAGTACTGGTCATCATAAAGAGATGTGGCATGACAGTAATATAAAAGTTATGAATCAACAAATTGTGTTTTAAAGGAACACCTGCAGCCCTGTTACATAAGCATGCTACAAAATAAATAATTATAAATGTATTTATTTAATTATAATTTATTTTCATTCAACGTCAAGGCAACACATATCAAGCAAAATATGATATATTCATCAGGACTGATATCTAAGCCTCTGGAACTCCAGCTCCAGAGTCCAATTCCTTTGAGCCCTAATCTCATTCCCAGGAAGAAATCTGGGGTTGGTCAACTCAAAGAGAGAGTCTACATCAATCAGCGTTCTACGCTTTTAACATTTACTACTAATACTGCTACTATTAGACACAGCGGTGTGCTGACCCAGCCACAGGGGGCACAAGCCACTGTACTCTCTGTGCCAGTTCGAAGCACAGGTAAATGGGGAGGGTTGTTAAGGAAGGGCATTCGGCATAAAAATGTAAACATGCAGATCATAAAAATGTAAACACGTGGATCATAACAAATGCGACTTCCATACTGGATCGTCCAGGTCAACAACGACCACCTCTGGAGGAGTTGGCCAACAGGACGCTGTTGGAAACTGTGTTACTGTTGGCTGAAGACAGAGGAAGAAGAGAGGAGGAAGGTGTTTTAGGAAACAGCAAGAGAGTAGGAAAGGCAAGATTGTGAGAGCAGTGACGGGAAGACAGGCATGCTGGCAAGGCCAGGAGCATTCAAGGTGGATTCAAGCTCTTGGTGTGGATAGGAAGAAAAACGGAGTAGGGGTATTTTGGAAAAGTATGTGTATACTGTGGTGGAGGTAAAGAGTGTGTCAGGCATGGAGTTTAAAGTTGAAAATTGAAAGCATAACGTTGAATGTTGTCAGTGTGTATGCCTCAAAGGTGGAATGTAAGGTAGAAGAGAAAGAGGTGTTCTGGAGTAAGTTAGATAATTTGGTTGGACAGAGAGACTGGTGATGGAGCAGATTTCAATAGACATGTAGGCGAAAGGAAAAAAACGTGTTCAGGAGGCATTACTTACGTATGGTGTTAAGGATTGAAATGCAGAAGAAGAATGTTGAGCAGAGTTCAGTGAGGAGTTGACAGGTGTTGGGTGGTAGAGAAGAGTTACTAGATGACTGAGAAGGTACAGCTGGAGTAGTAAGGCAAACAGCCAAAAAATGACTATTCTCTGGACAGAGAAATGATAAGACGAAGAATTGGCGGTGGAATGAGGAAGTACAAGAAAGTATTCGAAGGAAGAGGTTAGCAAGGAAACTCATAAATGTTGAAAATTAGAGAAAGAGAGAGAGGCGGACAGATGGAGAATAGTTAGTCAATCAGGAAGTGAATTATGAAGCAGCTGAAGACTGGAAAGGCAGTTGGTCCATGACCTACCTGTGGAGATATGGGAATGTCCAAGGGAGAGGGCAGTAAACCAGATTGTTTCACATAATTTTAGTCTGACAAAGTAAGAAGAAATGTATTGGTACTGACTTAGGGTAATGTGGAGAGCTCTGGTAACTAGAGGTATAAAGTTGACGAGCTATACCATGAAGCTATGGAAAAGAGTTGCTGTAGAGAAGTTAAGAAGGAGTCACACTGTGTCTTTGTGGATCCAGAGAAAGCACATGCTAGGCTATCAGGAGAGGAACTGTATGAGGAAGTCAGGAGTGGCAGAGTATGTGAGAATGGTGCAGGAAGTATCAGGACAGCGAGACAGTGGTGAGATGTTTGGTAGGAGTAACAGATGGGTTTAAGGAGGGATGGTAGGATAACATCAGGGATTGGCTCTGAGCCCCTTTTTGTTTGCAATTGTGATGGATAGAGGAGATTCATGGATTTACTGAAGGAGGACATGCCAACCCAATGTCCTAAGAATTAGGACTATTAGGATTATTAGGTATAGGACCAAACTGCAATGCTGATTACAATTTGACATAGAAACTGAAATGTATTTTTGTGACATGCAGATGTGACAGAGCAGGATGCTAGGGATACAGTAAGATGGAAGCAGAAGCTCCACTGTGATGACCCCTAATGAGAGAAGCCAAAGAAGAAGAAAACAGCTTTGTTCTATTTTGATACCATCATGACATTATCTCTATTTCTCAATTTAACAAGTCAGCTTTAATTATATTCCTGTGACAAAGTGGGTGAGAGCTCACCACATTTGTCCCCAGTTTTCATCGTAATGTTAATTGTTTAATCTAAAGTA
>JAUMHF010000013.1:16293477-16306285 GCA_032359275.1 Microctenopoma steveboyesi
TTTTCTTTGGGAAACCTGTGGAACTTCTCTGAGTCTGCCTCTTACCTATCACCGCTCAGGCTAACCTACCTCACAATTCCTCTTTGCTTTTTTATCCTCACAACATCCTTCTTCTTCTTGCTCGTGACTCTTTCTGAGATTCAGGTACCTCTCAGACCAAAATAATGATTATTAATAGCAAGTATTTTAAGTTTAGTGATGAAAGAAAAACAAGGATGCATTGTCAGGTCTGCTCATACCTTACACCAATAACACCAACACCAATGATGGTTTTATTATATTATTAACAGTATTAACAAGTGTAAACACTTTCTTCTTTAAAAGCACACGAAGGGGTAAACCTTTGCTAGGGTGCTTTTGAGTCTCACACACAAAAGATTAGTCAGGAATAATTCAGTATCTCATATTTGGACAATGACTTGTATTAAGATATGACATTTTTATAATTATGAAAGGTTAATAATTAGCATAATTGTAGTCTGAATCTGCATAGCACAATTTAAAGACAGCTGAGAATAATTAATATGTTTTGGGGAAGCTGTTGGTGTGACCCAGTTTGGGAAATTGGCTGGTTTCTCCAGAATGTTGTTTGTGTGAACAATGCAGCACTCCTGAAATTTTCATTTTATTGGCCTTTCAATTAATGCCTGTGCTGCTTTCAGCAGTTTGAAAGGGAATGTGAGAAAGGTCAGTTACTTGCTCATAAATCTTCATCTTTTGTTCTCAAATTCCTTATTTTGCTTATTGCAGCAGTATTTTCATGCACTGCTGTTTTCTAGTAATGCTTATGTTGAAATTCAAAAAGGCAGTTGCTGAGCTTAAGCATTTTGAGATATTAATGCAGAAACATTTCACAATAGTATTTGTAAAGCCTTCAGTCAAACAGTAGGAACAGCTAGTAGGATTTGTTGTTTGTGAGTCGGCTCTAAGAGCCGATTCTTTGTACCAAAGAAGAAGAGCTGACTCCTGCTGAGTTGAGCTCCCTGCTCATCTCCGCTCAAAACCTATGCAGAATTGGGCAGGAAATGGTTTTAAATTTATCTGTGTGGCGATTCACAAGCAATTCACATGTGGTACAGGCCAGGTACATGTCGCAACAGAGAAAGTGTGTGGGGAAAAGTTAAGGATAAACATTTCTGAATTTCAGCCTACCGTAAAGACTTTTGTGTCATAATGTTAGAACTAATCTTTATTTATTTGAGTTGTTTGTGCTTCTTTGTATAGTTGTTCATTTAAAGGTTTTATTAAAATAATACATATTAACTTTGTTTTTTAATTAAAAAACAATAAGGCTTTAAATAAACACTGAATAAAATATTGCTCACCAACACACAAGCCTTTAATAATTGCAAAGTTAGGTTACATATAAGTTAGCTGTAAAGGAGTTTTAAAAGCTGTCTTTTCTAAGGGAACCAAGCCAATAGAGACAAATCTTTAAAAAGAGCTGGACTTTCCATCACTAGGAACAACATAATATCATTATGGAGAGTGAAGAAATATGGCCACAAGTTAAAATTATTAATTTTGTTTCTTAGCGTAAATTAGTGCATGAGTATAGTCAAAAAAAGGCACATCCCAGGTAGGGGTGCTGAATGTTTAAATACATGGGAGGAAGATTTGATTTTGCAATTCATACTTGAACCTATTATACTAATAGTTTTGCATGTCTTAAAATGCTCCGCTGCAATGCTGGTTATCCAGAAATAAAGTGGTTGTTGCATAACAACATATGGTAATGTTCAAAATATCACAGCAGTGTTACATAACATAACATTTAAAATCAGCAGGCAGCAACATCCATGGATAATTTGGGCTATAATAAACAATGGGAATCTGTTAGCTACAATTTAAAAGCCTTAAAAAATGTAATTCTCCCAAAATGATGTGTAAAATAGAAAGAGCGACAGAAAGACGCACAGGGCAGTCATCAAATGCCTCGCCTTTCACTTCATTGTGGTTTATATGAACTGCTGCATGTGTGGCTCACAATTTGCCAAAGTTTTCTCTTTTAATAATACATAAACACCTGTCTGTTGTTTCAGTGTTGCTTCAAAATGACAGTAAATCTTGTGTAGGCTTGCACTCTACACTGGTCTGTCTCATTTTTTCAGAGGAACTCTGCTTTTTGAGAAAAATGTTTGACATGATTGGGAACATATTCCAAGATTTTCATTTCAATGTATATCCTAAGAGTCAAGACTCACACCAGAGGGACATGAAAGTGTTTCACATTGATTTACATTAGCAAGCACATGCAGCAGCCTGGGGCCAGAGTCCACTCACATTTTAAAAACTTTCTCCCTGTCCACAGATAGTTGTAGTAAAGCTGGACACAAGAAGCACTTATTGATTCCTGTCTGCAATGGAAATGTTACAGTAAATCTTCTATTTCAGGTCTGAAATTAATTTGTGGTTGAGTATTTGGACATGAGTATTTGTCTCCTCTGCTGTATTCCCTTCTTTAATAATGCTTTATAAAAATATTTTTCCATGCATCCATCCTTTATAACCCTATGATTTTTAGTAAATACTATACCACAGTCAAGCTGAAAGATTAGTAGTGAAATTATCTGAAGACACACTCTACATGCAATGGGAAAAACACACCACATTGCAGGATTGCCTTCCACCTGTCTGTCTCTTGGATCCATTCATGCTAGAAAACTGTAATCACAATCAAAATCAACTATTTTTTCTAGAACTACTGCTGCTACATAATTTATAACTGTTGTACTTATTTTACTTATTTAGATCTGTGTTTTTGAACTTTCTGTTTAATTCCATTTTTTTATTTTACACAGTCACAATGAGGTAGTGGTTCAGGATGCATCTCACTACGTGTTTTACTTGTATAACGATGCACTTAATAAATAAAGAATGTTGAATCTTGAAAATCTTTTAGAGCCACGTTCAGGTTGGCTCCTTTACTTTTTCAAATGGGTACAGGAACAGTTACACCTTTCACTTAGAGCACTGACATGAAAAAATCCAAGCAACATTCAAGCATCATTTAAGTATTAATATGGGGACATGGGAAGCTTCTCTGAGGATATGTACCTATTCTGTTTAGGAGATAGATGGTTTAAAAGTGGCGAAGGAGACAATGTGCCAAACTGTAACCCCTATTCCTTAACACAGGGACTGGAGGACAGAGGACATCATTTATTAGTCACACATAATATAGTCTTGTGTCTTTGCAGGCAGTTTAGTAGCTAGTCTGACTCCAGTTCTCCAGTTTTCTAAATGAAAAATTAAGAAACGCTGCTACTTGTCACAAAAAATAAAACAGCTGCATAACTGTCATGTTTTGCTGTCTCACAAGGATCAGTAGTGAAAGCACATCAATTAGCTTTCCTGTCAGACATATACAAAAAGCAGCATGATTCTGCACTTAAATATATTGAAGCTGGTGGTCAAGATGTTATAGGAGCTATTTTATTATGCAGTGTTTTGTACTTTTCAATCCACCATTCGCTAGAATGCCTATCCATAATCCCTTAGAGAATGATCAGTTATTTAATTTATGCTTTCTGGGTGCATCTAGGATTTCTGCATGTGCGTGAAGAAGCATTAAATCAGCTTCAATGTCAACTTCCATATGTTGGTTTAGATGAAAGTTTCTCATTTAGGTATATTCTCCTGAAACACACTCTACAGGGAGTGAGGCGACAGGGGCATGATTGTTTGCCCATCTGTCCCTCAATGGGAGCTCCCCATGGTGCCTGGGTCTCTCTCTGTCTCTCCCCTGTGAGCCCTAATGTGCCCAAGGGATTTCCCCTTAATTACACATCAGGCTGTCTCTGAAGACAGCTTTTTTATGCTGGGCTGATGTTTTTCTTTGGACCCTGGACAGCTTGCTGTTTACTCACTTGAAGACACGATAATGATGCTTTGTTTTGGCTGAACGTTGTCTTTCATACATCTTCAATTTTATTTGTCCAATTCTAAACATCTGGAATTCTAGTCTAGGTGCTTTCACAGGTTTAACCAAGAGTCACATTGCTCACAGCTCAGCTGATGTTGCCAAGCTCATCAAACAGGCAGAGGCCACTAAGTCTGTTAGCCCACTGAGTTTACTTTATGTTTTCCAGGTTTGCTATGCCATCTGCTTGTAAAGTCAGACATGAGTGACTCAATCTTGCTTTACAAAACCAAATTCAATGCATTGTTGGACGAGATGATGGTATAAGCCCCCGGTCCTCTCAGAGCCATGGTTACCATGTTAACTAGATGCAACACAACCCCATCTCCTAAAAATCATGCTCTAGTTTTGTTAGTTTGGATAGTCTACTGCAAGATCAGAAAAGCTGTAGATTATGAAGAATTAACCCTCGTCTTGTGTTAACTTTCTGTTGCTGACTGTGTTAGTGAGCTAAATGCATGGTTATGATTTAAGTTTTTGCTCTAATTAGCATTTTATAACCTTAAATTATAACTGGGTCAAAAACGACCCGAACACCACAAGTGTTACTATTTTCACCAGAGTATTTTAAAATTTAGTAAAAATTTTTTTCTTCATTTTACACAAAAATGTATTAGTAATTGACATTTGGTTGTATAAAACTATAATATTTGAGTTAACTCTGAAAAGGTAGGCAAGTAGAAAATTAAACGGTAGGTTCCAATCAAGTTGCAAAGTAACATCATTAATATGTGCTTGGCATATTTTAACACCTTAATGGATGATATCTTTAAGATTGTGATATTGTGGGTTTTGGTTCAGAGGGTGATACACCTGACTCTGTTTAATAAAACAGGGGAAAGGCTTGTTTCAGTGTAACATAGAGTTACTTATCACATAATCACATGGAGGCATATCTGTAATTGCCACTTCCACAGTCCTCTTGCTGACATACGGGATAGTAGTCACAGCTAGGGAGAGTAGAACAAATATAATGTATGTGGTTTTAACAATGAGTTTCTTGTCTGCCTTGAATGCTTCTTCATCTTTTGACCTTACTTAGCTAGATGGTTCCCAAAAGACACCTAATCCCACTAAATGTAAATTGATTCAAGTATTTTAAAGGATTTTGTACTTCTACACAGCAGAATCTACAGTACCAAAGAGGTGACAATACATGACTCAAACTCCAAGCCAAACCTTAAACAAGCACACTGTGAGCACAAGGCAAACACTGTTCCAAAACGTACCATGTGTCTTTTATCTGCACTGTTTCCCACAGCAGATGCAGTCCAGCCCCAGAGTGCCTTTATATCCTGGTGACATATTGCCTTTGATAACAACATTCTTGCTGGGGAATCCAAACAAAGTAAGATAATGGCACTATACCGTTCAGTAAAAGGTATGTGATCACATCTGTGGTTACAACAGTGTTCAAGAAGCTCTTTGCCTCAAGCGCTAGTTCACAGGAGAATGTCGCTCTGCAAACTGATGATCACTGAAACACTTCTTGTCTTGGCCCCACAATGCTAAGAATAGGCATATGTGTCTAAGTAACTAGACTTTTTCCATTTCAGCGTCACTGTCAAGATGAAAAATCTGTGCGAATGCAGCAGAGGGCAAAGTAATCATTGAACTGGGACCCTGGACATCCTGGTGCCATGTGGATGCCCTTATGCTCAAACATGGTGTTCATACAGAAGTCCAACAACTCAACACAACTCGGGATTAGATCGGGAAGGCCGTTCCTCCCAATCACGCCTATCCAGGTGTTACTATCATTGCCGATGTGAGCTCCCATCAGGACAATGGAGTCCCCAGGGCAGTGCTTCGCAGCACGTCCTCCAGAGACCCCAAGAAGGCTGAAATTCTACTCTGAATTTCTGTTCGGCACATAAGCGCAGAAAACAGTCAGAGTCTTTCACTCCAACCTGGAGGCTTAAGGAAGCAACCTTTTCGCCCAACTGAGAGAATCCCAACATACAGGCACCATATGACCATAAGTCATCTGAAGGCACTTTACAGTGTAAGGTTTAAGACCTTACACATTATATAAATATACAGAAAAACCCAGCAGTCCCACTTGAGCGAGCATTGAAGCAACAGTGGAGAGGAAAAACTCCATTTAAAAGGAAGAAAGCTCCAGCAGAACCAGGCTCAGGGTGGGCGGCCATCTGCCTTGATCGGTTGGGGTTAGTGGACAGAGGAGAGAGAAAAGAACAGCAGGTAACAGAGATCATAACAACACGTCGCTCCCTTTGGCTGAGCCTGGCTCACTTTCCTGTGCAAGGGAAACACTGCTCCTTGTTTTCCTTCCATATGGGTCTTTTGGATTGAGTTAGTCTGGATCTTCACCTCAGACCTATCAATCTTTATTTAATTTTTTCAAAAATTAATCTGATAATTATAAATACCTCATAAGTAACTATCACAACATAGGTAAGTCACAGGCAAGTTATACTTATTTGACAATAAAGAGGTCTGTCCAGCTCCTCTCTACCTTTGATTGGCTAAATATTCTTGCACTTCTCTCACAGTGCAAACCTCTCTTTATAAGACATTATCAAAATTATATATGGGGGAGTTGTCTAGAATTTTTTATGAACAAGTGAGAGGATTTTTTTCTGCTGTTGTCTCCTGTTGTTATAATACTGTAAAGTTTGGCTTTCACAAAATGATCAGCCAGCCTCACAGTAGTCAGCTGGTAAACTAAACTAAAACTAAATGAGAGATAATAGATTTGTACTAATCATTTAAATTGCAGCTTTTTGTTAATGATTAGATTAATTGTGAAGCTCTACTGCATGTTTTACAACCAGTCAAACCACAAAGCAAACAGTGAAGGAACACACTGTAAACTGAGAAAGAGTTTGGGTTTGTGTCTAAAAGCCTCTAGGCTGTTGTTTAATGCATATTTTGAAATTTAGATTGTTTTTTAGGTGTAGTGTGTATAGTGTGTAGTTTGCATGACAACCCCCCATACTTAAGCCAGGTGTGTATCCCCCATCTCTGAAATCATGAATGGACATCATCTGATGGATCAAGTTTTAAAAAGGTGACTGATGTTTGATTCATTACTGATTTATAAAGCAACTTGTATGGAAAGAAGCATGTGAGAGGATTTTTTCTGCAGTTAAATAGTTGAGTACACTATTACTTTGTCCTGCTGTCATAATACTGTGATGTTTGGTTTGCTGCACAAACACAGCTTTGGTCACTTCTGTGTTTTCTTATTCTTTTTTATTAATGTGCATAGTGATAGGAACAGAGTGATAAGTACATGACACCTCATAGGCACCATAGTCTCCCTTGCATGTGGAAATGGAAGGATGACATTTGAGGTGTGCCCAGATTCTAAAAGACTAGAAGCTGGTAATTCTTTCACATTGTACACATTGTACCTGTAACTGCAACATTAACTGTGTAAATAACCATAGCATTGGTATTTTTACTGCTGGGCTGTTTTTTGGCAGGGAGCAGTGGCTCTTTTAAATGCTCTACTGGTATCAACCATCTTGGCTATGATTAGACAAATTACTATTTCCTAGTGTTAATGATAATTTAGGATACGCTATATGACTTCCTATACTTTTAACTAGAACCAGCTTGAAAAGTTAGATATTGTAACTTAAACAATTTCAGTGGTAGCATTTATGAAAGGTGTTCCCAAAATTTCAAACTATTCCTTTATGTTGGAAAATGCTAGTAAGCAATAGTTCCAGCCATGTGTTTGACCAAGGAACGCCAACATTGAAAAATTGTCATGAGCGCTTGTCAGCTGACATTGCTGCGCACTAGATGATGTCATTTTGAAAACAAAGCCTTTACAGCCTCTAAATTTGTTCCCACAGTTTGTACCCATTACCAGGAATCAGGAATGTTTATCTAAAGGTACAGCTTTGTGCAAAGTATCATACAAATTATCGGGAATCTGTGGCATTTGTTATTGAAAGTGTTAAATATTACTGCTCCAGGTGTTCTCTATTTGTTCGTTATTAAATTATTATGATTTATTAATAATGGGTCAAACAATGGGTTTATTTATTGTTGATATTAAAAGAATTAAAAGAAATCTGCTAATTTTTTTTAAAAAAAATTTCAGATCAAGCAAATCCCTTTGAAGTGTTCCCTAAAATGGAGAGCAGCTGAAAACCAATTTCATGTCATGCTTCAATCCAACTGGGAACAAGAATCAAAAAGTGAAATTGTGTTAATCTTTTGGAAGCAATTGCCTGTTGTAATAAAACATATTCAAGTAATATGAAAAAAAAATTACTTGAATATTACTTTTGCTTAAATAGTAAGAAGAACAGACATGAACAGCTCAAATCGGGGGTTTCTAATATAAAATGTGTCATCAGGATTATTAATTACATCCACACTATAATGGATTGAATGAGAGCACAACAAAATGAACAACTTGTTTGCTGCCAGCAAGGCACACACATTTATTTCTCCCTCAAAGTCTATGGGGGGGTCACAATGTCACAATTGTCCTCATTTTCCATTTTCTGAGCTGGTTTTAGATACACAATGCTGGATGTAATTAGACGAGTGCATAGCGTATACCAAGGTGGATGAAATTAATTACTGTCCTTCAGAGAGAAGCTATCACTTCACACTTTTAATGTGGCCTCTAGAAATAGCAGTCAATTGGTCGGTCCATAGTTCTCTGTAAGTCCAACACTTTCACAGTGATATTATCCATATTGATTTGATTTATAGCTGTTACTTTTGGAACATTTACAGGGTGCTAATGGCATTGATCTGCTGACCTTCCATGGATGGCCACAAGCAGGTCAGAATTAGCATCCTTCAGCATGTCACTTCCTGACAGCATGATCTGAGGTGAATGCTAACAAGGAAAAATGTGCTACAGGTTACCACACTGCCGGAGGAAGCTAAATGTCACATGCTGCATTTCCACATCGAGTTGTTGGGAATAATAACACACTGACCAAAAACACTGTTAAAGGCACTTCCTGTGTTTTTTAGCAGTCCTATCTCTTACTTGCATGCACCCATTAACACATCACAAAGTTTAGATTTTCCAGTATTATATGTGTGGGTTTTTTTTTTGTTTTTTTGTTCTTCTCCCTGTAATTATACATTCAGCTGCAGCTGAATTAGAATGCTGCTTGAGATTTAGGCAATATAAAAAAAAACACTTTCCATTGCTACGCAGATGACACCCAGCTATATTTATCTATGAAACCAAGTGAAACAATTCATTTAGTAAAACATCATGCACGTGAAGGCCTGGATGTCCTGTAACTTTCTACTCCTTAATTCAGACAACACTGAAGTTATTCTATTTGGTCCCCAAGGCCTGAGAGACAAGCTATCTGATCAAATTACGACCTTAGGTGATATTGCACTGACTTTGAACACTACTGTGAGGAATCTTTGTGTTATTTTTGATCAAGATACATATCTTTTAACCGTTATATAAAAGACATCTCCAGAACTGCCTTCTTTCACCTCAGGAATATTTCTAAAATTAAGAGCATCCTGTCTCAGAGTGATGCTGAAAAATTAGTCCATTCATTTGTCAAATTGACTACTGCAATTCACTGTTCATAGGATGCTATAATAAATCATTAAATAGCCTCCAGTTGATCCAGGATGCTGCAGCCAGAGTTCTGACAGGAATTAGAAAGAGAGGTCATATTACTCCTACATTAGCTTCTCTCCATTGGCAGAGCCTTCAGCTATCAAGCTCCTCTCCTGTGGAACCAGCTCCCAGTTAAAGTTCGGGAGGCAGACACCCTCCATACCTTTAAGACTAGACTTATAACTTTCCTTTTTGATAAAGCTTTTAGTTAGAGGTGGATCAGGTAACTGAACCATCTCTTAGTTATGCTGCTATAGATTTAGTCTGCTGGGGGACCTTCCTGACCAACTGAGCTCATCTCGTCTTCTTCTCTCTCTCTCTCTCTCTCTCTCCATGACATCATGACATCATAACATTGTGACTTGTCTCTCCCCTAGTTGTGCTTCGTTCTTCTGTCTCTCTTTCTCTCTGTACCTCTCTGCAGGTATCCTTGACCTTAGAGTTGTATGATTTCACCCTATGGCCGCTGGTCCTATACCAACCTGCCCATTGCTTTGTCTGCTGCTCCTTGTTGTTGTAATGATCTATGTTACCTGCTGTCCTTTTCTCTCTCCTCTGTCCACTAACCCCAACCGGTCGAGGCAGATGGCCGCCCACCATGAGTCTGGTTCTGCTGGATCTTTCTTCTGCATAGAGGGAGTTTTTCATCTACACTGTCGCCCAGTGCTTGCTCAAGTGTATATGTACACTTATATTTTGTGAAGTGCCTGAAAATAACCTGTGTTATGACTTGGTGCTATACAAATAAAGTTGAATTGAATTGAATTGACATGTCAGTAAGACAAAAAACAGACATTTCTCAGATATCTGCTCTGCACTGACTTCCTGTGTGTCAAAGATACAAATGTATGATGCACTGAATGGTTCAGTGCCAAAGTAAATGTTTTGATTGGTGGATCCATTAGGATTCTAGCTTTCAATTCTGTTTAATGGAGGCTTAAACATTTCTGTTTACCACTTATCAAATTACATTTTGGAACTAATTCTATTTATATATTCATTTTTCAAGCCACACTATAATAGAGCTGCAACTCCAGCTTAGTCTTTTTGATTTTAGTTTAATTGTTTTGGCGTGCCTTTTTATATTGCCTTGTGTTTCCAAGTGCACCGCACCTTGGTAGCTGAATGGTTACAGCTCATGTCAGCACCTGGGACCTTGGGACCTAGGCCTCTTTTGCTTTTGTCATTCCCTGCTCTTTTCACCTTTGCTTCCTTTCTGCTCGTGTATTAACTATTAGCAACAAAGGAACATGTGCCAATTTACTAGACAGATATATCTGATGATGTCATCCAGAACAGCGGAATACATATAT
Organism: Microctenopoma steveboyesi; assembly: GCA_032359275.1. Taxonomy (NCBI): domain Eukaryota; kingdom Metazoa; phylum Chordata; class Actinopteri; order Anabantiformes; family Anabantidae; genus Microctenopoma; species Microctenopoma steveboyesi. The sequence goes on from JAUMHF010000013.1 coordinate 16,304,306, forward strand.
AAGTATGCATCTACTGTAAATTAATTTAGGTAGTGTGCTAGAGAGCCCAAACCAGAAGGCTGGATTTTTTAAGACATCTCTGTGCAAATGCTTCAAAACAGAGAGTTGATAAAAGTTAAGAAACCCTGTTAAGACATTTGTCACATTTGTTGACAAGGCTTTGTCATCATTGGGCTGAACTCACTTTATCCTTTATTCCTCAGTATATTTCAAGTCTCATAAATAATTGAATCGAGTGGATGCACTCGACATAGCGCGTCCTCAAACGGGAACACGGGTCCTGCAATGCGGCTAAATCATTTATCTGACATTGTACCCACGCTGCAGGATCACAACAGATCAGATGTCCAGACTCTCACACTTTGCTTACGTATATATTTAATTTAAATGACTCCCAGCCACCACCTTCGCGCGCGCTGCCAACTTTACTCTCCCTGGAAGTTTTGCATCACTCAGAATAAAAACGGAGAGTTTGTGAGAGTTAATTAAGCCTCGGTGGTGTAGCTCATTCACACACCCATGCAGTTTAGATAAGGTAGATCAAATCAAGCAACCGACAGCAAACATAATGCGGGGGAAAGCAACAACCAACACTGCTGCTGCTTACCTTTTCGTCAAGCGAGTATCTCCGCCCGTGCTGCGCCGCTCCTGCGCTTTGGTTCATGTTTCAGCACCGCGGACAGTTCCGACAAGTCAAAACTTAATCAGTCCGGCGATCGACAAAACCGCAGCTGAGAGTGATCACACAAAGCCACAGTGGCGGCGTAAAGAGAGTCAGTGAAAGTTCAGTCTGTGACACGCGCGGATTCTCAGCCAATGATGCCTCGTGCGTAAAGACTCGCTCTGCTGGTGCGCCAGATGTGCGCGCAAGCGGACTGTTCATTCACCCGAGTTAGTTAGTCCTCACTAACCCAAATATAACAGCTCGGTAAATCTGGCTAACAGACGGTGGAAACAAATGTAACAGCTTATAATCCTTTAAGAATATGTTTTCCCTGTAAATCTTAAATCACTATTAGACATGGGGGAATACGTTACATAACAAGATAAAAACAATGTTATCTGCATGCTAAATATAGCTGGAAACATTAGTTTCTTTTACTCCTTATGTTGGAAACAACTTAAAAAACCACATACTATTTCAAGTGTAAATTTTATTTGTAAAAAGTCAGCCAGTGTGTTTAAGAACATACTGTATGAGCCAAATAACTCGTGTTAATATAACTCTTATATCTGTTTGTATTTGTTGTAGATGGACTCTCTCTCTTTTGTACATGTGTTTACTGTTCATCACTATCATTTATCCTCCTTACATATAACATCCTCAGGGATGTGTTCTGCCAGTCCAATCCAGCATATCCGTACAAAAAGACCTTTAATTAGTAATCTATTTTGTGCATAGACACACACAGCAACAATTGCAATTGTTGACTTTATCAGGTGAGACATTTGAGTTTCACTTTGAATGAAGACTGGTTTCAAAGGCTGTTTCATCTTTTGTATTCAATTTTGTTGTTCCTATTTCAAATGATTTATTCTCCGCAGTAAAGATTCTTCCTCACAATTTCAAACTGGGCGTTGGAATATAATGACATACACAAGTTGCAAAAACTTGTGCTTTTAATAAGACTGCAGTTTTTTCTCCAGGTTTGCTGTGGCTTTATCAGTCCACACTAATCCCCCACCGAAACACTATAATCCTCACTGTCTGGAGCAGCAGGAGGACAATGATCACATGGCTACTGTTTATGTTGCTGATGGAGACTAATTTACACAAGGTGATCAAGTATGAAATAGTAAATAATTGAATTCAATTCAGCTTTATTTATATAGCACCAATTAACAACATACGTTATCTCAAGGCACTTTACAGTGTAAGGTTTAAGACCTTACACATTATATTAATATATACAGAGAAAACCCAACAGTCCCACTTGAGCAACAGTGGAGAGGAAAAACTCCCTTTAAGAGGAAGAAACC
>JAUMHF010000013.1:16313006-16374607 GCA_032359275.1 Microctenopoma steveboyesi
CCTGAGCCAGACACCCAGCGCTAGCTCCCTGTAAGTCGCTTTGGATAAAAGCGTCTGCCAAGCAAAGTAAAGTAATTAGCTTGAATTTTGTACCTTTTTAAGGCAGCCCACAAATATCCTAAAGCTCAACCCAGTGCTGTGACCAAAACCATAAAGACATTTAAAACACAAAAACTGAATGTTGAATTGCAAGAATAGTTATTATGGTGGGCATGTATTGATATGTTCAGTATGAATGTATGTGTGCCCATAAACAGTAATTAACATTTGTAACAGAATGTTACATGTTGAGGTTAGCAGCAACACTACCACAGCTGGAGGCTCCAGCCACTGGTCGCCGCTAGGATTACACCTCAGTGATCCTGGCTTCAGTTCTACTTCTTCTCTAGTTTTGGTTCTCTCCTTTCTTTCTGAACAGAGAGCAGATAGCAAGGCAACAGTTTTCTCTCCTGGATTAAAACAGTTTTTTGGAATCTTAAAGTAAGCCAACATAATTTTGCTTAAATGCTTCAGCTTTGAAAAAATGCTAAATATACAGTATATTGAGGATTTTAGATGTATTGAAGGGCCCTGAGCAAAGCTCTTCAGCTAGTTAGTCCTACTATGGTGGAACAAGCAGCCTCACTGAATTTTTCAGATGGACCTGTTCCTGAGCTCCCTATGCAGTTAAAATAAGAAAACTATTCTTTCCCATCTGGCACTTAAAGTCTGACAAAACTGAAAAATGTCCTTTCATGGCACTTTGAATGACTTCTCCCTGACTGAACTACTTGCTGCTACTTACCTCCCTATTAAGTCGCTCTGGATAAAAGCATCTGCCAAATGCGTGTAAATATAAATACCATATTAGATGATTGCTTTTAATCTGCAAATGCTCTTTCTCCCACTTAAACATGTGTTCTATTTTATTATTTCTATAGTGAGCTTGGCCTTGGATGGTTCGAATCTTCAGCTCTGTGTTAGTTTGGTGATTATCTGTTGCCAGTTCCTCTGTGATCGCTGATTAATTCTTGCTGATGACTCATATTTTATATAGAGAGATGATTTCTCAATAACCCCGAATTGACATGTCAGATTATTCCTAAAATGCTCAATATACTTTATAAGCTAATTTAGCTTTAGTTTATTGTTTTGATTAATTTATTACTTGCTTTTTGCTAATTGTGATTACAGCTTGTACAATGGTTATTATGTTTACAGATGAAGGATCCTTACTTGCATTTGATGTAAATTTAAACATCAGTTCATTTAGTTACCTTTATCCAAACAATGTCTGATATTAATGTTTTATCTCTTATTGATTGCTTAAAAGTGAGCTTTTTAATACACATACTAAAAAATGAAAGGAATACTTTAATCAGATTATACTATTAGCAAATTAACATAACACTACTGGGTCTATATTGACTTGCTGTAAGGACATTTCAGCAAATTCAATTCAATTCAGATTCATTTTGATTCAAAACACTTTATTAATCCCAGATGATTTCATTTCAGAAAGATTGGAAGACCCACAATCATAAATAGCACCAACGGAATATAAATTTAAAAAACTATATAACTAACTACTATTAAACTATATAAGCACAATAAACAAGAACAAAAACATGATAACATCCATCTCAAAGTTGTTGATCTCCCCTCTCCCCTTAACAAAGGGAGGCAGGGGAGGAAATAAAGAGTTTGATGGCCACAGGAAGAAATGATTTCCTGTGGCGTTCAGTGGAGCACTTGATATTGATCAGTCTCTGGCTGAACGTGCTCCTCTGTCCAGCCAGGACACTGTGTAGGGGGTGGGAGGATTGTCCAGGATTGAGAGGAGTTTGGAGATTGTCCTCCTCTCAGCTACCACGTGTAGAGGATCCAGGGGGTCAAGTGAAGGTTTGACTAGTGGTCGGAGGAAGTCCAGGACTCCTCTCAAAGGCCTTCATGATGTGTGAGGTCAGAGCCACTGGTCTGTAGTCATTTAGGACAACTGGAACTCCGTCTGGCCCTGCAGCTTTTGTGGGGTGAAGCCTGGTCAACTCTCTCCTCACCTGATCTGATGAGATGGTCACATGAGTAGTAGCTGAGACTTGTGTGGGGAGGGGCAGAGGTTGTGATGTTGAGGTGAAGGTGGCTCTGAGATCAGGCCTGGAATTTATTAAAGAAGTTGTTAAGTTTGACTAGCTAGCTGAATCAAATTTAGGTGACTTTGAATTATTTACTTTGCATCAAATGATGTTGCATCCTTTTGCTCCTAACACATTCCCCATCTCATATCAGTATGGGTATCCAGCACAATCTTTTTTTAAATTGAGATCTGATGGGGTTTTTTTAAACATTCCTATTATTTTTTGAGAACTGTATCTTGATTACGTCTTCCTGTAAACCCTCTGAGTAATCTGTGCTCTCATCTTAAGTGCTATACTGTTTACTAATGTCATTATACTTCGTCACCACTCAAGTTTCTCATGGGCTTTCTGAAGCTAATCAGTGGCAATTAAAATAGTAACAGTGTATCTGCGTGGCATTAAATGATAATGAAAAAGTGCTGGCTGCTGTTATAAGGTCAGGGTCACAGTGTGATATTAAATTGATATAATAACATATAGGTAGGTGGTAGAGAAAAACAAAAGACAAGGCATAGAGTAAACATTATTATCTCTGGAGGGAAATGAGGTACACAAGTGGCAATAATGTCAATAATAATACATACAGAATAATACAGTAAGTAAAACATCTAATACACGGGTTATTAATTATATCAATGGTGTCATTGAAGCTAAAGCAGCATTTACGTTTTCTTGTGAAAGTCCGTGAGGGCTAGATAACAGTGTGCTGACGACATACAGCATGGTGCTGCAGACATTAAAAGACCTGAGTCTCCTCAGAAAATAGAGACGACTCTGGGTCTTTTTGTAGACAGTGTTTGTGTGTGTAGATCAGTCTAGTTTGTTGTCCAAGTACACTAGCAGGTACTTATAGTCAGACACAACCTCCACCTCCTCCCCCCGTATAGTGAGAGGCGTGACAGGACCCCCAGATATCCTAAAGTTCACCAAAAGCTCCTTTGTTTTACTGAAATTGGAGGGGGTCAAGTGAAGGTTTGACTAGTGGTCGGAGGAAGTCCAGGACTCCTCTCAAAGGCCTTCATGATGTGTGAGGTCAGAGCCTCACCCATATCTCTGATAGATTAGACACGTCTATTTGTTAATCCTCCAACACCTTTTGAATTCTGCTGCAGCCATAGGAATCTGAGGGGGGGGCTGGATTGTTTGAAGTACCCTTTCTTTTGCACATCACATATTTATTCACACACAAGCATAACATGTCTGTCACTGTGCACTGTCACATAGTGTGTGTCATTTTATTATTTGTTGTTGCTTGTAGTTTATGTAGTTTAATTGTAATAAGCCTCTTCACTTTGTGACCGTGCCCTCACATCTACTCTGACTCTATGTTAGTCTCTTATGTTTTGCTATGAGCTTGGATGTTCAAACATAATTCCACAATGTTAAAGACTTGTTTTTGTTATACAGTACATGTTCAATTTTGTATTTATACCCAAATGGCTCTGTGCATAAGTTATCATTTTAAACTTTAATGTGTGCACCCACTGCAGTGGCCCACACGGCCTTACTTGGCAAGACTTTTTGCCAGTGAATAAAACAGTTAAATGCAGTTAGAGCTACTGTCTCTGAGTTTTACATCACATAATAAACGAGTATAAAACAGCAGTCAACCTGTCTGTGTGAGACCTGAGTCAGGAAAAGGGGATTTTCTGTGTGGGTGTGTATTCCCTGTGTGTGCATGTGGCCTTGAGGGGGCTTATCAAAAATCAGAGAGTGCAGCACTTAGGGTTCTAGATCCATCTCTTTTAATCATTGAATTTCAGTCCTGTTTTTCATCACTTCACTTTTATGCTCATGCAAAAATGGATTTGTAATGACTGTTTCCAGTGCAGACAGAATCCTAACATGGCTAAAATGCAGCGCTTAGCAGCAGGAGGTCACTGGCTGCTTTCATGACTGCAGGGGGCTAGTTTTTACATTTAATTATTAATCACAGAGAAATAATACTGGAGGATTAAAAAAATTGAATCATGTTCACAAGTAACTTCTGCAGCAGTCAGAATAGTTTGTGTCAATAGATGAGGTGCTGAACGGTGAATAAAAAGATGCAACCACTGTCTAGTGCCCAGGTCAGCAGAATGTAATCAATAATCTCTGCAGCTTAACAGGCAATATTAGGACACAGCTAGTAGTTCAATGTCAAGTCTATAGAATTATAGATGACTGACAGATGTGATGTATGTGTCTGTTTTGATAAGAAAGCCCAAAAGCAAGTTTTAGAACTACGCTGAGCATGGACCTACCTTGGGACTCAAGCTGGTGCCGTCAAGGTGGTGCACAGGCCATATGTTTTTCCAACCTGTTGGGATTCATTACGTTACTTTGTTGGTGTGACGCTCCATACCAGCTGCCCGTGTGCATATTGTTCACGCTGTTGTTGTGAAGCTGTTGGGCCATGGTTGACATACTTTAGAGTCAAATTTTGCAGATTTATTTTATGGATATTGATTTCTTGCAGGCACCATAACATGAATGTCTACAGGTGTTAAAACACAAACCATTTTCACTCTCTTTGCCTTTGTCAGTGTCAGTGATGCTGTTAGACTATAGCTGCACCTTTCTAACAGACTTATGGACTCCTAATGCGCCAGATGTGTCAATCTATCCCCAGCCACTGTGGTTTTCACGCTTATAGCTATTTCTGTTTTCCACATTGTTTCTTTGGCTTCCACATCCCACAGGCACAACTTGTAAATAAATTACAATATGCATCTGCAGTACGTCTATATAAATTTATGCAGGGCTAATTCTCAACTGTGTTTCTATTTTGAGCAAGTTCAGCTTCAGTGTTAACATGCATATTGCTTTGAAGTCACACTCTGTTGAAGCAGCATGCCTTAGTTAGATAGGACCCATCGCAGGTTCAAAGGAATTACTTTGAGACCCCAAATAAAAAGCAATACAATAGATAGAGATAGTTTCTGTATGTCAGTTTTGCAGGAGGGAAAAGTCAACTCAACTCAACTCCGGACTTCACTTCTCACTCAAGCCCTAAAACCCTTGTTTCTATTTGGGAAAGGTGATCCTCATATAGTAGTTATACACCAGAGACCCAGTGCATCGTGTTCAGCATGTTTTTGTGAAGTATCTGAAGGCAAAGATCTTGTGGAGCCTTCTATAAATATCCAACTTTATGGCCTGCAGCAGCCCTGTGATAGACTGGCAACCTGTCTTGGGAGTATCTTGACTTTCCCCCAGTGACAGCTGTGATTGGTTCCAGCACCCTCACGACCCTTTATAGGAAAAAGTGGTTTCAGATAATGGATGGATGGATGGATGGATGGATGGATGGATGGAGGGCCTGCTGACACTAATTAAGGCCCACCTTCTTAAATGCCACCTCACCTCACATTGATATCACATTCCTGGTTGGTTGTCTCCCTTAATCCACACTGTCCATGGAGGAAACTTGAATTCAATGAGTCTATAGCACCACTTCTTCCTTATCTAAACTAACCTCATCACTCTACAGACTGCTACTTGATGCTGACATAGCTGGTGACAGAATTCCGTAGACTTTCTCACTTTTGCAAAGGGGTATAGGAGGGTATGGGATAGTTGTGATCTGCAACCTTACCACTTGATGTATGTCAGTAAACTGTGTACACTGAATCAAACTTAATCAATACGTTTTGAATATAAGCAACAATGCTTAATTTAGAGAAAAAAATGAATCTTCCATTAAAGTAAATGCAAACTGTGTTAAAGATTCCTCACCACCACCTAGAAATTAAACAGTGTCGGAGACAATTAATAAACATGAATGAAGTTAGCGCCCGTAACATCTGCAGAAAAGCACAGAACTTCCCGCTGTGTAAATTCATATGGAAATGTTCCAAATGCACAAAAAATTCTGCATTCAGAATTCTCCATACTGTAAAATATGTGGTTTAATGCTAGAAACATAACAAGGAAATGCTTCCGCAAAAACACGAGTAATGTTGTCAAGTCCGTATGTTTTTTCTTTACACTTTACTTTACTTTACTTGGCAGACGCTTTTATCCAAAGCGACTTACAAGGAAAAGACACCAGCAATTACCCTTTAGTTCTCGTAAAACTCAGATACTACAACAAATCACCCTGATAAGGCCTAACTCGTCAAGACAAAAAACATGCTTAGGAATTGTTTAATGCTTAACAATTGATAATATGAGTGTGTGTGTGTGTGTGTGGTAGACCCGAGGCTTTTAGCCTACACCAGCTTAGTTTTACAATGTAAACACTTTTCTTTCTTTTTTCATTACAAAGAGAATTCTTCTGTAATTAGCTTGGTGTGTCTTTCTTGGTCTTACGTTCCCCTTTGCTATTCAGAGGCTCACCAGAGCTCAGTTTCTTCTTAATTATGAAAGAGGTTTCACCTCTTTCAGTTAAATACAGCCATACACAGAGCTGCTGGAAGCTCTAATAATGTAGAGGTTCATAGATCAATGACAATATATTCAGTATTACAGAAACTAGAGCAACAAAACAATTTTGTTCAATTAATCAAAAGGAGAAGATGAAAGAAATTGCCATTGTTTATCAGAAGTTTTGGATAAAAGAACAGCAGCATACATAACAATAATCAACATGAAAACTACATGCAGCAAACTTTCCATTTAAAGACTTTAAAGATTGTGGACTTTATTTGTGCTACAGCACCAGTATTTGAAAGTCTGTCTGCGCAGACAGGCAGTGCAAGGCGAGGGCACTCTGCATTATTGATGCACTCTGCTAGATTGTGGTCAGTAGCTGTGACCATCATCACTATTGGAGATGCCTCTGCTGTAATGCCGGAGTTGATGCACACTGATGTTGATTTCAGTTGACACATGCGGAGCTGCAGTGCCCAACTGGCAAACGTCCAAGCAGCTTCTGTGTCATCTATTGCTGAGACGCAAGAAATAAAACAGCTGGAACAGAAAAGTGGTCCCACACAGTAACCCACAAAGGGATTTAGATTTGAAACTGAATGTTTTTTATGGTTGCTCCCCAAGCGCTCCAAGGGGGGTGGGTCAAATGCAGAAACAAATTTTGTTGTAACATGTAACAATGTATTTAATGACAATAAAGTGGATTCTTATTCTTCTTCTGAACCCAGAGAACCCAAATCCTCATTTTCAACACTTCGCCTTTTTAGCCGGGTCCAGCAAGTTGCAAGCCCTATATATCTGCTGTGGCAAACAATGAGAAAAGAAAAATTACTGCACAAAAATAACTTTTCCATTTCTTTAGCGCCATGAGTGTGTTACTTTAGTTCTTCATATATTTACTGAATATGTGACAAACTAAAGGAAAACAACATTCCAGGATTTTAACAGCATCCAACTAGATCAAAGCTGCTATTTACACTTCAAGCATTAGAAAACATTTGGGTCAGTTGCAAATCCATTCTAAGCTTAGGATGATCTGGCAGCTAGTTGAGGGTTGTGTTGTCCTAGAATCCAGGCAGTACATCCAGCTGCCACAGCCAGTCCCTTGGTAAATGCTAGAGTGTGAATGCGTCTCAGTGAAATGATGAGGTGGCTGCCTCACACATTTAAGTGCCACTTAAAACAAATGAGCTTGTTTGGGTTATTTGTGTCACTGAAAATTACTGATTACTGACCAATTGAAAGTGTTGCAGCCATAATGTCACAATGCAATAAAAAATATGAAAATATGTTTATGCACTTCATGATATTAATGAAAATGATTTATTGTAATTATTTTGTATAATAATTAGTTTCAGAAAAAAGTATGAGCATTAAAAGTAACATACGGAGCCCTGGGGGTGCCATGAAGGAGAAAAAAAAATATTGGGTAAAGAATAAAAAGTGAACTGTGCAACAGTGCAACAGTACTAAAGTAGTGGAGTACAAATATGTATGTGTATTTATGTTGAATCTGTCCTTCTTCTACTCACCCCCTGGACAGCCCCTCCCACCCACACAGTGTTCTGGCTGGGCAGAAAGCGGCCTGGTAGCTCAATGGGTTAAGTGTCAGACTGGAATCCAGAAGGCCGCAGGTTCGCACCCCCGTCTGACTCCTAGTCCGTCTCCTACCAGGTGTGTCCCTGAGCCAGACACACAGCGCTAGCTGGCACCCTGTAAGTCGCTTTGGATAAAAGCACAGGGCTTGTCACTATGTAGACCTACATTATGAAGTTTGAACGAGATTTTCGAGGATATCATACTTGAGCCCAACCATAATAAAAAATGGTTGCTCAGTCAAGGACTAATATCAGATTCAGATTCAGATTCAGATTTTATTTGTCACGTGCACAATCATACACAGTACAATATGCAGTGAAATGCTTGTATGACTGACAGCGACCTCTGAAATGTTAAGAAATATAAAGAAAAAGGAGGAATACAATGAATAGGGAACACAATAAATTAAGAAACACAAGTCAAAACAATAGAATGTTTAAGTTACAAAGATGTCTAATTGCCAATTAACAATCAGACTCAGCAAACAAGTTGATGGTGATTTTGACACAGTGGGCCAGTTCAAGTCCTGCTTGAAAAAGAACATCAGCATCACTATAATGTTTGTGAGTGAACAGAAGCATAAAATGCTCTAAAATCTCCAGATATTTTGTCCTTGGAACCACACCAGCAGATGACGTGGCCAGATGATATGGATTGTGTGAGAGTTTCATCTCTGCTGCATGTTGCTTTTTCTACCACACTTTTCCCTTCCAGCCAACTTTCCATTAATATTTTATATACACATATATATATCCACTAGGCAAACATCCAGCCCTTTCAACAGTGACCTTCAGTGGCTTGCCCTATTTGTGGAGGGCACTGACGCATCATCTTCTTGATTGTTATTCTATGTACTGATGTAGACGTACGAGAGAAAAATATATGCACTTACACAGTATACATAATACTTTACACAAACTTTATTTCACTTCATTATGTGTAATAAATAATAATAAGAACTGATTATTAAGTCACTGCTTAATTGTAGAAAAAGCTAACTTTTTCATGATTTGTAGTTGTTTTTTTTTTACATGAAAAAAAATGAAAACCACTTCTTCCTTTATCAGGGTTTCATCCAAACTCACATTTGGGAGCAGATCTTATTTTTAGAAATCTTTGTTAGCACAGAGCCACAGGGCTGTTTTAAGATCCCAGGCTATGTCTTGTGTATTTTTAGAAACTATTTTTAACAAATGAAGAAACATACACACACTGGAAGTTGCTGCTGTGTTAGATATCCTGTGTCTTAAAGTGTTTCATTTGTATTTTATCTGGAAATACATGGCCAACTTATCTGAGATCAAAAGGGTGACAAATTGTGTGCGTGTTCATGTGTGTGTAAGAATAGACACAAGACTTTTTATAACATAGGTAACTAGTAGCCAGCACCTCACCCTGTTATGTATAATAACAGCTTTATACTACTTGGTGTCATAAACATTATTTTACAAAAGAACAGTGGACAGCCACAGGGGGCGTCTGGGCAGCTAGCACTGGGTGTCACCTAGTTTCGGGGATGAGCTGTGACTTAGTCTTGACACTTTTTGCATCCCAGTCTGAAGCATAATAATTCTGCATAAATAGGAGAATAACATGATTTCTGAAACTGCATCACTGTGTTGGATTTTCAGAACCTAAGGTACATTTGCAGTTCAGAAGCGGTCATAAAGACTAAATGTTGACGTTTGTAAGATGACAAAAGCTTCTGAACATGTGTTTGCTGAGAACTTGTCCAGAGTGTGAGTCGGTGCCATGTACATGTGTTTAATTCAGAAGAGCGTCCAAACCTAGTTTGATCACATCCTTCCTGGATTCTTTTCAAAATATTCACAAAAATCCAGCTTTAAACTTAATAGATTGTTACTATGCTTTTAGTAACACGTGTACTTTTTGAGTACATTTGAACACACACTTTGTGTTTTTCTGCATCTTTTCATTTCCTATTACTGCAGCACATAATGTGAGGTAACTAGGGTGAATGATCTCACTTATTTCCTATTAATAATGAAAGTCTTAGTAATGTGACATTAAGACATGTACTGAGCTGTTGATAAAGTCAAGTCAGAAAAATATTCCCAACACAAAGAATCATGTCATGTTTCACCCCGAGCTCATCGTCATTTCAAGGTTCCACTGTAAGGATGGAAACGTTTCTAGAACCAGTTCTGCACTTTATTCAGTCAATAGAAACTGTTTAGGTTTTCAAGCTGCTAACAGTTAGTTCTTTGAAACATTGGAGGAGTGTGACATCAGAAAACAACTATTGATTAGGTAAGTTCTCAACTGATTTAAGACTCAGAATCTAATTTGACATGATATCTAGTTTTTCTTGCTGGATGACATCACACTCTGTATGATCTTCATGTTTGCAGATAAAATGACATTATATCAATTTTACGTCTGAAAAGCCCAAAATCTTTATTTGCAATGTTTACAGTGGACATTGTACCTTTAGGTCAGCTTTAAACAATTAGCAGATAAAACTCAGGAAGTAAGCGCACACTGCGAACACACAGCTCCGAAGCTGAGAACACCTGCAGCGAGATGAAGAATATTTCTAGTTAGAACTTCTTGGTGACATTCTTTGTTGAAACGAACAACAGATCTCAGACCGCTCTACATTACAATAACACCTGAACTGCACAGCTGAGAGGGAACAGGAAGAAGTGTTGAGAGAAAGATCAGTCCTGGTTTCTGCATGATGGAGGTTCCTGTTGATGATGTGTTCTTCACACATGCAGAACATGGAAAAACCTGAAAACCATAGAAGATGTTGTTAAAGGAACAATAAATACAGTTTCCTCTGATCAGTGATGAGATACTACAAACAATACATCTGGACAGCAGATGTTTGTCACAATCAACAGGTGGAGACAGCAACTGCAGATTAATGGTGGAGGCTCTGTTGTGTAGCTGTTAATTCTCTGCACTGATACAACAGGACTGAAGGTGGAGGATGAAGGAGGTGCTGGATGGTTGTACAGCCAGCGGAGAATGGATGCAGGATGAAGGTGGTGCTCCAGGATGTTATAGTCAGCAGAGAGAGGCTGGAGATGGAGGATGAAGGTGGAACATTATCATATAATAATCATCATCATCTGACTCTTCTTGTTCTTCACTTTACTTTTGTGTCTTGCTTCTTTTTCTAACTGGGTTCTTAGGCGCTGGTTCCCCAGAAACATCCACTACATAAAATGAAGTATAGACTCCACCTCCGTAGCACATTTCCACCTCCGCACGTCCGTCTTTAGTGGTGATGAGGGGACGATTGAGTGTCTCCCACAGCTTCAGCTTGATGAGATGACCCAGCTGCAAACTGTAGGGACGAGCTTCACCTGTCTTGACTGGCAGCTCAGCATGAGAGATGGTGCACGGAGGCTTCAGGACTACATGACGCCTTCATGGATGTGAAGGTCAGCCTGTGTCACTTTGCTGAGACCATGTTGTCAGTTAATATTGCATCCATGGCTATGATTAAGACTCTAAAGTCATCAGACACACACACACAGTAAAAGTAAATTATAAATATTACATGTTCGTCCGTTAGAAAATGATTTTTGAATATATCTAACAATTACATTCTCAATTGCCCAACTAAATTAAATTCTTAAATATAGCATCAGACTGGGATGCAAAGGTGCAAGATCGAATCCCAGCCCAGAGTCCCAGCCCATTCCCCAAACCAGGTGTTTCCAGGAGTAAGAAAGTCAGCCCCTGTGGCTGCTCACTGCTTCCCCCAATGGGAAATGGGTCAAAAGCATAAGAAAAAAATGTAATCAATGACAATAAAACTTCTTCTTCTTTATGAAAGGAGGGGTTGGGAGAAGTGGATTATTCCAATGGTTGCAATCTGCAACCTCACCACTAGATGCTGCTGAATCATGCACATTCCCCTTTGAAAATCTGTCTGACCTGTGACCTCACCAGACTGCCACTCAACCTCCTGTAAAAGATGTATGTGTAATATGTACAGTATATGTTGCTTGTGACAGTAGGTTATTATGACCAGCAGTTGACCTGAGCAAAGAAAACACTTACAGAGAGGTTGAGGTGGACAGAATGAAAACAAAAGTTTAGATTTTTCTGTTGGAGGCTGATGTTGGATTCGTCTGTGAAACTTGTTTTGCTTTTTAATGACTGTAACATAACATTACCAACAAATTTACAACTATACATATAGAAACCCCTCTAACTTCAAAGTTAGAGAGGTTTCTATATGTATAATAGTACTACCATGATCTTTTTTGCTAAACCCTTTGCTAAGCACAAAAGTTGTTTTTCAAACCTTCAGGATAAACCCAATAGATTTTATTTATCTCCATCTGACCAGGAGCTAAACAATATCCCAGAGTATGGCATTTTGGATGACCTGGTTAAGCTGGACTCATCACAACCCAGACATGATGAGAGAGTAAAAGCAACAACAACAACACATAACAACAAACCTAAAAAAATAATTTTCCAAACAATTAATAATGTTTTTATGAAGTCCCAGTAACCAGAAATGAATAATGCAACCCAAACCTCCAAAAGTCCCTCAGGCAGTATCCTCTTTTTCTTCAAGCTATGGAAATCATTTTTTCTGACAGCCAGAGGCAAAGCTTACTATTAGGCAAAAGTAGGTGAAGGATGTTGGATAGGTAGAGAGAGGGGGGAATATTCATGTTCAGTTAATTAAAAAAACTTTGGAACTAATGAAAAACACTGGCTATGCTTGTAAAATACTTTGCTCACGTGTATTATGAACAACAGAAATAATTAGAGATGTATTACCACCAGGTGTTTCTGTGTGCCCCTTTGTTTCTCTTTTATTCTCTCACTCTTTAACCCCCCCCCCAAACATCTCTCACTGCAAAGGGGAACAGATGGAAAGAAATTCTTAAACCATCTAGAGGGATCTGCAACTATTATACAAGACTGAGATGACCTCATTGCCAGATGCAAAGTGACAACACAGTGCTTGACCTGAATTTAGGCAAACAAATGTTTTACCATAGAACACTTTCTTCTCAGAGTCACAATCAATCATTCCTGCAACAGAAATAGACCCAGTAGTAGACATAACACTATTGGATGAATTACTATGTGTTCACATGACTACCGAACCTAAACGTGATAGCGTGATATGGTGAAGGAACATAAAAAACTAAATGGCTTAAAAGAAGTAGCCATGACTTATTTATCTTTGCTTGGTGGATTCTAGTTTAATGATAACTCCAGCTTGTTAATGAGGAGGAGAAATTGTCTAATGTGATGTTAGAGACTTTTCAGTTTTGTTTTGTTGTTGTCACAATTGCTTTGAGTGTAATGCAGAATCAAGCTCTAAGACTGCTTCCTACAGATTTCTGTTCGAAATCAGAGTACAGAGGGCTGTATAGGCAGTGACTGGTGCTGATGCATGCATATCTATTAACAAACAAAAAAACGTAACTCATGTTATATGTTAACTGTGTCAGTGCAGCAATGGTAAGAGACTCTAGTAGCTCAGCCTACATGTTGTGCTTTTGAAATTTTTTTAAACCTGGTTTTAGTGGCAAAAATATGCTTGATTCAAAGTTGAGCACATTACATATACGTATTATTATTATTATTTAAAAGTGACTTGACATTGTCAATTGTCTGTTAGTCCACACACTGGCCACTTCAGGTACACCTGTACAATTTAAATAATCAACTTTTACAAGGTAATAATTTTAGAAAGGTCACAGTTTTACTACATGTTTATTACTAAGGTGATAGTGGATGCAGGGGTCATACTGGGAGCTGTTTAGCCACCTTCTTTAAAATGAATGAAGGTTGGCCAAATCATTAATACTTATGTGACAGATGTTCTACACTACTCTATGTAACAACAGGGGATCTGGCGTCAGATTTTATTGAATAAATTGGTGTGGTTGTGACTAGGATGCTTAATGGCTCACACAGCAGAAGACTACACTATGCTCTCTCCAATGGCTAATAGGCAGATTCAGGTTGGCAAACTATTATATCATTTTCTGAAAACAGTTTGGTTGAATCCACTTCAGACAGACTGCCCTTCACTTTTGTCTCTGGTTAAATGTAATGTTCTATAAATTAATTACAATAAAATTAATAAAGTTATATATGAGACATAAGACAAATTATATATTCAAACAAATACATTCTTAATACAAACACATATATGATACTTATTTTTTAAAAATGGCATGAAATGGACAGAAAACTAAACACAATCTTGTGGTTGGTTGAGTAGAAACTGCCGAGTTGAGCAATACTGCTGACAAGTGGCTGTTTTAGTTATTGCACTACTCTGCTACTGATTAATTTAGAATGAATTCGTCCTACACAACTAGGGAAGAGTGCTGTGGGTTCTTCTCTCTAAGTGCCAATTATAAAGAAATAAGTTAGTTGGACCACAACATAATCTAGCAGGCTGGGAAAGCAATAAAGAACAAAAAAACTACTGACACCTGACAAATTATTTAATTGAACCAGGAATGACTTATGCAGACTTCAAAGTGTTCACTTCATAAAATTTAATTTAATATACATTAACATCACATCATCCTGAATTATCTGTATTTAATTCCTGTTTAACATCATCATACTTTGCCTCAGGGGGTCAATTAGATGAATCTTTAAATTGTTATGTAATACATTTGCGCATCATAATACGGAGCACGGGTGGTAATTACACTTTAAAACACAGTGAATCGTTGCCCAGTTTTAAATGCAGTGCGTTAACTGGTTGGACAGTGTTCAGTACAGTATTAAATCTTTATCAGGGTTGGTTTAAAATCCTAGACCTTAGTCTCAAGACATTAGGATAAAATCATAGACAGTGTAGCTCTGAAGAATCTCATCTTCACATTTTTTATCTTAGCTGTCAGTCTTAATCTCATTTATCACTTTCCATCTATGTTTTCTTCTTAAAGTTAAATTAGAGCTATTCACTATATATATTTTCAATAATATATTTTTTCTTTTGTTTGTTTATTATGTTTTTGTTGGTTTTGTTAATTTGTGTGTTTTATTTTAGTTAGTGTAGTCAAAGGTGATATCTGACTGCCACTTTATGTTTTGTCCTTCATCCAGTGGAGGGCAGCACCACCTATGACGTCTTGCTTAGCTACTGCCATTACACAGAAGAAGACGTTTCCGGCGCAACAGCTAGGCATCATCATGCCTACAGCTGTGATTATGGAGGAAAATTTCGATAAATTATTAGAGCAGTGTGAAGCCCAAGAGCTCGAGGTAAGCATTGAATTGCGAATCTTGTTTTTGTGCCAAAAGTAAATGGATTACAGGCTTTCTCATTTCTCCTTGTAGTGTTTCTGATACCTAGTTAGCTAGCTCATGACAAGTCAAGGCTAACGCTATGGCTTTCTTGCTTAAGGCTAATTTTACTTTAAGGCAGCGTTAAATTAACTTACGGTACAGGTTACGCTCTTCCTTGAACATATTCTCACAAACTCAACAACTTAAGTATAGTTCGGGTCAGAGATTTCGTAGTGAACGTCGCTTAACTACAGCTGCCACAGTGTCGTCTTATTTAGGATGATAATGGTATTAAGCGAATGCTAGGTTGACTGTGTGGCGTTAAGTAATAATATGACTGACCAAAATAGATATAAAAGGGAATAAGGCGATGTCATTAGTTGAAGCTAAGGAATATAATAATAATAGAAGACAAGGAGGCTAATGCATGCTGCTAGGACCACAGACTGTAGCTAACATGTAGGTAATCTTTAGCTATATTAGAGTGTGTACTAAGTTATATGGTTTGCTTAAGCATAAGCTCTGAGCTTTAGCGTCACACCTGAATTTCTTTATTTTAACAGGCTCCTGGAGGAATTGCAACGCCTCAGGTCTACGCTCAGTTGTTGGCGCTGTATTTACTTCATAATGACATGTAAGGCAATTCAGTATCTGTCTTCAGAAATGACATTGCCAAAATAATTGTTACAAATATTACATTTGGTTTGTCTGTGCATGTGTAGCAGAAGTCTGTTCAACACTGATAAACCTATTTAACAGTGTTGCCTACATCTACAGCTTTATCCTATGTGTTGAATAACATATATTGTTGTGGTACAAACAGGAACAATGCCAGATATTTATGGAAGAGGATTCCCCAATCAATAAAATCGGTAAGCACGCTAAAACGGAGTCTGTCAAAAATTCAAGGCTGAACCTCATCATGTCACAATATAAACAGTTCTCACAAAGTATCAGGACAGAAGGCCAATTATATCTTCTCATGTGTTTCAAAATGTGCTGTCTTTTATGTTTAATGTATTAACATGTAAATATAAAGAAATAAAAGCTTAAATTTTGACATCTCTTATTCATCCTAAACCCCAATGTCATTAGTTTACACACAAGTTAGTTGTCCTTGCTCTTCCAATACTTTTGACTCAAATTAATGTCTATTTTCTCATGGCTCATGTTGCTTTTATGTTTATTTTACAGGTTTTATATTAAACAATTTTACCTTTAATTAAAAAATCAGATTTTGATACATGAAAAAAAAATGCAGAAAACTCCACAACCACCTCTGCCTGCACAGCACTTCATCATCCTTTGCTGGCAATTAATAACAATAGGTTGTTGTGTACAGGCAAACCCTGAATTATCAGCTATTTGGGCTGTTGGCCAGCGCATTTGGCAGCGAGACTTTCCAGGGATCTATACAGCCATCGCAGCTTACCAGTGGACAGAGACTATTTTTCCAGTCATGGAAGCCCTTCAAGGTAAAAAAAAGTATTTCTCTCTAATTACTTGAATATGTCATTAAGCCTTTCTGGTTGATCCAACCTAAAAATGTTTTTACATGCTTTATGCATATAAATTATGTGTGCAGACTTCGAGCAGAACTTCAATTTGTAAGACTCTGTTATAGCCAGCAGGGGGCCCCAGCTAAACACACTTGATGTAACCAAGCTAAAGGGATATAAAACATGGATAAAAAAAAGTTAACTTAGCAAATATGACAATTTAAGATTTCTATTGTCCAGCATGACATACCTATCATGAAGGGTGGTGCTGGGGGCTACAACACAGTAAAGAGAGTAAGAAATCAGTTTACATGCTCACATTTGTGATATAAATATTTCTAAATATCTTTGTTGTGTCTTGCATTTATGGATCAGCCTATAAAACTAATTTTGGGTAACAACACTATTTTAATGTTATTGCCCTCATGTCTCATGCAAGTGTTGGGCTGTTTGTACCATGTGATGATTCCCTTGTGCAACAGTTTAAGAATAGCTTCTCCCTCATGTTTACGGTACTTCATGTTGACCTACCATGGATGCTGATGTACAGTATTTCATAAGACACTTGAGCAGCCAGAGATGATTATTTTTTTGAGGACGTAATTGAATGAAACTTTTAATATAAGTTCACCTAATGTAAATTTTGAACAAGATCATCCTCTTGCCAACAGTAAAACATTTGGTGTCTGATCAAACAACTAGGAAACAACAAGGAAATGGAAAGTCCCAACAGCTGATTGGCCTTACTTTGCTTTAATCATTCATTTCTAAAATTAGAAAAGTAACCCCAAATTAATGACACATTATCAGAGCTGTGAGAGCTGATGTCTTCTCAACATTAGTATTGTGAAAGCCTGAACAAAAGAAAGTGAACCTTTACTTCTGAAAATCACTCACATGACCTGATTGATTTAACATTAAATGAATCATCCAAGCTGCTCATACACTTTAATTTCAACAGTATATGGCATTCAACAAATATGTTTTTGTATTTGGAAAACAAGCTGAGTCACTGGATGTTAACATTTACTTGTTTACCATTTAGATTTAGCTCCATTTCTCAGGTGTGTCTCCTTTGAACTAGTCACATGGATCCTGTTTGTCTCCTCTCAGTCCTCCACTTCTAACACTGTTACAGGGGACACAGAGCCCACTGGGACATGTGACACATGCTGCATTAGTTAGGAGGGACAATTTCTCTGAAAAGATCCCAGGCCAGCAAGCAGGCAGGAATGTGTGTTCTGATTGGTCAAAAGGATCGGGTATCACCAGCTGTGAGGGGCTGCTATAAAGGACGGGGCTGTTAGCTCTCAGTCAGAAAAGATATCAACATTTCACAAGCAGCAAAAAGGAGACATTTGCTGAGTCTGCCCTCCATGCCTGTGAAACCGACAAGCAACAACCAGACAAGTTGAAGTTTTAATTTTTCTATTTTTGTAAATTGGTCGAGCTATAGGCAGAGACTGTCCCATAATGGATGTCCAGAGGACAGGATCTATGGTTCGCCCCCCTAGCCCAATGGATAGTCTTGAGAAGCAGCTGAGCTGTCCTATCTGCCTGGACATGTTCACCAAACCTGTGGTCATTCTGCCGTGCCAGCACAACTTGTGCCGTAGTTGTGCCAGTGATCTCTATGACTCGCGCAACCCATACCGCTTTTCTGGTGGTGTTTTTCGCTGTCCTACCTGTCGTTTTGAGGTTGTGCTTGACCGCCACGGCGTGCACGGTCTCCAGCGCAACCTCTTGGTAGAAAATATCATCGACCTCTATAAGCAGCAGCAAGAAGACAGTGGCAGCAGAAGTACAGAAACAACGCTAAAGCCTAAAGAATCCAAAGAACCAAATTGCCAAGAACATGAAGATGAGAAAATCAACATTTATTGTGTGACCTGCCAAATACCTACCTGCTCCATGTGCAAAGTGTTTGGTCAACACAAGGACTGCGAGGTGGCACCTTTAGCAGGTGTTTACCAGGCCCAGAAAGGAGAACTGAGTAATGCTATTGATACCCTTGTGTCTAGCAATGGCCGCCTTCAGGCCCTGCTCAACCAGATGGAAGATGCCTGTCGTGCTGTCCAGGAGAATTCTCAGCATGCTAAGCAAGGGCTAGCTGAACGCTTTGACCTGTTGTACGCTGTCCTTGAAGAGCGCAAGACCATCCTGCTAGAGCAGATTGGTAAAGAGCAAGATGAAAAGGTGGCAGCTCTGCGGGCCCTGGCTCAACGCTACAACGAACGACTGCAGGCTAGTTCGGAGCTTACAGATACTGCTGTGAGAGCATTGGAGCAGAGTGGCACGGCTGAGTTTCTAATGGCCTCCAAGGGCCTCATCACACAGACCAAAGATGCAGCTAAAAACTCATTAGGGGAAGACAGGCCAGAGCCAGGCTTTGAGAAGATGGACCACTTCGCTTTGTCAACAGAGCATATTGAAGCAGTCCTGACAAAAATGGATTTTGGAGCAAGTGATGATGATGTATTTGAAGATGCAGACGAGGAAGAGGAGGAGGAATAATACGAAAGTGGACTTATAGGAAATACTGTAATGTGCTTTTGAGGGATCTTTTTGACACACAAGTATGTTTTGGTAGGGACTTTGTCGGTGAATGAAATCTAAGGTTACAGTGGATGTGGGCTATTATGGCTTGCCCCTACTTTCAGTGCAATATTTCATTTCAGTGTCATATTCCTACCTTTTCTTAACTTCCTTTTATACTTTTGTACTTGTAAGCCAGTTAAATGGAAATATAGGTCTAGTTAAATTGTCTGAAGAGTGATTGCCCATCATTTTTCTTTTACTGTATTTAGCTTATGAGAATAAGCACCATCTACTTGTAATCGCCAAATCTGTCTTTTGTGGATTGGAAATAAAGCTGCATGAAATTAAGCATACATTTTTTCTTAACTAAAACTTAGCTTTCAAATGAAAGAAACATACAAAGGAAGACATCTGTGAAGCCTCTGTATTATTTTGGTTGTATAAATTTTCTTTGGAGCATTTCCATCGAAATGCTTCCCAGTCAGTTGCTGCTCTTACTTGGCAATAGACTGTATTTAAAAATAAAAGCCCTTGCAATGTCCTGTCTGCTTTGCCTTTGCTGGTGAAAAGTGAAGGCTATTTTTAAGAGGTGGGGGGTTGAGAAGTGATAGCAGCCCTGGAATAGACTGTCAGAGAAGGACAGACAAGGTCCTGTTTCTCCTCCATAAAGCTACCACTCATGCACGGCTTGCTCAGCAGCTCCAACCCAACTCCAAAGTGTCGGAAAGACTGACCATAGTGTCACAGAAACCAAAGTGTTATGGTCAAGAGGCCACGGTAAAAATACATGTGCACCTGGGGAATAGGTTACAAAAAGCCCCTTGAGATGACCTGCTCAGCTGTGTGGCCTCTATTCGGTTATTCAGCCAGTCAGGTGCTAGAACATTATATCTACCCAGGAAAGCAGCTATAAACGTGGTGCTTCACACAGATAACAACCGTATAATGAGACTAGAGAGGAGTACAGGTCAGTTGGTCTGTTTTGTCACTGATCTGCTTTGCAGCCCCACATTGAGCAGCAACTTAAACTCATTCCATATGGTATAGGTATAATCATTGTGACTTGGTTAGAATGGATATCCCCCCATATGATAAAGTGAAACATAATAGAAGCAACACCATCGAAACACAGTCTTCTATATTGGTAGAACAATCGCAAAGAGAGCAGGAAGCTCCTCCGACAGCTGAGGGGGAAAATGCTCCTGACAAATCTCTTGCCTTCCGCTCACAGCTGTCTTTTTTCATCCCACTTGTTATTGTTACTGCTGCTAGCCGCTGACTGTTGATACACATAAACTGTTGCTAGGCTATAAAACACGAAAAGGCCGTAGCCTGGGGCGTTTACGTGATAGTGGCAGGAGCAGCAGCAAACACATGCCTGCATGTGTTGTTCCGCGCTGTTGTGCAAGGCTCTGTCATTCTTACCATTACCTGCACAAACTATAGCACCATATCACGTCAGGCTTAGATAGGCAGGACAGCTTGACAGTCTAAGCCAACGCCTGCTGATAATAACTCCAGTTCTGTGGAATGTTAAGTACATCACATAATATCCATCTTAAACATGCTTCATATAACTAGAGATTTCTGTGTGTTTTTGCTCCCAGTTCACAAACAAATCAACGGTTTCATGATAACCTGATGCTCTATTTAATTTAGAGTAAACCCAGATGCTAAAAGCAATTAAAATAAAGGAGCTCAGTCCATTGGTTTAGACAAGTTTGTTTTTTGTTTTTTTTTTAACTCAGACGTGTGTGTGGCTGTTTGTGGTGAGAGGAAGAAACTTCCAACAGACATAATTACAGAACCAAACCACAAAACATTCTTAATTTTCAAGAAAAAATATGAAATAAAAATGTTGCACTCAGGCCTATAGCATTGATTTGTCAGGTTATTAAAACATACTCGCCTGTGAAATGAATATGAGCCCTGCTTCGAACACACCATCAGTCTTAATTCACTGCTATTTATAGCTGTTGCTAATTAGCAGCTTTGTTTGAACACCATGTTAAAATAACACCATACTCTTCCTGTGTGTGTGTTGATGCATTTTAAATGGAACCAGAGCACAGTTTGAGTATGTGTGCACTCCATATGTACTTATCTGATATTAGTGTCTCTGTGTTTCGTGGATTTTTCAGAGAGCACACGGCAAAGGGCGTACGGCCTTGTGGCCCAGGCCTACACTTCCATCAATGCAGAGGATTTTGCTGCCTTTGTGGGCTACTCGGTGGAGGAGGCAGTAAAGGGTAAGACTGAATTTACACCTCACTGGAAAGGTTTACTCATCCCAGTGTGTGTGTGTGTGTGTGTATAATTAATTCAAAATGTAATTTTGTTGTAATGCAGTCAGTCTCCATTACACAACCAGTTATACATTCATTGATGAGGGTAATTTTCCCCACTTCTATCTTTGTCCAAAAGGTGTGGTGAGCCAAGGCTGGCAGGCAGACCCCGCTACCAGGATGGTGATGCCCAAAAAGCCCGGTAGGTGACAGTATTGCTCTTAACAACAGCCCACAGCTCTGCTGGCCGTTTTCTGTTCATGAGTAGTCCCGCACCCACCTTCCTGCTACTCTTCCTCTAAGATTTTACAAGGCAGACATAAAAGTGTTGAGAGCAGGGATTTAGGAGCCCTTTTAATCCCACTGAGACACTTTTGACTTTTTCCTTCTTGATTTATTTGTTTTTGATGAAATCTTCCTTGTATAATGTCCAAATTCCTTTTCCATCGCCCTTATTTGTTCTTATTTTCTCAGAATCCTCAAGTTAGAGGTTCACAGATTGATCCATCTTGTAATATAAGGGTATTGATTGAGGCAGAGGGAGAGAGGAGGAGTTTGTGGTCAACTCCTCCACTCTGTAATCATCCAACCTTACTGCCGATGCATGTGCTACACACATGTCCAGCCCCAAAAATACTAACCCACTCACCATTAATCCCCACTTGTCTGGTTGTTTTTCCTTCTTCAGCCCTTACTGGGACATAATAGAACTTGGTGATCTGTAGGTAGTGGAGTGGAACTCACATAGGGACTTGTCCAGGTTGAATTAAATGCTAAGTATGTGAATAACCCCCAGGCTGTGTGTCTCACGGTTTTGTGGGGAGTTTGTGTAGGTAGTGTAGTTAAACAGGTTGGGGGAAGCTGTGGGCTGGTGCAGATTTGGAGCGGTTGCATGGTCAACTTGAAACCTGGGCTCTGAGGGAGAACACATGGGCTGCAGAGTTAAAATCCAGAGGTAAAAGGTGATTGATAGCACTTGGCACTATGAGGAATCCCTGTCTGACTCACTTCTCCTCCTCCATGTCTCTCTCTCCCTCCCCCTCTCTCAACAGATCCTCCGCCTGTCTCATTGGTTCCAAATGAGCAGCAGTTGGCCAGACTCACTGACTACGTGGCTTTCCTTGAGAACTGATAACCCATCATAACCACTGGCACCCTGTTTTTTTTCCTGAAGGAGAATACAAGTTCAGATAGACTCTTCCTCCTTCCTGCAGAATCCCTCTCCTGGATAACGACAAACCAAAAACACACCTGTCATCTTGCATGAGTGCTGCAAGCTCTTTTCTAAGACTGCTTATGTTCTCTGAACCATATACCTTCCCTTATTAATTCATATCTTGGAATATGACTGTCTGTATTTATATTTTTATGCTTTTTGCGTTCTGAGTCCAATTTCAAAGCAGGTATTACAGGAAGTACGTCTCACACCACTGTTAGTATGTTTTTATTGCTAATTCAGCAAACCCACATGACGAACCTACAGAAACCAGTATGTACAGTATGTCTTTCCTGTTTAGCACTTAAAGATTACCTTGAAACAAATATCAATAGCTAACAGAAGTCTCACCTTTTTTTCTTCTGAAGTTTCTGGTTCGACTGATGAATAAATATTTTGCTGTTTCTAACCCAGTGTGTTTTTTTTATTTTGTTCTTCCAGTTTTGTTTCAGGTTGGTAAGGGTGCACTGGGTTCAGTCAAACATGTTGAATATTTAAATAGATTTAGCCGTCAGGGTGTTCCGCTGTCACATTTGTCTCGTATGAAGACAAGCATGCCTTTTGCTGCGGTCTGGCATTAACAAATCCCATACATGGAGAATAATATGTGTATTACTATGTTTAACCTTCAGCCAAAGCTGTGGTTTTCTTCAAAGTCTGACTCCAAATGACTTGAACTGCTTTGTAAAATTAGTTACAGTGTATTTAATGAGCTACAGTTGAATGTGGGTGATTGAACCTTCATTGTTGAATCCACAATGTGTGTGCTGCATGATTATAGCAAACATGGAAATGTTATTTTCCCAGTTGGTCTCACCGCGTCAAGATCAGAGTTTCCATGTGGCAAGCTCCCCACCGTTTTTAGCCCATTCCTTCACTTTTTCGAAGTAAAGTTACGGTTAGATATTAGCAGTAGGGTTTGTGATATTTCATATTTAGTAATTATTCTAGTTTGTTCTATTCTATTCTATTAGTAATCTCCTTTGAACAAAATCACATCACCTTACTTTGATGAACATCACCACTGTTTCAAATTCTCCTTCAAAAAAAGGATGCAAAAATTAGTTTGACTGCTGCACATATTCATCATACATATGTAGTCCGTTCTCTGCTGGTGCTGGTCATAACATTAGAATACCATGAAAAAGTTAATTTATCTCTTCACAACACCCTATAGATTTTCTATAGGCTTCAGGTTAGGTGAGTTTGCTGGCCAATCAAGAACAGGGATAACATGGTCCTTAAACCGGGTACTTGTGGCTTTGGCATTGTGTGCAGGTGCCAAGTCCTGTTGGAAAATGAAATCTGCATCTTCATAAAGTTGGTCAACTTTCTGGTAGATGGCTGTGCATCAGAAAACACAATGGACCAACACCAGTAGATGACACGGCCCAAACCATCACTGACTGTGGAAACTTTCCACTGGACCTCAAGTAACGTGGATTCTGTGCCTCTCCTCTCTTGATTTCTTAAGGAAATGCTCTATTTACTTTTATCAGACAACATAACTTTCGCCCACATAACAACAGTCCAGTCCTTTTTATCTTTAGCCCAGACTGGACGCCTCTGACACTGTCTCTTGTTCAAGAGTGGCTTGACACAAGGAATGTGACAGCTGAAACTCATTTGCATATATCTGTGCCTGGTGGTTCTTGAAGCACTGACTCCAGCTGCAGGCCACTCTTTGTGAATCTCCCCCACATTTCCGAATGGGTTTTGTTTCACAATCCCCTCCTGGTTGTGCACCAGGCGTCTTCAATATTGAACCTTTTCACAATATTCGATTTTGTGAGATACTGAATATGGGATTTTCATTAGTTGTCAGTTATAATCATCAAAGTTAAATGAAAAAAAAACATTTGTGTGTAATGAATGAACATAATATACAAGTGTCACTTTTTTGATGGAATTACTGAAATAACTCGTCTCCATAATATTCTACTCGTATGACCAGCTCCTGTAGATATAGTGAGTAGCGCGTGTGCATCTGTTTCACGCAGCTCAGGCGCCATGACGGCGCAACGTGCAGGCCTCGGTGTGTGTATGGCGGACCCAGCTGACCCGTGCTGACTGTGGCTCTGTCACAATTGAAACACATCTGACTGATGTTGGCAAATGCAAATGTAGGAGCACCCAGTCCGTGTAGTCGCTGTTGATCCACGTCACAAAGTGCGGTTTACTACTGGTTTTTAAAATAAGCATCTTACATCTTGGCCGGTTAGCTCAGTTGGTTAGAGCGTGGTGCTAATAACGCCTAGGTCGTGGGTTTGATCCCCGTACGGGCCAGAGCTCTTCTATTTATTTGACACGTGGCGTGTTGTTAAAAACATTGTGTGGCTACTTTGTCAATTTAATGTCAATGAGTAATTCAGGACAAAAATGTCCCCTACCTAAAAACTTCTTCACTAATATAAATGAGATATTTCCCCAAAAAACTTATATTAAATGGATGGGGCATTATTCAAATATCAGTCATGGATATGACTGAAATATTTACTTTTTTGCATAAGTAGTTTTTGTCTAACATTGGATTTGAAAATAACTTTTAATTAGCGGAAAAATGAGTTTGATTGCTATGTCTGCAGGTTCATTTTCCTGAACAAGTCACTGATGAGTCGAACAGTAATTGCTCACCTAGAAAAAAAGCAGAATCTGGTTTGCTTTAATTGTTTCCAGAATGTTGTGAGTCCACCCTGAGTACTTTCTGAATAAACTGTAATTTTTCATTTTCAATAACTGGAGCCCAAGTTAGCCAGTCCATTGCAGGCATGCTCTACTCCCCATCTGTGTGTGTGTGTAGCTGAATAAGAGGCTCTCCAGAAACTGCTTTTGATGAAAGCCATCCTAGCTGTTTTAATACATTTTGAGTACTACAAGCACAAATTTCCACCAATCTTCCTGTTTACACAGTTTTTATAGACATTGAAGAAGCCCTGAGCAGCTAAAGGTTCTTTCGGGGAATCTATAAGGTGAATGGGCTCATTTGAAAAGCCTGAGTTTGCATCCTGAGTGTGGATACTATATCACTCCTAATGGTCCAGTTTTGGCATTCTTTTAAGCCCAATCAGACCTTAATGCTGGCTAAGTTGATGCATGTGGATAACCACCACAGTTTTACTGGTTTAGATGACACATAATTCCATCAAGATGATGTCGTGAACCATCTCAGAGGCTGCTTTGAAGTGAGGACATAAGGTTATGCTGTGTCTGCACAATAGACTCGTTACAGCTGCGGGTTGAGCAGCAGGGTTTAATCGTCACCTACTAGTTTAGTGAAGACTGCAAGTGAGGCTTTGCTGTAATTTTCCATTCTTATTGGTCACTGCTCTTTGCACCATCAAATACCAGTACTACTAAAGTTGTATTCAACACAAATTATCTATGTTATACTATAGCTGTAGTTTAAAAAATATTTTACATACAAAAGGCCTGTTTCCTTTTACATGACTGTACAATCCTCTTATCTAACATTCAGACACATTGCAGAAACAATTAGGATAAAAAAGTGGTAGATGTATTTGATATTTTACTTCTACTATGGAGGCTACATTTAAAAAGTAAAAGTATCAGTACATTGTAAAGAATACTCCAATACAAGCTGGCCTACAGTAATAGTTCAAATTATAGTATAAAACTAAAAGTATTAATGGTACATACACATTTCTCCATGTGTATGTACCATTATGTTATGTTATTATTAGATTTTAATCTTGATCCAGAAAGCTGTAGCTTGTTTGGTCAAGGTGGAGTTATTAACTGTGTTAGTCCAGGGGTTCCCAACCTGTCCTATTGAAATGATAGATTTAGAGAGAAAGTCAGTGCCTGGCAGAACTACAAACACTTTGTAGAGTTATGAGCCAAGACGCTGTCAGAACGGTTTATAAGCACATCATGTTTTTTTCCATTAGGCTAACAACTAACAGCCACCTCAATAGAGTGGTAGAAGCAAAAAGTCATTTAAACTTCTAAGAACAAGAATCTGAATATTGTACAGTACAGAGACTGGCCCTGTCGTTGAGCATCTGCATTATTGCTTTTCCCCAGTGAAAGTGAGGTTTAGTACTGAACTGGGAAGTCCAAAGCATCTGGTGTTTTTAATGTTGCGATGGAAAGATGTCAGCAACCAGTCTGTGCGCAGCAAACTGTGATGCACTGCA
This sequence comes from Microctenopoma steveboyesi, assembly GCA_032359275.1. NCBI lineage: Eukaryota > Metazoa > Chordata > Actinopteri > Anabantiformes > Anabantidae > Microctenopoma > Microctenopoma steveboyesi. The sequence continues at coordinate 16,340,028 of JAUMHF010000013.1, forward strand.
TGTTCTGACACCTGAACCATAATCGACATTAAATCAGTCCCATGCTAAACCCTGCTCAATACAACAAGTAGTCTCAACCTGTGCCAAGGTAAAATTTGTCACACATGTTATCCAGGTGTGATGTGGAGGAAAATCCAACAAATCTAAATGACAGGCAAGACGTGGAGCAATAAATAGACTTGAGTTGAAGCATTATGTTGGAAAACCTACTCATGTTATTTTCAAATGGAAACTCTTAAACCACAGATGTTTTTATTTCTAATAATGTGATTAACAAAAAAGCTATGTCTTTTTATAATCACATTGTATTTTGCAGAGCACTTTCACATATCTATTTCACTGCAGAAATGGTTCATGTACTGCAGCTTGAGTGAAAAACCATTTCATGGAAAATTACAGTGATCAAGGGAATCATTAGATGCAGTGTCAGTCTGGAAATGTTTAAATCAGGTGAAGGTGATCTGTTCTGCAGTGTCATAAAAGCTGGAGAGGATTAACCTGACAGGACACATGCTGGATGAGGGGAGAGGTTATAAAAGGCAGGGGTTCATCCAGCAGATGGCATCATTCACTGACAGATGGTGATGTGACACATATTGTTTGTTATTACCAAATAATGAAATGCACCTGAAGAAAGTTTATAAAGCTTGCATCAAAGGTAATGTTTGGATTCGAGGACTAAAACAAGGTTTCTGTTAATTTTATTTGTTCCAACTTGGGGGAGGAATGTGTGTGTATGTGTGTAATTTTTCATTAGCAGCAGTAAAAGCTCCTTCACATACACAGAGAGGAAGTTTCCATGTGAGATGATGAGTCATGAGCATGAGACCCGAGAGAAAGTTTCCAAGAGGATGTGGGAGGCTGAACAGAGGACAGTGATGAGAAAAAGCAGGAGAACAAGGAAGGACAGTGGTGGGGGTCGGAGAGGAGGAGGAGGAGGGGAAGGAAAGGGGCCAGTAAAAGCCACAGTGAAATGGAGGGAGGACATGGAGAAAAGAGTTGCATAAGCATTATGAGCATCAAGTGGGCAGATATTGCAAATGTGTTGCAGAAAGTGGAGACAAATGGACGCTGCAGTAAAAAGGAATTTTCCAGCAGTATATATTTAACGTTATGTGCTTTTCAGAGATTACCACATGGTTACATTTCTGAATTAAAAGGATGCAAACAAAGTAGAAATATGCAAACATGTGGCTGCTTTTTAAACATGCACTGCAGTGTTTAAGCCACATCCAAATGCACTCAACTCACTTGTGGATTTTTAAATCATGGATGTTTCCCCTGGTTTAACATGAAAAAAGGATTTAAAATGTATCTTATATATAGACAAAGAAAATATGTGAGGGCTCTGCGAATCCCGCGCCATCCTCCTGTGGGCTCATGAGAACCAACAGAAAGTGGAGAAATCATTCTCACGCACAGACAATTAGATGCAGTTAGTTTTATTCCACTGCAGCTGTTATCACAAGACACGTGACCTCAGTAAGAGAGAACAAAAAGTGAGCAATGGGCTGTAGGCCCATTACAGCTCTCTTCCAGGAGATTTTCTAATCCACTATTAAAAGTGAAAGATATCCAGCATGACTTCGTTTGGTTTGAAGGGTCCTGCTGCCAGCCAACACTGAATGGGTCTTTTAAGTTTACTATGAAGGCTGAATTCATGTCCTGCACCGAGGAACATCACATGTAGACTCTGTGCAATTGCAGAGGAAATTAAGTGAAGAAATTGAACTTACACCCAGCCCAGTGAGGGGACGGAACGTAATGACTTCTCTAGTCATACTTCATAATTAGAAAATTCATGTTACTCAAATTTGCCAACTGTCTGTGTCAGCCATTTGTCAACATGCAGTTCTTTGGCAGGTTTGTTTTCCAAGGTAAACAATATACGACGTTTGCTCTTATATTTAGACATAATATGCAAGTGCAATAAAATTCTGTATTTGTCCTTCAAACACAGAAATGAAACTAACTGTACTGGGTGAAATGTTCTGCACATCTGCGACTGAGAATCTTCACTGAAAACTGATGGTGACCTTGTTCTTGCAATATCATTAAATGATAATGATGTCATTGAAGAAACTTTAAAATAATGCTACTCTTTAAGCTCAGAACCAAGTTCACAGGTTTTATTTTTATACCTACAGATGGTCCAAGAGGTAAAAAAAACAAAGTTTTGCCATTTGGAGAAAACCGATATATTTGGACAGAGGTGGATATTTAGACACATGAATCAAGTTCAGGACCGATGTTATCTTACATTACATTAAAACGACCTAACACACAACTAGGTTTATTTTCATGCAGTAGTGTAAGATATTTTCTCCCTTATCTACAGAGTGTCTCTGTAGATAAGTTTTCTCCTTCTTTTACTGGGTTTACTGGGAAAGAGCTGTCTTTGTTATTAATTTTCCGGGGTCAACCACGTGCCTTTCTGTGTGGCGTTGGCATGTTCTCCCCGTGTCTGCGTGGGATTCCTCTGGGTTTCCTTCCACTGGCCAAAGACATGCATGTTAGGTTGATTGATCACTCTGAATTGTCTGTAGGTGTGAAGTGAGCGTGCATGAGTTGTTTGATGTCTGGGATTGGCTCCAGCACCCCGGCAACCCTTACAAGGATAAAGCAGTTCAGAAAATGAATGAACGAATGAATGAATGAATGAATAGCATACAATATTGAAATGAACACAGTGGTTATAGAACCACAATGTGTTGATCCACATGTAGATATTTTACTCGAGCTACTGAGTCTTACATCTGATCTTCCTTTGGCCCTTTGGGTGTAGGTTCTCTGTCATCCAGGTCATGTTTATCTCAAAAAGGTTTTATCCAAAGCAACTGTTGTCTCCCTCATAGTTAGCATGATTGTTTCCATTTGTGAATAACAGTTTCACGTGCAAAGGTATTAGCTGCAGAACAAGCTTACAGCATTTGTGAAGCTAATATAAATTCATGATGCTGGGGAAACGCTGTTCTGTTTGCAAGACCGGTGCAGTTTTCTCTACAGAAATAACATGACTTGTTATCAGCATTCTTTCCTGTTTTTCTATCTGAAAGAGATCCTACAAAGACATCTCAGTTCCATCTTTTAATCAGATTATCTTCACAGAATACACACGTCTTCACAATCCTGACAGAAGATGGAAAGAATGTTTTCCTATCAAGCAGGAAATTAGCTTCCTGGTAACTGGTATAAAGTGTGGAAAAAGAGTAATATAGCGACTTTAAGATGACAAGTTTCTGAAGATACTCTGAGTTTGTTGTTTTTGTTTGAATTATCAACCTTACTGGAGTTACATAAGCCACCATACTGATATTTTTCTTCTTTCAAGAAAATCTAACTAGCCTCAATTGAGTTTCCCTTAAAAGCTCTTATGCATCTTTAGTTCTTCATCAATGCAATGAAACTAACAGAACATTGAGGGAAATGCATAAAGAGTGCAGACACATAAAAATGTCTGAAGACTCACCTTAAATCCTTTGAGCATGCTGGATGAAGAACTCACCCACAGTAAATGCAATGCATTTGTTATTTATGACATGCACTCCGTACACGCATCACATTTAAACATGTTGCACAGCTTTCTATCACACTTTTGCTGTGACTAAATGTAAGTAAAAAAGTACAACACACATTCATCATTCACCATTCTTTTACCTAAACAAAACTTTACATATCACCATCACTTTTAGTATAATAGATAATATAAAGAAACATAATACTACTACCCTCTTCTGGATATGAATATTCTCCAGAAAATATTATTACAAATACTGAACAGTGGATATGGTGGGTGGTGTGGGGTAGGTTATGGTGATGAACTATACCCTCATCAACTTTAGGAAGATTAAATCTAATACAATTTGATTATAAATGCTGTAGTAGAACTAAGTGAGCTGCTAAGTCTGCTTGTAAAAAGCTTAAACTTCTTGCAGTGATCTACATTCAGCAAGCTCTGCACACATTTTAAGGATGTTGGACTGAAAACATCTGTAGCCCGTGGGAGAATCTGAAGAATGCAGTGAGAACAGACTCCTCTTCTCAGAATGTGTTTTAAATCTTACTCTCTCACATTTGATGTTAACTGGAGGCCAGGGCCCTCAAGGAGTCAGATTCATTTGGAATAAGCTGAAATCACATTTCCTCTTTTTGGAGTTTGCGATGAGTGTGAGCTCACTTCATGCTCTTTACATTTCATGTTTCCTGTTATTGATGTGTCGACCCTTTTGGCTTACTGTATAAACATTTGTATAAATTCAGAAGAAGCAATAACTGAGACAATTTGTTTCAGCAAAACATGAAATGATTAAATATCCTGCCTTTACCTGCATAGTTAGAGGTGCCAGGTAAAAAAAATGGTAATGATAGCAGTATTAGAATATAACACTGCACTGATTGAGGCCCCTTTTTTAAATCTGAGCCCATGTTCTTGACAAACTCTCTGCACATTCTTGTTTGTGTCACTATTATTAACAGGGCAATTTTTTCTTTCACTAAAAAATTTAAGGGGGCTCAATTTACAGTACAGAAACCCCTACACCACTCATTATATTGTATAACATCTTAAATATATATTATATTAATATAAATATATATTATTAATTATTAATAATATAATATAATAATAGCATGTCCCTCTGTGCAGATGTGCGGTATAGTGGTCCCATGTGATCCCAGTCTGACTCTGTGATGCTGAAATCAGCACTCTGTGGGAAAAAGGTCTTCATAGTCTTTCCTCCAACTCCTGCAACATTTGCTGTTTTTAATTATTCTTTTTTTCTCTTTAGCACTGTAGTCATGCAGCAGAGTGAATCTGGAACCAATTATATGCCTCCCTGATGGATCAAAATCTAAACATTTAGAGTGCTTAAAACTTTAGCAAAGTACTGTATGACTCACTAAGAACTGAGTAATTAGTGAGGTCTGTACTGTGTTTGTTGTCTCTTGTGTTTTACTACACACAGGTAATAAAATCAAACTGATAGATCTCATAACAAACTATTAAAACAATTTCTGAAATTATGCAGTTAGTTTTGTTTCATGGAGCATAAACACAATGCATTTTAGGACAGCGCACATGATAGTTAACATAATTAACTGCAGGCCATTGCTACAAAAAGACTTCAGGGAAAAACAGGTTTGTCATCGGCTAAATCAACGGCCATTACTTTACATTTTATCAACAACATGTGTGGCTTGAATCTTTGCGCCATGTTTTGATATGTTTCTCTTGCATTATGCAACCTGATCAATCCAACTGACTGACTCAGAGCATCATAATACATACAAAATATGTACGTATCAGAAAATTACCACAGCCACCACATCAGGACAGGACTCAGCAGTTCACCTACACCTGAAAGATGAAGGCCACTCGTTTGAGGACAATAAAGTCAGGATCCTAGACCGGGAAGCTGATTGGTTTAAACGAGGTGTGAAAGAGGCAGTTTCCTGCAAGATTGAACGACCCTCATTAAACAGGGGTGGTGGTCTCAGGCATAATCTATCACTTACTGACAATGCCGTTATCTCAAAAATACCCAGGAAGCTTAAAAGTTGCTCACACTCTGGCTCAGGTGGTCACATTAACATCTGTGAAAACCAGGGGGGAGGACAATTCACAGGTGACCACCAATCACCAACCTGAGGGTTCCACAGGGTTTATAAACCCGCTCCTCACACCAGTCAGTCAGACTTGAGAAAGCCCTCTGGATAGAAGGGCGAAACGATGTCAAGAAACCTACAAGTCCAGTTACTATTAGATAAACCTTTTTTGAGTTATGTTTAGTTATTTGCTTCTGACCTCTGTTTCATTGGAACTAAAAAACTTTCGACATTTTTTTGTAGCAAGGGCTGCTATCTGGGCTTTTTTATTAAGACTGCTGTAGAAGTAACACTTTCACTCACAGGTTTTGAGCAACTGCTCTCTTTCTGGTGCCCAAAATTTCCTTAAGTTGACTTCCTTTAGAGCTGACTTACTGTGCCACCGCTACACTTTCCTAGACATTTCACTTGGCAGACTCCAACATTTTTTCAGCATTTAACCAGAACATGAATGAACAATAGCTTACAGGAAAAACAGGGACACCACAGAATAGGCTAGTAGAGCCAGATAAAAATGGTATAGAAAGGAAGAGACACGTCTACTGGTAGTTAGTTTCTTATGTGACCTGGGAACAGCAGATAATGGGAATGTATTTACAGCTCTGCAGCTCATTACAAACCCCTGACTTTATGGCTCTTGTGGAAAGCTGCAGAGCCAGCTGGTGTGAGTCATCGATGGGCATGTGTGCTGCTACAGCAGTAAAAAAGTCACTCCTTTCCCCTCCTCTTGTTCTTTTGGCCACAGATGGTAAAACACCACCAGGGATGGAGCAGAGCTCCCACGCTTGTAGTTTAACCGTGCCAAGTTCATCAACTGGAAAGTAGTCGAGCAAACCACATACAGGAAATCTCACCAGCTTCAAGGCACACCAAATACTCTTTTGCTTGGGTTTTTCAAACATCAAAACACAGTTTGGACCCCCAATTATCATTTCACTCATCTTCAAAAAGTTATTGGAGATGAAACCAGTGGCTCTTGGTTTAGTTTTCCATACTTCAGAGATCACAGGTTTTTCACGTATGTCTCTGAACAGTCAATGGCACCAAGTTCAGCAATGTTTACACTGGCACTCCCATGGCCTTATATGACTCATCAGCTAGTGGAAATGACCACACAACCACTGGATGGCTAAATACACCATATGGTAGAACCACAGGAGCCTGCTCAGCAAGCTGGAATCAGTGAGAGTCCCTCTGGCTTAAATGACTCCTGATGATATTACATTTTTACAGTGTACAGTAGAAAAGAAGTAAACATTTGAAATGGCACAGGAAGGAAAGTACTTTTCAGCAGATTGCATGTCAGTCTAAAATAAGAGCAGAGAATACTTGCAAGCAAGTATACAAGCTTAGACACAATATTTTACACAATTTGATTCTCGTAAAGAACAGTTTCTATAAATGTGATTGTTCTAATTCAGACCTGTGCAAATAAGAGAAAATGTGCATTAGCTTGTGGATTATGTCATTTAACAGAATTATATGTTATGCTTAATTTACTGCAGATGTTCTTTTCACATTGTCAACTAGAAATCTATGGAAAACGCGAGTCGGGTCTGCAAAGTTACTGGACTCCACACAGTGTTTTTTTATGTCAAATCATGCATAAACACACAGTGGCTTGTCCAAACTTTATATACAAAACAAAACCCAAAAGAAGGATATGAAGATAGGACAGACATGTCAGACATATGTATTCTTTATGACTCATTCATCATATAATAAAAACCTAAATAATGATTTACACAATCTGACAGTTCTGAGATCCAGATGCTATTTGTATCAGTTTATATTATACGGAGTAGTTGCATTTTGGAGAAGAGGGGGTTTGTTTCGGCATGAGCTGAGTATCTTTGTAGTGAATCAGAGTAAACAGTTGTCAGTCTCTTTGTGCTCACTGTGTACATTCTGACCGAATTTCCAGATTAGTCTTGTTGGACATCGTGGACTAGAAATGTGTTCTTTCAGTAATTCATCTCTTTTACTGTCTGTGGCTAAAATCTGATGAATGCTGAATTTGCTCAAGTGTTTTAAGCCTTGTTTTAAAAAGCAACATTTATTGGTGGTGAGCTTCCTTGGGTATTAGCAGAAAGTGAATGTATTCAAGAACATAACTGAAAAACACAGATGAAAATTTGAACTATAACACTATCACCAACAGTGATGACAGCATCTGTTGACAATTCATTTTATCAGTCTGAAAAATCCATTTGCACAGCACTCTATGCCATCACAAGTGTGTTACTTCTCAACTCCAACTGGACAGAATCTGTACATTGTGTCAGTGTATGAGATCAGGTTTATGTGTGTGCATGCTAGTGCAAGCTTTAGATAGCAAGATACAGATGTTTGAATCTTCAAGACACAAGTCCAAAAGAGTAAATTCCCACCCACAGAGAGAAAAGACACATCTGGTGTAAATATGTGAAGTCTCACCACTAGTCGTGAACAGAGGTTTTGAATTTGAAAAATTGTCCTCCAGTGTGATGTTATAATATGCTAACAAGATTTAAGTGGATGTGATGTGAAACGTTTAACACACGGAGTCTTGCGTTAACAGGAAACTGCAAAGCCAAAATGACCAAATCAAAGTGTGAGGTTTTTCACTAATCAACTGTAAATGTATCTGCAGCACTAGTCACAAAATTATTCTAATTAATTGTTATGGCTATGTACAATATTTAAGCTACATAAATTATGTAGCATAAATACTACAGGCAGTGCTGTAACATCACCATTTCACATCACATTACTGTATTTTGCTCTAGTACCCTGGCAGGCACTGGATTTGAAATCATGAACACTACAATGCACCAACTCTCACAAATGACTAATTATGTTTTCATCACAGTTTGATTTATATTAAACACTTGACAATATCATTTTTCTCTCTTAGCAACACTAGGTTGTGCTGTGAGGACTGAAATAAAAGGTGATGAGGTGCTGAAGTGAACTGACGAGTATGTGAGGAAATCATGGGAGTTGATTGAAAAAATGAACTATGTCAAACCCTCCAAGAGAATTAACATATAGCTGTTAGGTTGGGGTTTAAGGGAGAATGCATTCCCAGGACCAGACAGTACATTCGATTAGTGAAAACAGTGCAATAGTGTTTGAAGAACCATGATGGTCAACAACTACTCTGTCCATACATGCATACATATATGGTGACTATTTTGTGGTTCTGGGAGAGAAGAGTAGGCATACTCGAATCACAATAAAGAAAATTGAAAAACATTTGAAATTATGTTTATTCATCTTAATCCTGAAAGAAGCTACACTGTGTTTTAAAAATCCAGTTTGGTCTGTATAGCAGAACTAGAAACTAGAACTTAAATTTCCACACAGTCGTGAGAATCTGACCTTACTGTTTTGGGTGGTAGCCCTGCTCCAAAGAATACTAAAAATTTCCCCAATATCCTAGTCAGTTAAATAAAGACATTGTGTTATACACTCCTTTACAGAGCAATACGAATTTGAAGAGTGGTGCTGAATAGACAACAACATGGGAAGGATCCAGAGGAACTGCGATCCAGAAGACCAGTGAGATCACACCTGGGTCTACATGTAAATACTATTTCTTGTTTACCACATATGTTTATATTGTTACAATTATATGACATAAATGTTTACACACTAACCTGTTATAAATTCATATGGGTACGCGCTACCTGCGGGGTATGCACCGGAGACGTGCAGCTTCGCAGGGCCCGGGAGCGCGCAACACAAACTCTGTCTCTGCTCCAGTTCCGGCCAAGGTTCCTGAGGCTGCCGCTTCCACGGCGACGGCTGCCGTGGAAGCTTTCGGTCTGCCCTGCCCCCGCGGCCTCGGACCCCGCACCTGTTCCCGCGGCCTCGGACCCCGCCTATGTTCCCGCGGCCTCGGACCTCGCCTTGGCTGCTGCTAGGTCGGCGACGCTAGGCCCTGTTCCTGCCCTTCAGCCGGCCCTCGCCGAGGAGGTCGCCGGCGCCACCTCTCCCGTTCCTGCTCCAAGGCGGTACCGCATCTTCTCCTCGCCGGGCCCTCTTCCAAGGCGGGGCCATGTTGAGGACGCCGCCGCCGCCACCCAGACTACTCCCACGTCTGCTCCTGGTCGTATCAATACCGGCACTCAGTCTGCCCCTGTCCTTGAGTTCGCGGATGCCGGGCCATCTGCCCAGGGCCTCTGGACAACCGTGGACGTCGGTCCTGGGTCTTCCGCCTGGGGCTTTTCTACTGCCCGGCTTCCCACCCAGGCCTCCTCTAGACTCTCGTTCGCAGCCTCTGGGCCGTCTGCCCGGAGGACCTCTGGACCCTTGTTTGCAGCCTCTGGGCCGTCTGCCCGGAGGACCTCTGGACCCTCGTTTGATGCCTCCGGGCTGCCTGCCCGGAGGACCTTTGGACCCCCGGCTAGTGCCCCCGGTCTATGTACACGGGGCATTTTTGGACCCTCGTTTGCCGCCCCAAGGGGGGCTGCCCGGCGGCTATAGTGGCCCAGCGTCTGTTGCCGCTGCTCGGCCTGTTTGGGGCCCTGCTGTACTCCTGCCTGCAGCCTTGGATGGGCCACCTGGGCTCTGGCCCGGGACTGTTTAAGTGGACCTTTTGAACTCTTGCACGTCTGTTTGGACTTTGAATTATGCTCTTGTTTGGATTCTGGGTTTTTGGACATTGGGTGTGGGAAAGGTGTTTTTTGGACTTTGGTTTTACCTGTCTTGGGTTGTTGGTTTGGCACTTGTTTATTTGCTACTTGGATTTTGCTTGGTTCCGTACTACATGCAACAGTCATTCACAACATGAGAAAACAGATAAGGTGCGCGTGCAGTGTGCAAACAAGAGCAGCAGGTGACAATGCGACCAAACATGACATAACAAAACATAATATGTGGTGTCTCTGGGGGAAGGAGAACATTGTTTCACGGTCATGTGCTACATGAGTAGTGGTGATGTTGATTGCTAGTTTAGTGTTAATTCATATCATACCATTGAGACCATAATGTTTTGTAAAATAATGGAAATATAAATGTTAAAGTATGTTTTGCACAATTAACTGAAATGTAGATTTTTTTCTTGCTACAGAACAAATCCCAAAAAAGAAAACACTTGGCATAAATGGGGTTCATAAAAAGATTATAGAATTTTTAGACTTATTTCAATAACGATGTAACTACTCACAAATCTTACAGATGGAAATATATTTGCATCAAGTGGCATGTTGGTTATTACAGTATGCTGGCTTGGTTTTTGGCCTTGCTAACATGGAGATGCAAGAGGATTTAAAAATGCTTATTTGAAATGCTTTGACTCTTTTTTTTACTGTTTAGCATGTAACGCTGCTACCATGTTTGCAAGCTTGTCATGTGGTTAGGCTGCTTGTTAACATGATTAACTGATTAGTTTGATGTATTAGACTTGTGGCAGAAGGGTAAATAAGAAAATAAAAATAAAACTAAACTAAACAATTTAATAAAAAGGAAACACAAAGCTCCCTCCCTAACAGGTAATGGAATGAAGGAAGGGGAATAAGTAGGCACACCTGTGGTAGGGGGAGGGGCAATCTGCAGCATGCTGAGGGAGTGAGAGTGGAGAACGAAGACACAAACTGAGGAACATTCATTCGGCTTCTGAGCCGTGACTCTGAAAAACGTCAAAGCTAAAGCAAAGATAGCGACAAACAGAGAGTAAAAAAATGTGTGAAGAACCAGCCTAACACCAGGAAGTTTGATCGTCCCTGGAGTGATTGAACTGCGTTTGTTGAGGCCTCCTGCTGATACTTAGCATATGCTAAGTCTCCCTTACTCCAGGCCTCTGTGTTCTTTGACTGTCCCTCTACAGCAGTCCACACTCTGCATCACATTACCAGAGCTAGAGGAACAATAGTTGAGCTGTATGTTCATAAGAAGAAAAAGAGTCCACTTTATTTTATCATTGATACATTTTTACATGTTACAATGAAATTTCCTCTGTGCATTTAACCCATCCCCCTTTGGGGGCAGCACTAAGCAGCCACTGGCAGCGCTCGGGGAGCTAGCACTAAGTGTCTCGCTCAGGGACACACCTGGTATGGGGGGATGGGCTGGGTGCTGCAGCTGGGAATCGATCCTGCTATTCCTGCATCCCAGCCCTCTGCCTTAACCACTGTTCCTTGTACAACACGTAATTCAAAAAAAGAAGAAAAAGAATGAGTTGCTCATGTTTATTAGAGTCTAGTTCATTTTTATTTTCCCCCATATGCAGAAGAAACACATATTTCAGTAAAAATCAAATTAAACAAAACTAAAAACAGCTTGACAAGTACATTCCATTTCTCAATACCTAGAAGTTGTGTGTTTGAGCAGTGGGTCCAGAAGTGTGCTTAATGCTACACTAATGTTATTTTAACATCAGAGCTGTTGTTCAATGTCATTTAACATACAAGTCTTGTGTAAACGTCACTGTGGATTTTGTGACTGCAAAATAAAATAATTCCACAGGCACTGTTTGTGATCATGTGTGAGTTAGAAAATAATATAAATCAATAAAGGCTAATGTTGCTATGTGAATGTTGAATGTAGAAGAGACAAACAGCATAATATAAAAAAGATTACTACACTGAATAATGCAGGTCCTGCAAGATATGATTTATTGTTCACCTCTGTCCAAGATATTGATATATGATCCTTATTTAATTATCAAACTGCATTTTAATAACTATGATAATTCAAATGATGAAAACTGAATGCACAACTCCATGTCTAAAACAAACATTATCTAGCACCAGTAGGTTAAAACTAATCATGCAGCAAATTGTGTTTCCTTTCTTCTTGCTGTGTAATCACTACTTCAAGATATTTGGGGATAAAGTTCATTATTGCAGAATCCAGTGCAGTCACCATTGCTTTGGCATTGCATCCTAACAGTAGGCCATTTTGGGTGGTTCTCCTCAGAAATCCCCTAAACAAAGGTAAAACCTGCCATGTTCATCACTCCTGTCCTATGTTCTTATTGCAGTGATGACTCCTTTTTTGATGGGTGCTATTGGAAAAAGAAAATAATAGTTAGTTCCTTGGTCTCTGTGCATTTTTAGAGTGTCTACCAATAGACAAAGTATGGAAGCACATAGAATCTATTGTTAAAAAAATTATGAATTAAATGTATTATGCACACATTCATATTTGTGAATAGCAATTATTACTGATACCACAATATAAATATTAGGGCAGGATATGTACCTGGTTTTCCACAGGCCTGCACACACTGCTCATATGTGTCAAAGCGGTTCTGGTTTCCACCACAGCCACCATACCAGAAACGTGCGCAGCTCTTACTGGGGGCATCATAGTGCCACTTTAGAACAAATTTGGCACAACTGCCTTCTTCTTTAAGTAGGTGGCAAATGTCCACAGCTGTAAAAGCGGCTGTGAGGAATAACAATGAGAAGTATGAGAACACATGCAACTAAAAGGATTTCACAGCCCACTTGATTGGCAGGGCTGAATAGTTTACTTTAAATTTGTATTTTAGATTTGAAAAACAATTAGGATTCTAAATAATTATCATTACACCTAATAACAAATACCATAGTTTGAGTTCTGGAATACAACCAGTAGCCTGCAATTAAATCTTTCAAGAAAGAGCAAATGTGCTTCTGTTGAAGCAGATTTGTATTCATCTGCAAGTGTAATATAGTGCATTTGGTTTGTGAAGTTGGGGCGGCATGATAGCTCAGTGGGTAGAGCAGTCCTCTGTTTCCAATGTTGACAAGGCACTGACAAACTGTAGTCGCTTTGTATGAGGGCTGCTGCCAAACAAAACAATGAGCTAGTGCTTTCTATTTATTTCTCAGTGGTCATGACTTGGTTTGCCTTTTAAAGTATTTTTATTTTTTCACAGTTTGGTTCTCTTTCGTTCGAGACAGTCTCTTCACTCAGAGACACCCTAACCCCCGTGTTTTACATCTTATGCATGCCATCTGCATCGTGAGAGGAGGATATGGGTGATTTGCAATTGAACACCAAGGAGCACACTTTGTGATAACTTGAATTTTGTAATTGTGATAAAACACTATGTAAAACTGAAAACATGATGTTCAGATATATACCCAACATTTATAGTTTTCTGAAAAGGTCTTATCCACAAAGGAAGCATATTCGTTTATTGTATATTCAGAGACAATGCTTACAATCAGATGAATTAACAATGTTAAAGGAAAGGAACAATAACATAATCTGCTTACAGCAAAGCAAGTTGTTGAATTGAGATATATTCTGAGATCTTACCAGGAGCGGGAAGGACCTTTAACTGTTCAACCTGCTGCACATTTGTTTGAGGTTCCGGCTCTGTGGAAACATAGAAATGTGGTTTTAAGGAACTATATTTTGAGTGATGTCAGTGATGAAGTTCAATATGGATAGAAATGACATTTATATCTGAATACTAACTTTTTTAGATCACAATTTATTGAAAACATTCCTGTTTGGCATTTACATGAATGCCAAACATTTTGTAATGAGTATTACAGAATCTAAAATTAAAAAAACATTTACATCATGAATGTAGTTTGGCATATGTTACTTCTGTGTATTCTTAATGCCTAAAGAGCTCCACCCACCTAAATTACCTTTTCTAAAGCCGTAATGATTTTAAGTGTGCAGCAGTGACAGGATAACTATCAACATCCACTATACAATTACAAAATTAGCTTTTTGAAATTAAATTTGATTCATTTTACACTTTTCTACCAGCTGCAATAGTCACAGGCAGATAAGCGGAAACTAATTTCTGATGGAAGTTTTAGTCCCAAACAAGTCTTTTTCTGTAACCCCATATTGTTAAATCATGACTCATAACAACTTGGTGACATGTTCTTCACCTCATAAGCTTACTACTGTAGGTATGTGGTTAGTCAGGTATGCTTCTAAGTTTGCAACTTGGAGCTGAAAACACACTTCAGTGTTTAATACCTTTCTGTCCTCTTTGGAAAGTTCTATAAAATATGAAACATGCACACATGTGTTTGCAAAGGGTGACATCCAAAGCCTCAGAAGCAGCACACTGTTATAAAGGTGTGTTTAGAAAATGGTCCAGTATAGGTTTTGAATCTGAGGTTGAAGCTTAAAAAATTCAGAGGGAATGCACTGCTGTCTGGTGTGGTGGCGCATTATAATGCCCGTAGTCAACAACCACTTACCTGACCTCATGCAGTTTTTCAAGCAGAGGGTCTCAGTGTCGAACCTATTTTCATTGCCTCCACAACCTCCATACCAGAACTGTGTACAGATCCCGTTCTTTCTGTCAAAGAACCACTTAGCCTGATAGTCTTTGCATGGCATTCCAGGGTCATAGTCAAGTGAACATGGGTCTGCAAATTCATTAACTAGAACATGCAAAAACAACAGCGGTGATGAAAGACAGACACAGAGAGAGGATGCTTTTATGTTCAGATTAAATGTACTTTCAATAAACGGCATCAGGCATATAGCAGTTACTGTGTAATGTTAAAATGCTACTGGAAAAAAAATTATATATCAGTCATCACAGGTGATGAATAAGGCTTTAATGCAGTCAATATTTAGTATTCACGAGGTTCATTGTTCCAGAAGAAAGACACTGCATTCAGCATGGCATTACAGTCAAACAAGGTGTGAGTACGTACGGTATTTTGACATTTGAAAATTAAGTTGTTAGTAGAATGAAAGATGAAGTATAATTTTCTGCAGATCAACTGAAAAGTTAGTTATAACTACAATTGTTGTTAGGATGTTAGGATCTAGGATTTGCATTACTGTGCAGTCTTAAGGTTATTTCCCCAGATTTATCCTTTCCCACATAATCTGTTGTCTTTCTTTCACAGGACAGCACAAAATCTGGTGGACAGGGTCCCATGCCCTGCTTGTTTTCCAAATCTCTGCTCTATTCACTGCTGATTGCCTGCATTAGGTGTGTTCAGTCAATAATAGTTAGATGAAAAATAAGCAGGACAGTGGGCCTTGAGGACCACAGTATGGGAAACTATGGCTATTCTTTTATTATGGCTGAATGACAGAAATGTAGGGTGGAAAGCTTAGCCCTTCTTTACCCTTACAGTCGGTAAAGATTTTATTATCAAAGTTATGCCATACGTTTTCAGAAGCTGCAGTGGCTAAAGATGTTCCTAAAACAAATGTTCTCTGCAACTCTGCCAATGTTCCTATTTCCCAGCTAAACAAATACTGATAGCTTAACCTCAACTGTTGAATAAATGCACATGCAGTCACTCACCAGTTTCGGGTTTTTCAAGTGGTGTTGTATTAACGGCAACAGCGCTTTGGATAATTGGTTTCTGCTCTTCTGTTTCTGTCATGCAGTATGAAACAAAGTCATGGAATGGCTACAATTTTACAGCCTATTCATTTGTTTTTTATTTTGCTTTAGCTTGACTTTAAATAATTAATTAGTTTACTTATTAATAAATGACACAATACATCAATTACATATTCAAAACATAATGTATCATAGTCCAATACTACCTTCTATCCAAATCACATAAAATGGCTTTATTTATACATGAGTGGAGCTGTGCAGAGTCTATATTCTGCCTGTAGGGTCTAACCTTGTCACTCCCTGCAAACATTTACTAATTTAGAAAAGAGGGAGTGACAAGGTCAATTCCTACCCTTCATTTCATATGATTTGAAATGGAGGTAGTAATGGACTACAACGTCTACATTTTTGTTTTGTTTTTTTTAAGGCCATTGTGACTGGAAAAGAAAAAACATACAATTATAATCAGTTTCTGTTCATAAACAACTCCAAAGCGAAGGACCAAATTTTATCAGAACAAACCCACACACATGGTATACTGTAATCATTTGTATTATGATGCTGAGATGCTTTTTAGGATATTATGTAATATGTTGGGACAAAAAGACACTAACAACACTAAAAACACATGTGTTCATGAACTTACTTGTTGTGATGATGCCTTTACGAGTGGAGACAATTTGACCATCTGAACTGTGGGCAGTGACCATGGCGTGATATGTTTGAGCACTTTCTAAGTTGTCCACTGAAATCTCATTGCCTGAGACATTGGTTTTCAGTACTGGGACATGGTCTTGTAACCGTGTCACTGCTACTTCAAAGTAGACAAACAGCTTGGGTTCTGGGTTGCTCCAACGTAATTTTAAGCTGCTAGAGGTAATGTTAGAGACTTGTAGTTCATCTGTATCTTAGGAGAAAAAGATATACAGGTGTCATGGCAGGTTAATGCAAAATAACAGAATACAAGCGTAGATCAGCAGCAATTGCACATTTTAGTCTGGAAATAATTTAATATTAATAATTTTACAATTTAAGCAAGCAATGGTGCACACTGCTGAATAATGACCAGTAAGTGTGACCAAGTTAAGCTGCAGAAGAAAAGAAATAAATAGTACTAAACCAAACAGTACTTGTATGGATATTGCCTGTAAGTTTTTAATTTGTCTTACCATGGGGCTTTCTTTGATGGACCTCTTGATATGTCTCGTGATGTTTATGATGTTTCCTTGTAAATGCACCACAAAAAAGTAAATTAAACCACCGAAAAATAACAGTGGCATAATGATAGCATCATGTCTCACAAAACTTACTCCTTTTCCTGTGATGATGTGAAAGTGTTTTTTAATGGCTGGTCACCCTGGAACCTCTTGCAATTTTTGGAGACTTCATCAGACATGTAGAAGGCATTTTTAACTGAAAAGAAAAGTAAGTTAAAAGTAAGAACATAGTGCCTGACTCGCATGAACTCATGGATTCAATTCATGGCCTTAGGATACAGTATGTCATTTTTATTATTCCAACTCTGGGAAGGGCTCTGTCAAGCAGAGTGCCAAGTGCCAAAGTTTTCAAGGCACGTATTGTAGCTTTATAAAACAGTTAAATAAAACAACAAGTATTCAAATTGATTGACATGGACATCTTTCTTTAACTTACTGCTGATATACTTTGGCAGAAGCTGGCCAAATCTCTGGAAGTGTGTGTCGGAAAAATGTGAGATGCTGTCCATCTTCTTGAAGTAGACATCTGATGGCTCACTGGCCATGCGTGACAAGACACGAGTATCTCCAGCACTCAATTTGTCACCCACACCTATGATGACCAGGAAGAAACCATTGCACTTGACCTCAGTGGCAATGCGCACCAGCTTCTCCTCTTCTTCTTCCACACTTCCTGTCACAAAAAGTATCAGTGCTTTCCTGTCACGTTGGAGTGGTGCCTTTTGAAAAACTTGCTCCACTGTTGATTCAATAGCCTCTGCCAACGCTCGACCGCCCTCTAACTGTGATGTTTTCTCTAGTAGGAATTTGACAATATCCTGAGATGACTGGTGCTCCGTCAGCCCAAAATCCACAAGGATGGGAGAACCTGTTTTGTTATGGAGGAACTCATAAGGTGCTTGCTGGACCACTGCCACTCTAGCGTGGTGACTAGATGCTGCTGGAGTCAAAGACACTTCAAGATGTTCCACTATGTGTGCTATGTAGCGTTTAATCTCTGTAAAGACAGTTGGGTAGGTGGACTCAGAGCTGTCCAAGACAAAAGCTATGTCAATGTCCACATCTGTGGTGAAAGATCGCCTATCTCGACCAGCAGATGGGGGCACGTAGTCACATGTTTGGTCCGGAGAACAGATGTCTAAAATGAAAAAATATGTAATGTTATATGTGTCATTTAACTTTTTTTTAGTTTTTATTCTTATCTACAATAAATTATGAGTAATGTAATAAGTTTCCAATTTTATCATCTATTCTCTCAAAGAAATAAAAATTATTTGCATCAACAGTCAACAAACCTGGATAAAGTATATAAGAATATAATATATTAAGGCAATCTTCTAAAAAATATTTATATTTGTCAGCTATAACATCAAACAATGAAACCTAGCTAGATAAATATTACATAATGCACTAAGACAGAGCTCTTACCTAGGCAAACATGGCAGTTAATCACTTTTTGGATAACTGAATTGTACTGTGCACTTCCTGCATTGGGAATGACAATAACTTGGCCTAGTGCTGTGTTGTTGAACTGGTATAGAAAGAGAAGGAAAACATGTTTGGTCTTTTTTAATATGCCTTATACACTGATGTGAAAGTTAAAATTTTTATACCACTCTTAATTTGTTTGTTCTTTTTTACCTGCAGCGCTTTGCTCAGTGTTCTGTCCTCACGGTTGACCAGAAATAGAGTGGCAATTCCAGCATCATGAAGGCGGAGGGCCGCGTTAGTAAGTGCTTGTGCCTGACCGGCTTCCCCACCTACAAAGAAGATGGCCACCTTCCTCATGAGGAAGCCACTACGCACCCTCTTAAAGGTGTTCTGGGCCACAAAAGTCATGGCAGTACTCAAACTACGTTGCATCCTCGTCGTTGGCATCTGCAGTCCGTCAATGTGCTGCACAAGAGCACGTTTCTTCATTGCTTCAGCAAATCGAACTTCCGTAATAACTTTGTTGTTGTACAGAGTCATAGCAACACGAGCTCCTCTTGGACAGTTGCTCTCTGAAATTGTGATGTCTCTGATTATGCGCAAAACTGTGTTACGTGCATTGTTGAAGAATTGGCTTTGAACTCCCTGAGAGATGTCCAGGGAAAAGGCCAGCTCAGTGGGGTAGAGTGGACATTCCTGTTGACCTTATAGTATACACATAGAGATTTTGTTGTCTGTATAGCAGTAGTAAATGTAGTATATACACAGTAATTGAACAATCTTATGAAAAAAGAACTGTACTTACCATAACAGCAAGCTGGTAAAGAAAGACACAAAACAGGGTAAAACATGTAGAACAAATGAGTATCACTACTTTTCATCATCTTAAAATTACATTGTTGCTAGATATTAAATCGTACTCACGGCAGTTTTCGCGAATTTTTTTAACAAGGTCACATTGCTGTAGGGACAAAGGTGTTTGTTAACAAACATTTTGAAATAAGTTTACTCTGAAATGTATTCTGCTTTGTTCATTTAGCAGAATGTAATACATATAAATAAGTGCCTACCACAACACCTGGCCCTCTTGGCCCTTTCTGACCCTGTTGAAGCAAATTGTGTTAGTATTAAGAGCTGGTAGTTTAAGATACACAGAAATTTAAAAAAATACTTTTGTATAATAAATATATATACTACCACCCAAAGGTTTTAACATTCAGTCCCGATCAAAAGTTTAAGGCAAAAAATCTAATGTTGCATGGTTGGATCTTAATAAGTAGTAGTAGTAGTGATTATTTTTGTCAATTGCTCTTAATCTTTTGATTGGAACTGTATATATAAATTAATTTTTTGATGATGATGTCCACAAATAGACTACAGAAGATACTAAATCATGTTTCGTTATAGCTGTGACATAACAGTTCTATAAAATTAACTATAAGCGAAGTGTCAAATTGTAAGATGCTCACATATGGCCCAGGATATCCGGCCTCTCCTTTCTGTCCTTCTAGACCTTTATTTGATGATGCACCCTTAAAAAATGAAGAGAAAGAGAAAATATTTTACTAAGATTTATCAAAATACCTTGGCTTGAATAGTCTCAACGTTAAAAAGAAGAATAGAAGAAGAAGAATCCGCTTTATTGTCATTGAATGAATTTTTTACATGTTACAATGAAATTTGTCTTCTGCATTTGAGCCATGCCCCTATAGGGAGACGGCATATCTACAAAAATCCTAATGATGAATTTTCTACTTTTTAATACCTTTTTCAATACCTCCTAAATATTTTTTAAAACCAAAACGAGACTGAGCTGCGACTGTTCTAATTGACAACCTTTCAAACTTTTAAACTGATTTTCAGATACATAAACTTTGGTCAGAACAACCCAATTTAAAATGTCAGCTGAACATATTTGGAGACTGATAATTTGAAAATATGTTGCATTTATTTAACTAATGCTACCAACAAGCTGTTTTTTGAAGAACAGGGACTAATCAAAAGGATTTACCCGATTTTCACAGAATCTCCACATGCTGTGTTGGTGTTGCATAATGTTGCAAATTAAACCAGTCTGTACAGCAATGTTTATTCTCAGTAAATGAAAAAAGAACGAGATGCAACTGCCTGAAAATATAAGATTATGATACAATAATCAAAGTGTATTTCGTGTTTCCAATGTTATTTCTACCACTATAGTAAGAGGGTGCCCCCTCCCTAATGAAATGTCTATATATCGTGTTCTTTTTCTAAACTAAACTGTATAAATGTATAATATTGTTACTTATCTTATGTAATTTCTGTCTCTACACGTCACCTTCGCAATTTTGTGTCACGAATGATAAAGTCCCGCCATGAGTGACACATGCAGGTTTTGTGTGGGGGATAGGCTGGGTGGGAATCTGCATCCCAGCATCCCAGCATCCCAGCCTTCTGCCTTTGTCTTAATGTGCTTACTCATGCAAATAATGTAAACTATCCGTTTTAAACCTAAAACTAGTCCTCTAGCCTATCACAACAAATTGCAATGAATGTTGGAGATCATCTAGCCATGTTTAGCAAAAATGCAAATAAAAACTGACCCTCTGCCCTCGGTTTCCTTTGGGTCCAGGTCCACCCTTGGTTCCAGAATCACCAGCTGCTCCCTGTTTTAATGAAAGTACAGCTGTCAAGGGACCAACATCAAAATGTAGGCACAGTGGCCATATTGTACAATGTGTTGTTAGATTAGAAATCCTCTGCTTTTTTAAAAATAGAAAGTCAGTATTTCTCTTTACCTTTGGTCCTGGAAATCCTGGAAAGCCTTCATCACCCTGAAGAGAGAAATGCATCCAAACATAATGTATGCAATAAGTGATCCATTAAGGGGGTGTATAATTATATCATGAATCGTGTAACAGTGGTTTACAGACAACATTGGGAAAGTTAAATGGCCTATTTTTCTTGGTACTTTTCAGAGCTATATAGTATATATTTCTTCAGACTTTAGATTTCTTGGTCTGTTAGAAACAAACATTAGAATTTATTTGTATATCACAGTACAATAGATCACAAATCACTCGCCTTTCTTCCATTGGGCCCTGGGACACCAAATCCATCCCTACCATCTTCACCCTATCAGGAAAACAATGATAAAATTGCTTGGCCAGTATGTTTTTTGAATGCAGGGGTAGGGGTCAGATTCTTTCTTACAGGCTCTCCACGGGGCCCAAGTGGTCCAACAACACCCTTAAGTCCTGGGTCTCCTGGCTCTCCCTACAAGCCACAATGCAGAGAATCAGATGATACAATAATACACAGGACATGATGATGAATGATGCATCCACTCTATTGGTCACTTTCTACATGTTATAACGAAAATTATTCTCTGCATTTAATCCATCCCCACTTAGGGGGAGCAGTAGGCAGCCACAGGCAGTGCTCGGGGAGCTAGCACTGAGTGTCTCGCTCAGGGACACGCCTGGTGTGGGGAATTGGTTGGGTGACTCAGCTGGGAATCGATCCTGCTATTCCTGCATCCCAGCTCTCTGCCTTAACCACTGAGCTACCAGGCCAAAATTCAAAGACAGTGCCATACATGTAATGTGAGATACAGTACACTTAGACTAGTGAGGTTATGAATGAACAGGTCTGCTAGAGAAGAATATGTGCCACACAACAATATGTTCCACTCAGTACCTTGCGACCAGTAGCTCCTCTTCTACCCCTTTCTCCAGCAGGACCTGGGCTACCCCCGGGACCCTAAAAACAAAACACACTTAAGATTGAAGATAAGTGTACTTTCTTACAGACACAGATTTAAAAAAAATGTTAAATCATCAGAATAACTTACTCTAGGCCCAGGGTTTCCATCTTCTCCTCTGGGACCTGGAGTACCAGTTGGTCCAGAAGGACCCTTGAAAAAGACAAACCAAACACTGAACTTCTTGAACACCTTCTGGACATGATGATGTAACTCTGGACACGTATTTCTCGATTGCAGTCACAACAATTTATCATAATGCATTTAATTACATTTACTATCAAGCATGTTCTTGCCAGTGTATTTGTCATTATAATAATGCATACATTTGTATCAAAAACTTACTCTAGATCCTCCAATTCCAGGCTCTCCCTGTACACCATCAGCTCCTGGGCGCCCAGGACTTCCCTTTATATATAAAATGTATACATTAATGCACCAAAATATTATTGACATTATTTTTCACTGCCATAGAAATGTATAAATCCAAAATAAGTACATATACTAAATGTTCTTCACCATAAACTGACTTACAGGTGATCCAGGTGAACCCCTTCTGCCATCAGCTCCCTAGTGAAGTATGAGTGTAAAAAAATAATTTGCGCTTAACAACAGTACAGTGCAATCAGTATTCTGCAAAGATTATGAATATTTGGCAAACATTTTCTACCGGTCTTCCACGTTGACCAGGGGCTCCCTTTTCTCCATCCTCACCAGGCTCTCCCTATAATTCCAAAACAAATATACCGGTAAAACAAATGCACTCAAATGCAGTGTATTGTATATAGCTTTAAGCTGTTAGCAAAAATAATGGTAGAACAATATCTACAGTGGTGCATTACCGGCGGTCCAGCATCTCCTGGGTCTCCTTTAGATCCTGCAAGGTTGTTGTTCCTTCCACTTGTACCCTTTAGACATGAAATGCTGATTAAGGATGTAACATTTTGTTTACATTTGAACAATTCCTAACTCTATCTGACCAAGAATTCATTCTTGTTCTTAAAGTAAATACTGCCTGAATGGCAATGGAAAGGAGAAGAATTGTATGCAATCATGTACTTCATGATTTGATATAGAATATTTTACAGTGGGCCACTGTTAAAAACCTAGTTGAAGGGTATTAGAGTAGTGTACAGAAAAAGTGTAACTTGATAACTAAGTCGAAGCTGGTCTGGGAATTCTTACATGTGATAAGTTAAAATGTATGACTCTTAAAGTCTTGTGTGTGCATACAAATGGAAATGTGTATTATTATAATTATATAACAAGCCTAGGTCAGTTGTGTAGATTATTGTAAATGTGGCCAATACAGTAAATTCCAACATAACTAGTTTCTACAATACTCACAGGGTCTCCTCTGATTCCAAACTCTCCTCTATCTCCTGCTTGTCCTTTGGCACCTTTAGGACCCTAATACCAATAAATATATTTAATGAGCATTCTCCAGTCTTAATCATGAGTTAAACTTAAAAAACAAATTCACTCACTCTTCTGCCAGGGTTTCCTGTGCCTCCTGGTGGTCCAGCCACTCCACTTTTGCCCTGAAAACATACAATGTAAAAAACATTGATGGAACTGAACTGCCATGCCACTAATAAAATTACATGATGTAAAAATATAACAGATACATACCTCTTCACCATTAATGCCATCTAGCCCAAGTTCTCCAGACTCACCCTGCAACATGGTAGCAGTTGTTAAGAAATAAGTGCTTCATCTCTTTTTCAGTTCTATCTAATAATGAAAAAAAAAAAAATTAACTCACATTTTCTCCTGAATAGCCACGGGAACCCTAAACAAAAGAAATAATGTTTACAGCATTATATTAAATAGACTTTAAACACTTAATTCACAGTTTAAATCAAAAGCTTACATGTTAATGTAAACATCAAATCATTTACCTTGACACCTCTTTGTCCAGGACATCCCTGGAATCCTTGGGTTCCATTCACACCAGGAGGACCTCTCTCTCCCTATGATTACAATAGAAAGTCAATAAAATGCACTTACTGCATACAGGAGGAATAATATCTAAAGAGACACAAAATTTCAAGTAAGAAATAAATTGTTACTTCACTTCTTGATAACAAAACTTGATTAAATTAAAGAATATTGATTGTGATTACATACATAAATAAGACATTCAAACTTACAGGTCCACCTTCATCTCCAGGATGCCCTTGACTTCCTAATAATCCTGGACTACCCTGAAAGAAAAAATATCAAATATTCAGCTTGTGATTAAAAAAATAATTCA
The DNA here is from genome assembly GCA_032359275.1 of Microctenopoma steveboyesi. Classification (NCBI taxonomy): domain Eukaryota; kingdom Metazoa; phylum Chordata; class Actinopteri; order Anabantiformes; family Anabantidae; genus Microctenopoma; species Microctenopoma steveboyesi. Next base: position 16,364,537 of record JAUMHF010000013.1, read on the forward strand.
AAAATAGTTGATAGGGATTTTTTGTTTATAAGTGCATAACGAAACAATTATTTTTTTAACATTAGTTACCTTTGACCCTGCAAATCCAACTGCACCTCGGTCTCCTCTGGTGCCAGTACATTTGCATGGAACTGAACAGCACTCCCTTTCTGCAATATTGTCCTGTGCAGCAAGTGAAAAATGTCATGTTATTTTAGATATGAGTAAAAATTTAAGAAAACACATATTGAACCAACTCACCAGTTCTTCCATAAGCTCATAGTCCAAGTCCATTATATTGACTCGTAGGGGTCTGGTGTACCTGAAGCCACGACCAAATTCCAACAACAAAGCCTCCTCAAATTTAGTGACGCTCTCCAGTCCAACAAGAATAAAGCCCTTTACACCTGCTTTGCACACACAAATTTCTCAGAAACAGTTATATCCTTGATAATTACTAAGTATAATAACATTATATTTTGACAAATGTTCAGGGATAGACGGTCATCAAGAGAGTTTGTATTGTATAATTTACCTGACAGCCGAAGATTTTCAACTCGCTGTTTCATTTCAGCATATGGAGCATCAAGACCATCGGTCAGATGGATGACAACCTTTGGATCAAAAAACACTTTCAAAACAGTTTCAAAAGTCCTTTCATTAGGTATAGTTTACAACATTTACAGGACATCTTTGATCAAAAACCCATTTTAGATTTATTGATTTTATTGCTATCGTTCAGATACCTCAATATACTTGCTTTGTACTACTACTTACATAGTCCCTTGCATATCTGGAGGATTTAAAACTATTATCAAGAGACAAATCAGCGCCTAGTTATTCCTTACTGACTACTAAATTCCTTCTTCAAAAACACCTGCTTGTGCACAATTGAAACAGAAGCAAGCTCAAACATTTGCAACACAAGCCAAATAAAGTATTAAACTACTATTAATGTACATGGTAAATCAGGCACTTAAATTAAAATCATGGTGATTTAAAAGGTATTTAAAGCTTTTCCCTTTCTTTTGCTACCTCCCTTTTACTTTTAAAATCCTCCCACCGCTCACATGTGAGGATGTGCACAATCACCAAACCAACACAACAAAGTCAATACAGCACTGGAAAAGGCATGATTCACATACAAACATGTGACCTTTATTTGAACACAAATCGAAATTATATTGTTAATTATACCGGTAATTAGACTTGTAATAAAAAGAAAGTTGAACTCAACCTGTGGCTTGAATGGAAATAAAGAGTTTAGAATGAGGGAAAGAAAAGGTTTTGGTCAGTATTATTTTAGCTGATTACAATCCTTTGATGTATGCCCATATCTGCCTAGAGACTAGGGATTAGGATCAGTTTCAGTCTACTCTAGCATAAAGTGGAAACCAACCTTGACAACATTGTCCTGTCTGGTCTTGAACCTATCAGTGTATGCTGAGATGGTCTTTCCATTGAGGACAAATGGGCCACGATTCCGCAGGGCTCTGAAGGCTTCGAGGAGCTCATCAGTATTGTCAGTAAAGTCAAGTTGGACAGGCTCAGAAGCAGAGTCCATGGCCAGCATGCCTACTTGCACAGTAGGACTTGGCCCAGATGAGCAACTGATTGCTGTCATTTTAGAAATCCTTTGTAGAATGGCAATCATCTTGCTCTGCAGGTTGGTCTGAGCACTGAAGATATTCTGGGCAGAAACATCAAAGCCCACCAACACTTCTATAATGCATGCTATAAAGGAGAAGAGAGTTTTATAAGGCATTTTTGAAAACAACACCATACATTTGAAAGCATATCTTCTTTTAAGTTGCAAATGAATTGAAAAAATTAGTTCAATAATAAGCTAATGTATATGAAAATGTATAAAAGCTCTAACATCTCTATAAAAAAAACTTTATCTTACTCTTAGGGACGTCTTTCGGTTCAGCACATGTCGTCGTCCCCTTCATTTGATCACCCAAACTCTCCAGAATGTGCTCGTTAAGCTCTGAAAGCCCTTGAAAAGTTGCTGCTCGAGCCACAGTGGAGGAATCAAATGCTAGGTTTGCTAGCTCATCCTCAATGTTACCCACACCGACAGCAAAGGCTCTTATACCATTTTTCTTCAAACCAAGGGCTGCTGTTTTGCTGTCATCAGCAGAGCGTCCTCCAGTAATAATCATAAGAATCTGAGGAGTACCCTCATCCATCCTACTACCTCTTTCTTTTGTAAAGTGAACATTTTGAACATGGCGAATAGCTGCACCAGTGTTGATTTTATTTCCACCTTTGTATTCTGTTTCGGCAATGGCACTTAAAATATCATCCTTGTTTTTGTACGTGTTGAGATAGAAGACATCAGTCACATCTGCAGCATAATGAGCTAAGCCAATCCGTGGATTGTCTCGCTTGTCGAAGTACAGGTCAATTAGGTTTACAATAAATGATAACACCTCATTGAAGTTGTCCTGGCCCAAGTTAATGGAGCTATCTACTAAAAACACTATGTCAGCTTTTCTAGGTGGACGTAGGTCTGTTGTCATCAGATGAGATTTTAAAGAGGACAATGTAAAGAAGGGAGAGAATGTGAATAGATTAAAGACTCACTCATTATGTGTATTTTTAAGTCGTACAATTACCGTAATTTCCGGACCATAAGCCGCTCCTTTTTCACTTGCTTTGGACCGTGTGGCTTATTAAGAGGGGCAGCTCAGTTTTACAGCTAGCCTTCTGACAACTTCACCTGGATGAATGAGAATTTTCACAGACATGTTTTACAGCTAACGGTCACCTGCCTCTCGCCCGAAGGAAGCTGGGATAGGCTCCAGCACCCACCGCGACCCGATTTCGGATAAGCGGAAGACAATGGATGGATGGATGGATGGTCACCAGGGGCACATAGAAGTGCGTGAAGAACTGAGTCAACACAAAAAGACACAAAAAGCCTTAAGAGGTAATAAAAGCAGATGGCAAGAACTTGAAAACCTTCTTAAAGACTGGGTGAACACACAGAGAGCAGACGGCCACCGTGCAAATCCAACTGAAGGCCAAAGCAACAGCTAAGGAAATGAATATTGAGGATTTTAGAGGTGGACCATCATGGTGTCACAGATTTATGACACGAAAAGGGGTTGTCCATCAGGTCACGTACAACTTTGTTTCAGCATCTCCCTCCAGACCACAAGGAGAAAATAACAAACATTGTGAATTCACACAAAGAAAAATGAACGAATTCTCCATCCTACCCGACGGGATAATAAACATGGATGAAGTGCCTGCCTCTCACAAGGACTGTTAACAAGAAAGGTGAATCGTCCATCACACTGAGAACAACTGGCCATGAGAGAACACCTTTCACTTGTGTTCTGGGCTGCACAACATCCGGACTGAAGCTCCACCCATGGTGATTATTAAACGGGTGATGATGCCAAATGAGAAATTCCCGAAAGACATCTCGATCAAAGTCAACAAGAAAAGGTGCATGATGGAAAGTGTAATGAAGGAATGGCTGAATGACCATATGTCATGGCAGGCGACCTGGGGGATTCTTTCGCAAAAAAGCATTGCTCGTTTTTGACAGCATGAGGGCCCACATAATGGTTATGGTGAAAGCAGTCATCAAGAGAACAAACTCTATTCCAGCTGTGATTCCTGGGGGCACAGCGAAGTATTTGCAGCCACTTGACATCAGTGTGTATCGTGCTTTTAAAGTGGCGCTACAAGTTCAGTGGGAGACATGGATGACAATGGAGAGCAATCATCACCAAAACTGATTGCAAGTGAAAAGCAACGTATGCTCAAGTCTGCTAGTGGATCCTGACAGCATGGAATGGTGGGAAACATCTTCAATCATCAACGAGTTTCAAAAAGTTGGACCGCTGCGTGCTGATATTAAGGACTGTGCAACGATTGATGAAGCCGTTCGTAGGCTGTTCGAATCTGAGTTTGATGAAGAGGGAGAGGAGTTTGTTGGTTTTGAGAGCGAAAAAAAGAAGGGGGTAACAAAGACAATCTGGGCCTATTTAAGTAGTAAATGTGTTACTGCACCTTTACTTTTCTGTGCAAACATTAGCCATTTTAAATTATTGCCTTGTCAAGCGCTACGAGCTTTGTTTTTGTTATGCTGCCCAACTTCAGCACTATTTCTGCAGGACGTGCACTGGGGGAGCACTGTTGTTTTATTTGTGCACTGCGTGACTGCTGTTGGTTGATTAAAAAATTCAATTTGTGTCTCAAATATTAATAAATGGGATGCTTTGCGTTCCCAAACAGTCATCTCTCTGCTGACGATGGCCTCTGTGGTAGCAGGAACCTTGCGGCTTATAGTAGGGTGGGGCTTATATATGGGACATTCTGGAGTTTTCCCTGAATTAGACTGGTGCGGCTTATATTTAGGTGCACTTAGTCGTCCGGAAATTACGGTAGTTTTGAGTAAAACATATTTGCAAATTTTATACAACTCACCATCTCCCCCATCTGTGGGTGGTTCCTCAGGCATAGTTTGACTTAACCTGTCAATAAACCTGTCCTTGATTGTTGGCAGGCCACGCAGCGCAGGAACCTGTAGGACATCATCTGTGGTGGTAGCAATTTGGATGAGCTGTTTTTTTTCAGCACCTCCAGCTCCAATCCCAATGCAGTTTACTCTGGAGTTTTTAAGCTGTGTTCCTTGGACAGAAACATCTTGGGAGGATCGTGCACCAGTGAGAACCACAAGATGTTGGGAGGCCTCAGTCAGACGGGCACCGGCGGAAGGTTTTAACTCATTCTGTATTATATAATCAATGGCTTTAGCCAGATCTGATGACCGGCCACCTATTTGACGAAGTCTTTTGATAGCAGAGATGACATCTGGCTTGTTGTTGTGTGACTTGAGTGAGAACTCAGTTTTAACTTTGTCTGCATACTGGACAATAGCCACACGAACTTTATCAGGCTGGACATCAAGTTGCTGAACAATGTTGAGGATGAAGTCGCGTATATGAGCAATGCCAGCAGCACCTGTATTGTCTGAGCCATCAATAAGGAATACAACATCTTTTCTCCCAAGATTTAGGGGCGCTGGTGCTGGAAGAGAAGTACAAGAAAGGGAAAGAGATATATACTTAATTTTATACATTTTTCAAGTAAACAAAGGCCACTGTTAACATAACTGCATACCAAACCATGTAATTCTTTTATTAGTGTGTCAAAATTCTAAAACAATTATGTAAGAACTGAAAAACAAAATCTTTCATCAGTTTCATCACTAGTGTGAATTACAATCATAAGTTGTAGGTGCTACAACTTACAATATGATTGTGATAGTAAGACAGCATTTATTACCTGCTGTATCAGGACCTTTATTGATGATATCATCAATGGACATTGTTTTAACTGACTCAATGAGCTGTGTCTCCACCCTTGGAAGTTGCTGAAAATTCTCAATTCTATATACAAGTTCCGGTGTCAGGGAAATCTTTCTCAGTTCATCTAGGTCTGTATTTTTTGAACCAATGGCAAGAGGTGCAATATGGTTTCTTTTAAGTTGACCAGCTGAAGTGGACACATCATCTGTAGACTTTCCACCTGTAACTAGAATAAGGAACTGAGGCACACCATCCTCAATTCGGCTTCCTGATGACCTTTGATAGATGTTTCTGGAGACCCACTCAAGAGCACGTCCTGTGTTCAGACGATTTCCGCCTTTGTTCCGTAGTCTGGTCACAGCCTGTCGTACCTCATCTTTGGTGGAGAATTCATTCAAAAGAAATTCTGGTTTTGGTTCATCACTGTACTGTACCACTGACACTCTGACCTTATCCAGTCCTACATCTAACCTATCCACAACTCTTCTTATCATATCGCGAATGGAAGGGAATTCGTTGCGCACTGCTGTTGTGCCATCAATGAGAAATACAACATCCCTCTTTTCTCCTGGGGTTGTTGGTGTGATTACTGCTTGAAAAAAATGCAAGAGCAATAATTATAATTTATTAATTAACTACTTTGAAAATAAAATATTAAGCAAAGCTAATTTCATTTAGAACACACAACTCAGGTTTTTAACACATATTGTAGTAATTAAAACAAGATATTTGAGAATGTATATATTTTTAGACATAATTTAGTAAAGTTACCGTCATATCTTGGATACACTGGGCGCATCCTGGCAATTTCGTCATCTGACAGCTCAGTGAGAGTGTTGATTAAGTTTTCTTGCACTGTGTAGAGTCCAGGAAGGTCATCTATTGTAAAGGCAAAGTTAGGTACATATGACACTACCTTAAGCTCTGTAGGATTAACATCTCTGGTCCCAATACTAAAGGGAAGGACTCTGGATTGTTTCAGGGTGGATGCTGCATGACTGATGTCATCTGTAGCAGGCCCATTGGAGACAACAATTACAAATTGCGGTACACCTTCTTGCTTTCTGCTACCACGTGCTGCTGTGAGAACATCCAGATTGATAAACTGCAAGGCCTGACCTAGGTTACGTTGTCTTCCTCCTCGCTGCCTCATTCCCCTGAGAGAATTAAAAACACCTTCTTTGGTTGTATGTGAGTTCAGGTACATGTCAGCCTGAGCAGAGTCACCATACTGAACCACACCAATCCGTATCTTGTTCTCGCCCACATTAAGATTTTCCACAACCCTGCGGATAAACTCCTTGATGATGGGAAATTCACGTCCAACATCATCAGATCCATCAACAAGGAAAACAATGTCTTTCCGGGGCCCCTGTGATTCAGCTGAAAGAGAAAAAGAAAACGTAATGTGTTATTTTATAAAAGTATGAAAAAGACATAACGCGACTTGAAAGGATGGAGTGAAATTTGCTATCTTACTCGTGTAACCACTTTTTATTTCACTTTTGAGAAGTTTCCTTAGTTAAAAAATGTTATTTTAATTTTGTAATTTTAAGATGATCTTCTAAACTATGATGAGACAAAGAAAATCATGTCTATATTTTAAAAACATTGAGTAAATTTCACTAAAAGCAGTCAACTGAGAATTGCAGAATTTGCAACATCATATCCATCTGCTTTATAACAATGATACAATACAAATCATTATTTATTGATTCAATTGAACTTTATTTATATAGTGTCAAATCAAAACATAAGTCATCCCACGGCAATTTACAGTGTAGGGCCTTAAATAGAATATAGCACTAGATGACGGAGCAGAGAAAAAACTCCCTTTAATGGAAGAAACCCCCAGCAGAACCAGGCTCAGGATTGGCATCTGTCTCAACTGGTTAGGATGAGTGGACCCAGGACAGAGAAAAGAATAGTAGACAACAGAGATAAATACAACAATAAGGAGCAGCTGACAAGGCACTGGGCAGGTTGGTAGGACCAGTAAGTACAGATACCTGCAGTTAGATACAGAGAGACGGAGCATACGGCGCTAGAGGAGAGGAGAACTAGAGGAGAATGAAGACACAAATTTTGTGCAATGATGGCAAGATAGTGGACAAAGAGCGAGAAAGAGGAGAGAATACCTCAGTGTAATGTGGGAGGTCCCCCAGCAAAGTGAATCTCACAAGACTGAGGTTACAATTCTAGACCGGTAAATTAATGCGTTTGTGTGTCAGTTGGAGTAGCAGTTTTTTGTTGCGGAGAATGCTAATTCAGAAGCTAAATACTGGACCATTCCACAGAACAAACCCACAGGGACAAAGAGAAATTACACTAGGTCTGAGAAGAAGTCCTCTGTCAGCTGTCAGGAAAATAGCTCTGGATTCAGACAGTTAATAGTGATTTAAAAAAAGTTTACTGAAAAAGTGAGAAAACACGAATAGACTAGGGGCTATACGAAAAATGCTAATTGCTACATCTCTTACAATGATTAATGTTACTGCTGTCAGAAACCAGCAGAAACCTATTCAATTTCAGGTCATTTAATAATTTCAGAAATACGTCACAAATTTCTGTTAATGAGTAAAACTCCTTTATGTTATTTAATTTAAGTTAGATGTGTACTTTGCTAGCGGAACCAAGGTTACAATTAGGTCAGTGCCTCATTGTCACTGCATACTTCATGCGAGAAAGACAGAAACAGCTGTTTATTGTCTTAGGAAGAATGAAGTATAGTTTTGGCAGACTCATACAGTTTATTACCTTCCCCTCAAGTAAAAGCGGCCAACTAACAAGGTACATTATGCTGTCGTTACATTATGTTTAGTGCTGCTGAATATTAGCTGACTTGCTAATTAGGTAGGTAGCATCCATTATTATTATTATTATTTAAGTAAGTAAAAAATGTTCACTTTTTCAGTTCATATGCCAAAGAGCAAATGTGATGAATTATGACAACTTATAGGTATGGAGTTGATTAATAAACCGGAGTTTATTTGCTACTACGGATTGCTACTACTACTCCACCCTGACCTGTACTTATAAAAATATGAAAATGAATATGACTTGGGCAGGTTGACTCATTCAAACTGACATAATACTCCTGCAGCAGCCAGGTTTCAGTGACACCTAAATGGTCAATAAATTAAGTAATTTACTAACAGGGATTTGAACAAGAGGCTGTGGAAGTCAAATTTTGGAGTGGATGACAGAGGATAAGGTGGGATAACAGCTGTAAAAAACAGTAAATAGAATTTTAAGACCGTGACTCTGTGTTCTGTGCATCACTCCAAGATATTTGGGTTTAAGAGGTCAAAGAAACTTGTATTGCAGGGTCTCTATACGTCTTCATACAAGAAGTAGACTTTGGAATTAAACTCCAGTTTCTATATAATATTTGTTCATTTTTAATGTTCCACATCATTGTGGTGTATAGAACACAACATACTAAAATCATTTTAAATAAAATTGTTATTAATAATAAATACATATGCATCGAACAAGAACACAAGATCCCTTTCTTGTGGCTTTCTATCCACTAGGGCAGTGGTCCTCAACCCCCGGGCCGCAGACCGGTACCGGTCCATGGGTCATTTGGCACCGGGCCGCCCAGGAAGAATAAATAACTTTACTTACTTTAATTACTTCTGTTTTATTTATTTCGGAATCTGAAAGATGTTTTATTTTGAAAAATTGCCGGATTCTCTGTTCCATCCGTCTATTTCACTCTTGACGCAGGCCAAGGCGCGCTTCTCGGTCACGTGATAGGTTACCGCTAAAATGAAACCTACCAAAATGGGTAAAAAACAAACGTCTTTGGAAAGTTTCTTTGCCAACGGGAAAAGGCCCAGCCAGGAGACAGAAGAGAAGCCTTCGACTTCCAAGAAATAGAAAGATACATTTAATAGACAGTATCAGACTTCCGTATTACTTAAAATACGTATTTATCCAATGGGAGATTCCCACGCACCGAGCGTGTTTTTACAGTGACGTCGACCATAACATTTTTACGAAGTAGACTGGACATAAGCCACACACTTCGGGTGTCATTGTCTCCTATTCCCCTGGATGGGACCGCCTAATTAAAGAAAAACAAGCTCGGGGCTCCCACTGATTCAGCATTGTGGTGAGTCGGATCTTTCATGCACTTTGTATTTGCGGTGTATTTTATTTTGAAGGCATGTTTAAACATTACCATAGTGACCAGAAAGTGTTGTGGGCAGAAAGGACGTTGCTCATGTCGTAATTCGTGTTTATGTTTAGAAAATACCACAGTTTTCATGCAGGTCATATCATAAAAATTTATTGTATTTATCCGCTACACCTTAAAGGCCGGTCCGTAAAAATATTGTCTGACATTAAAACGGTCAGTGGGGCAAAAAAGGTTGGGGACCGCTGCACTAGGGGACACAAGATTGCAGACATATTTAGGTTCACCGGTCTCAAGCACTTCCGCTGCGAAAGTCACATGGATAAAGCTAAGCTTGACGTTCATTCACAAACTATTGTGTGGATGCTGGCTTTGCGCAATGCAGCTTCATACGCTTTGAATTTGGGTCCTACCCTGATTGGTTGAATGTGCAAAAATGCGTGGGTTCCTTACCAGTTACTGTTGGTGTCAGAGGTGTGGCCCTCACTAGCACTGTGCTTATCACAGAGGAGAGCTGTTCTTGGACAGTGGCGAGGTCAGTGAACTCGGACACCAGTAGAGCGCGACTAGGCTCGTGCGATATCTTCCGCAGCTCGCTGCTGTCAGAGCCCTTTGTTC
>JAUMHF010000013.1:16374707-16390310 GCA_032359275.1 Microctenopoma steveboyesi
GTGTCGAGGATCTCGCCTTTTGTGGCGTAGGTGTTCAGATAGAACTGGACCGCTGGCTCTCTGCTGTACTGAACCACTGAGACGCGGTCTTTGTCGTCATCCACACTGAGTGTCTCGACTACTCTTTGGACAAAGTCCCGCATGGCTGGGAATCCAGTTCTAGTGCCATCCGATCCATCCAACAAGAACACAAGATCCCTTCCTTGTGGTTTTCTATCCACTAGGGGTCACAAGATTGCAGACATATTTAGCTTTACGTTTCTCAGCAGAGTCACATCATGATTTAGGATACCTTTTCGATGCCTGCTATAATAATTTGACTACGTTTTCCCTGAGCCTCGTTATCAGATCCACATAACTATTTTTAACTCATTTAAAAAAAAATCATAACACAACGCATCGTTCATTACATAATCATGACCTACACTAGCGGTACACAAGCGGTAAGCCGTCCTCACACACATTGCTCAAATGATTCACAATAACTATTTTTCTTGGGTATGTGTTTAGGGAAAAATCAATTTCGGGCTGTGTGCTACACTGAGTCAATTTGTACATTGCTTTGCCCAGTTTCTACAAACTATGACCAAATCTAAGACCAGTTCTTCACTGTCTTAAACATCATCAAATCCATCCAGGAGAAAAATAATATCAGCAGTCTTTTCTGCTAATTCTCCAGTTGTGACTGATACGCTGTAAACAGGAACATTTGAACCTGTCTATAGCTTATAAAACTCTTATTTAACTTCTTATGTTCAAATACTAATTATTCAACTTCTTACCAATAATACTTGGAAATTCTGTTGTTTCTTGATTGCCCCTCATTGTGGCTTCCACAGATGGCTGTATACTTTGCAGTTTGTCAAAGTTTGTGACATAAAAAAAATGTCCTGGGGTGTAAGAAATAGTTTGCATTTCCAAGGTATCAGCATTCTTCGTTCCAAAACTAACAGTCTTTATTCCAGTTTCTTTGAGTGATTGTGCCGATTCTCTGACATCATCCCCTGACCGCCCACCACTAAATACAAACAGATATCTAGAGACTGATTCTGCACGTCTGCCTCCAACTGAAGCATCAAAGACATTATCTCTGACAAATGTAATGGCTTTTCCAATGTTGAGGGGTCGTCCCAACTTATGGCTCATTGTTTTTATTGAACTGAGTACATCATTCTTGGATGAGTATGAATTTAGGTAGAAATTGACTGTGGCATCACGGCTGTACTGAACCACAGCCACTTGATCTCTGTTTCCATTGAGATTTAAACTTCCAATAAATGTTTCTATAAAGCGTCGTATTGCTTCAAAGCCATTTCGTGAGTCATATGATCCATCAATAAGAAACACCACATCATTTTTCTTGAAATCTGCAAAAAGATCAAATCAAAAACAAACATTGTATGATTCTACAATTCATAAGTAAGCAGCTGCAATGACATGCTCAGTAATTCCCATTTCTGTTCTTCTCATTACTAAACAATGCTTTAAATGAAAATGTATTTTACATTACATCTTACCAAAACCCTTTGTAGAGGCAGCTTGTTCTGCATGGTAGGAAGCCTCTTTTAAAAATGACAACACATCCTGCTTGACAGCAGCAAGGTCCTCAAAATTATTAATAGAGACTGCATATCTGGGTTCATGAGATATTGTCTGTAGCTCTATGGTATCAGCATCAGATGTTCCAATAGCACTTGAGATAACACCAATATCTTTCAGCATTCTCACTGGAGTTCTTATGTCATCTCTGGATCTTCCACCACTCAATAGTATGAGTATCTGTGGAACACCCTCCAGGAGTCTACTTCCTGACTCAGATGTAAATACATTGTGCCTTGCATACTGGAGAGCAGCTCCAATGTTATGAAGATAACCTCCTTTGTGACGTAGACCTTTTACTGCATCAAGAACATCATCCTCTGTTGTGTAACGTGCTAAGTTAAAATTTATTTCTGCTGTGTCACTATACTGAACCACAGCCACGCGATCTAATTTTGCATTAATGCTTAGCTCTAAAACGATTCTCTGTACAAAGTCTTTAATATATGGAAAGCTTCGTAGAGAACCATCAGAACCATCAAGCAAAAAAACCACATCTCTTCCACTGGGATCTGCAATCACACAAGGAATTGAAATCATTTTATAGGATGTTGAAATATGTGAAGAAAGGAAGTCAATTCACGCAGCATATTCTCTCATTTGGAAGACAAATTTTCTAGACACAATTCACACCTCGGGAACAGGAAAAGGTAGAAAAGGTCTAAAGTTGTAGATGTATTGTACTTATGTGATAATGACCAGCCCATAAAAATGATTATGATATGAATATAAATAATGACATTCCTAAGTGGATTATAACACATAATGATGGATTACGATTTCATCATCAATAAATAAAATTTTTGTACAATGCACAATGTTGTTGATGTATAATATGGTTTTATTATTACGGTCTTACCATGTAGTGATGTTGTAATAGCAGGGGCTTCACCCTTCTTTATGGCAGAAAATATTTGTTTTTCAATGACTGACAAATCACTGGAATCTGCTGCAAGGAAAACACGACTGGTTTCCTGTGAAATTGACTGAATGTCAATGATATCTGCAGTCATTGTTCCAACAACAAAGGTCATCACCCCTATTGCTTTCAAGTTTTCTGCAGCATTTTCAACATCATCACTTGAAGGTCCTCCAGTTAAAAGAACCAAAATCTGAGGGACACCTTGTTGATGTCTACTTCCAGAAGAGGATGTAAAAACGTTATCCTTGGCATACTGAAGGGCTGCACCAGTATTAAGGGGTCTGCCTCCTTTGTGCCTCAGACGTTGCACATTTTCCGCAACATCTTGCTTTGTTTTGTGTGTATTCAGAAAAAATTCGACATATGGTTCCCTGCTGTACTGCACAACTGAAACACGATCTTTGTTCCCATCCATATCAAGCTTCTCAACCATTCTTTCAACAAAGCCAAGTATTGCTTGAAATTTATTTTGCATTTCATCTGAAGAATCCAGTAAAAATACAATATCGTGTTGAGTAGATTCAGTTTCATCTTCATAACCTTTAACAGAGACAAAATGTTGCTCAGTTAGAGTTACACACACATATATCCAAGATAGATAGATAGATTACGGTAGAGGATTAGAGCCACCATGAAAATATTTTTTTCTTTTTGACTTTAATCTGACAATTCTGACTTCTCTCATTTACCAGAATTCTAGTAACTGGGACTCAAATAATATTTTTACCTGTGGCCCTAATCATCTTCTATAATACATAGATAGATAGTCTTACCTAACACTTTTAGTGATGTTAAACTTGGCTGCTGTGGAGGTACAGTTTTCACAAATGACATAAGTTGTGAATGGATGTTCTCAATGTCATTGAATTGAGGTACAGAGAAAGCATAGGATGGGTTATGTGCAATCATTTGGAGCTCAAGAATGTCTGCATTTTTTGCACCAACACAAAATGGAACAATGTTCTTCTGTTTTAGAGCCACAACTGCACTTGCAACATCATCCTGAGATCTTCCGCCACTCAATAGAATTAATATCTGAGGGACGCTGTATTTATGGCGACTTCCTGAAAGGTCAGAGAAAGCTTTGTTTCTCACAAAATCCAGAGCTGCCCCAGTGTTGAGAGGTGTGCCACCTAAGTGGTTCAATTGCTGGAGTGCTTTAAGAATATCAGTTTTTTCCATGTAGGTGTTCAAACTGAAATGCATCCGTGGATCTCTGCTATACTGCACCACAGAAACTTGGTCTCTGTTATCACCAATATTGAGTGTTTCTATCACTCTTTGGACCAAACCTTTCATTGCCGGAAAGTCACTCCGCGTGTCATCTGACCCATCCATTAGAAATACTACATCTCTTTGAGGGGATTCTAATTCCACAAAAAAAAAAAAACTTTGTTTAAGATACAATAACAATATGTAAGCCAAAAAATGTTTTGGTGCAATAATTGCAATAATTACATTATACATTATATTAATAAACATAGTGTTAGATGCCAGAATAGTTTGGAAAACTGGTAGATGAAATTTCTTTTGCGATAAATGGAAATCACTAACAGACAAAGACAAGACAAATTTCTCCTTCAAAAATGAAAGATTGAAAAAGTCGAAAGATGTATCTTGAATATTAATATTCCATCAATGATGGGGTTATCATTGGGTCAAGGAAGAGATATCATGATACGTGACTGCCAACAAAAGACCTTTCAAGGAACGAAAGAAGAATCAAAAAAGCTCAACAGCTAAATAAGAAACAGTAATCAGGAAATCTAACTAGTGGAGACAGTTTGAGGAACATGACACTGATCGACTGATCATCAGAAGATGATTCAGTTTCACTGAAGTTCAAACTGTAAAAGACCACATGCACCAAAACATGAGCAGGGGTACAGATGCAAGCCGAATCAGTGTCAGTTCTTACCTACATCAGAGGGATGTTCGATTTGTATTTCTGCCTGGAAAAATGCAGCTAAAGCTGATTGAATGGACAAAAGTTCACCAAAGACAGACAGGTTGAAAAGGAATTTGGAAGAGGAGGCAATTTTTTTAAGCTCTTCCTGTTTTGCATTTTTCATTCCAATGGCAAAAGACAGAACCCCAATATGTTTTAGGTCCAATGCTGGTAAAGTAACATCATCATCAGAGTTTCCTCCAGTCAGTAACAACAGAATCTGAGGGACTCCCTCTAGGCATCTACTCCCAGAAGAGACTGTGAAGACATGGTCTCGCACAAATCGTAGAGCAGCACCAGTGTTCCGAAGTCTACCCCCTTTATGTCGAAGGCTTCTTACGGCATAGATGATAGCCTTTTTTGATCTGTGAGTTTTCAGATTGAAGTATACTTTGGTGTCATCACTATATATTACAACAGCCATTCGAACCTTATCTTCATCAGTGTCCAACTCTTCTGCCATTCTTCTGATAAACTCTCGAATAGCTGGAAGTCCACTTCTGGAGTCATCCGACCCATCAAGGAGAAACACCATGTCCCTCTTATTGCTAGCTACATTGGCAAAGTGATACATGGATAGATAATAACGATAATTCCTAAACTGCCTCTTCAAGACACACTCATGCATATTTAGAAGCATGAAGAAGTTAGACGCTCAGAGAACAAACCTGAGTGTAACAAAAAAACTTGTTCCATTATTTCTAAAAGCGCTGCTTAACCATCTTTATTAATCAAAAATATGTATTAGACAACATGTAGATTCATGTTCAAAGTAATACTGAAAATTATAGTTTTAAAAAAATCATGGGAATTTAGTAGAAGTAGAAAGAGGCTACATTCTCAGAAACACTACAAAATATATTTTATTGCAAGAGTACTCATAGATGTCATGGAACAGAAATGTGCCAAATGAATTCAGTCATTAGGCAATTTTATAAATTATTTCTTGGTAGGTAAGTTGTGTCAGGCATACATTCTAATGTGAATTCTTACCTACTAAATCAGAGACTCACTGATTCGTGACTGGCTTTCTTGAAGTTCAGTGCAGCAACAAGTTGTGATTGAATTAAAAATAACTTTAAGAAATCAGTGATCTTGTATGTAAAATCAGGTTTGAAAGCAATCCTTTCTATCTCTGAAAGCTTGGCATCTCCCACTCCAACTCCCACTGATACAATTCCATGCTTTTTCAGTGCAAAAGCTGGACTTCTTAGATTATCAGTGGACAGTTTGCTGATTACAGTAATTCAAATCTGGGGTACTCTTTCTAATCTTCTACTGCCCGCAGAAGAAGTGAAGACACTGTACCTCACAAACTGGAGAGCCCCTCCAATATTAAGGTGACTCCCACACCTGCACCTTGTATCATCTATAGAATTTATAATGTCATTCTTTGTCTTGTGAGAATTTAGATAAAAGCTGACCATAGAGTTATCTGTAAACTGAACCAAAAGGCACTTGGCCAAACTCGGCCAAGTGCCTTTTGGAGACTATAATGGAGACTCTCCATTATAAGCTTAACAAACAGTTTTATCTGTGGGAATCCATTTGTCGTGTTATTAGAACCATCCAGTAGGAACACAATATCTCTTTTTACACCATTTCTTTGTACTAAGGCACAACAATTACAATTTAATTATTATAAAGCACTAAGAACATCAGCAGAAATGTTCTCTTCTTACAGCAATTTAGCATTGCAATTGCAGAATTTGATCAAAGAAGTTCTTACCTTGCTGTAGAACAGCCTCTAGCTGATCCCTTGGAATGCTCACATAGTTGTTGAGTCTCTGAGGTATGGTGCTAAGTTCACTGAATTCCTTTACTTTGAAGGCAAAGGAAGGATTGTGTGAAATGGCCTCAATCTGCTTTGGGTCTGCATCCTTGACACCCACACCAAATGGTACAACTCCTCCTGTCTTTAGCGCACCGGCAGGTTCCCTTATATTATCCCTGGACCTGCTCGCAATCAAAACAATCAGAAACTGGGGTACATTTTGTGCAGCCCGGCTACCATGCCCTTCAGACAAGATGGTATCCTTCATGAATCTTAGAGCAGATCCTGTGTTTAGACTTTGTCCACCAAGCAGTGTAATCCCATTGACCGCTCTTATGACCTCATCTTTGGTTTTATAAGTGTTAAGATAGAAATGTGGAGTTGGCCGTTCGCTGTGTTGAACCACTGAAATTCGTACCCTGTCAATCCCGATATCAAGTGGTTCAATTATTTTAATTATAAAATCCCGAATTGCACCAAAACCTTCTCGGACACTGTCTGTTCCATCAATTAGGAAGGCAACATCCCTTTCAATTCCAGGAACTGTGGATAAACAAATAGACAAAATCAACTGTTACTAAGTGAATGTTTAATTACACTATGATATTCTAATAGGACAGCGTTTCATTTAAAAACACTGCTAAACTCACCAGATTCCTCAAGTGAAGTGACATCTGTATCTCCAACCACTGTAATCAACTTTGGCATGATTGTTTCAGCCATCGCTGGTAAATCAGAGAAGCTGTATGAATGATAAGCCAGATCTGGAACAAAAGCGGCTGTTCTCAAGAGATCTTCATCTGCTTGCCCAGAACTGACTGTAAAGGTCAAAACCCCACCCAGAGCCAATCGATCAGCTATAGATTTAACTTCATCCTGGGCTGGACCACCTGTGATCAGAATCAAAACCTGTTGAACTCCCTCCTTTCTGCGTGAGCCAGTTGATGGCTGAAACATATTAGAGAGTGCATGATTCATTGCAGCTCCTGTATTCAAAACTGAGCCTCCAGTCAGCCTGAGTTGAGAGATTTTATTTACGACATCTGGCCTGTTGCTGTAGCTATTCAAGTAAAATTCCACTTTTGGTCTATCAGCAAACTGCAGTAGACCAATCTGGACCCTGTCAGGACGTACATCTAGTTGGTTGACCACGTTGATCATGAAGTCTCTTACATAGGGAAAGTTAGTGTTGCCAATATAATTTGAACCGTCCACAAGAAAGACAATGTCTCTGATAACTTTTTGAGTCTGTACTGTAGTTATCTCCACACCTAAGGAAAAGAACAAACACAAAAAGAAAATCTGATTTAATAGTTTTAGACTCTAAAAGATGTTAACCAATTAATAACATATTCAGAGTTCAGAAACTTTGGAACTGTATATACTTTTCAAAAATGTTTGGAAATTAAATTAAATTTAATCTCATTTTTATATATTTACATAACCAAAATCTAGTTAGGTCAATGTAATTCATAATATTCATTTTGAAAGTACAAAAAGACAACAACAAGGCAAAAAATCACCTGGCTGAGTGGGTTCTTCTCTTAACTCCCCGGCTAGAGTGGTGAGTGCATCAGCAATTGATTGTCTTGATTGGCGAATCACTGTGCGTAAATCCTTTCCCGTAAACACCAAGCTGTCAACAAAGGCAATCTGCTTCATCTGCTCCTTATCAACATCTTTGGAGCTTGCAGCCATTGTTAAGACACCATTTCGGTGCAGGGCCTTTGCAGGTTCTTCAACACTGTCACTGGAAGATTTACTCGTTATCACCAGTAAAAGCTGGGGCACCTTCTGTTCAATACGACTGCCCGTGTCACGCTGCAGCATATTTTTCCGCACAAAGTCTAAGGCTGCTCCAATGTTGACTGTTTGTGCAGGTCTCGGTTTGAGAGAACTCAAAGCATTAATTACTTCCTCCCTGGATCCATGGGAATTGAGATTCATCACAAGTCGAGGTGTATTGCTGAACTGGGCCACACCCACTTGGACTTCATCTTGACCAATTGGCATTCTCTCAACAAATTGCTTGATGAAATCACGCATGGCGTTGATAAATGCCGAACCCATTGTACTGTCAATTAGGAAAATGATGTCTCGTTTTTCGACTACGGACACTGCAAACAAAAGAAAAAATAATAAATTATCATAAAAATAATCAATTAAATACATAAATTATATTTCTAAGAAATCATATAAGAGCAAATATTTAAACACTAAGTGATGATAAGCAACTAAGTAAAAGTATTATCCTTATACTCAAGTACAGTAAAATCTTTCTGCTAAAACCTTTTTGCCATTTAATTGTTAAAAATGCCTTTCACTTTTTTTATTATTAACACAAACTTACTATTTGATAATAT
Source organism: Microctenopoma steveboyesi (assembly GCA_032359275.1). Taxonomy (NCBI): domain Eukaryota; kingdom Metazoa; phylum Chordata; class Actinopteri; order Anabantiformes; family Anabantidae; genus Microctenopoma; species Microctenopoma steveboyesi. The sequence continues at coordinate 16,383,314 of JAUMHF010000013.1, forward strand.
ATTTTATTATTTACACTAGTTCATGTCCTGAAATGCTGCATAATAAGTTTGAAATTATACCTCTTACTGATGTTCTCTAACAAGAAACTTCTGGGCTCTTTACTTTTAGAGTGGAACTTGGATTTGTGTCACCTTAGTGTTATTATTGAGAGTTACTATGTTATTATATTTAAGAGTATGGCAATTTCAGATTAAACACAAGTATATCTTACCCTGCACACTATTTTAGACTCAATATAAGCTCTTCATTTATAAATTTCCTTTATATAATCCCAATGCCCCGCCAACATTTAGAGAGGAGTTACATACCTTCGATGAACTTATTATGAACTATAATGGTGTGCTGGATCACCCCATTAATTAAAGAGAACAGCTGGTCACCCATGTTTGCTACTGCTCTGAAATCAGGGGCTGACAGGACCAAACCCTTATTTGTAGCAACTGCTTCCAGATCACTATTGGCAGAGTCACCAATCGCCACAACAATTGTGATAATGCCAGCCCTCTTAAGAGCCATATTACCAGCATCAGTTTCATCTGTCGATAGCCCCGCACTGATTACCACCAACATTTGGGAAACACCCTCGTCTGCTCTGCCCCCAGCTGTTTGGCTCAAAAGGCTCTCAGCCACTTCCTCCAAGGCAGCCCCCAGGTTAGATTCGTCTCCCCCTGAGAAGGTGAGGCCCTTCACGACTTCCAGGACTGATGATTTGCTGTCATAGCTACTTAAATAAAACTTTATGTCTGGGTTGGCATTGTACAGGGCCAAGGCTACCCGAACAGTGTCCCTGCCCACATCAAGGCGTTCAATGATTCTCAAAACCAAATCAAGCACAGAGGGGAAGTTTGATGCTCCAACGTTCTCTGATCCATCAATTAAGAATACTAGGTCAGCTGAATCTTGTTCTTTAAGGAGAGAAAGAGAAACAAAACAAAACAGAATGGAACTTATGAAAGTGTTAACGCAGTGAGACAAAGAAAAAGAACTTAATCGAAGAACATGTGCTTGCATATCATTGCATGTGTCAAATAATATTCAGAATGAAAATCAATAACAACATTGCAACACATAATACTGCATGTAGGCTGAACCAATGAGTTTAAAATGTATGTACCATAATCTGTTAATTTGTCCATAAATCAAAATATAGCCAGATAAGGCTATTTGAATAAGATATAGATTACAGTAACAGAGAATTACTGGGGAAGTACAATACAGTAGATATTGTAATTAATATTAGTATCATTATTAACTAGCTAAGAATAATTGTTTATGTCTCGAATTTGGCCAACAGATAAATGAGATTACTTTTTATTCTTTTCATATTTATTATGTAAAATGTATTTTTTAAAGGGTAGATTAGAGCTGCTGTATATGAACAATAGGGTTAGGTTTAATATGACTTTTTTACAGATAGTTAGAGACATAGAATGTAAGCCCTAAATTTTGAATTGGCCCTAAGGCAAAACAAGGGGTGAGTGTGACTAAATTACATCAACTCATGATTAATGTAAGTTTAATAAAGTTTGTTTAATATGTCCACTAAATAAGCTCCACTGAGTTCAACCTTCACATGCAGACTCTTGTTACAGACCTCAGAGAGTGACCAGTTATGACCCCATGGTTCTTCCTTGATGCGTACATGTTTGCAGTACTTGAGGACATATTACATTTGATTAAACAAGTGATCACTCACACAACTTAATAGGTGATGATGATTTATTTTTACTATTTGCATTAGCTACTCCTTACTGGAATACATCCAGATTTATTTTTACATATTGTACATAATTTCTGGACATTTAAAAATGAAAACAACCCCAAGTACTGTTTACATGGCTCAAAGATGAGACCAGACAGGTTCATCACTGTTTCAACAAAAGAGCATTACACATATTTCACAAGTATAGATATTGTGACTGATAAAGACAGACATACTGTAAGCGGTGGTGCGTGGTTAGCTATTGTTAAAAGCTCACTGATTGATTATGAGATGTTGTAAGGCATAAAGCGTGTATGAGATCATAACCTTTTCCACAGGTTTGTTTAACGCATCTTTCTGAAAATTTAATATGTGATTATAAATATTTTTATAATTTCATTTTATTTCAGTCTTTTCATATGTCCTGTCCCCTACAACTGTCTCTAAAATAAACATTATCTGTCAGTGATCTTAAATTATGACTGGGATTATAGCCGCATGCAAAAACACTAGGATACTACTTATAATGCATAAACTTATGCATTGTTAATGTCGCTTAAATATCACTCAATCAAAATGTGGCTTTACACAATACAAAAGAACAGTTTATTCTAAGATGCACTAAATCATATTGTGATTTTTAAAGCATTAGGGACATATTAAAAGTGGTAAGACAAAAAAGGTGATGTTAATTTTGCAAGTCAATAGTGAAAGGTTATTGAGGTTGAAAAATATTTATTAATAATTAAAATCCAGTAAATACCACATATGCAGTAGCTTCGTCCTGCACATGTAGACACATTAGTATAGTAGTGACACTGTTCCCATTTCTTTACCTTTCCCTTTTCCAGCCACAGGGGCCTCATTTGCTATAGAAACACCCCCAGGCTGGGTCACTGCTCCGCAAAGCCCAACTACTAAATCTTGGATTATATCCCGCAAGTTCAAAAAAGAGTCTAAACTGAACACAAGAGCGCCGTGGGGCTGGCTGGCCATCTCCCTGAGCTCCAAGTCCACTGCATTCTGAACTCCAACTGCAAACACAGACACGCCTGCCAGTTGCAGCATCTGAGCTGGCTCAGACGCGTCATCCTGGGAGCGCCCATCTGTTAGCACCACCACCACCTGAGCCACCCCTTCAACAGCACGGCTGCCTGAAGCAGTGGACAGGTGTGTACGCATCAAAAATTCCAGACCCAGGCCAGTCTGGGTGCCACCACCATGATAAGGCATAGCCTTGATGTGTGCCAGGACTCCCTGTGTTGTTGGGTAGGTGTTGAGCTGGAACTCAGTTTCAGGCCTGCTATTGTACTGCACAAGGGCAAATTTAAACCTGCCCCCTCCAACCTGGTGCAGTGATTGTATCAAGCTGTACAAAAATTGTCTGACATGGTCAAAGTTCTCCTCTCCCATACTCCAGGATGAATCCACTAGGAAGTACATATCAGCTGCCAACCCTTGTGCACATTCTTTAAAAGAAAGGGTTTGCAGAACAGACGTGAAGACCAGTGAAAAGATGCTTTGTGTTTGGTGCCAAAATATTATTTTGGTACCAAAGTGTAAAACTGTTGCACAATACAGCTTTAGTGTTTAGGTAATTTAGGTAAATTCCGTTTTGTTTATCAAAAGCATCTATCTGGACTTGCTACTCTAACACTACAACTTCTATTCAGATTTTGTTCTATACTGAGCTGAACATGTTTAACTTAGATTTTTGTTTTTTAGTTATAATGTGTTTTAGGCAGATTCATACATTTTACTAAAATTTGAACATATCCCACTGATCATTTATAAAAACTGGGACAATAATTTCTGCCAAATGATCGGCACACAGATGAGCTTAGGTCAGCTTACCTTCTTGAGCATAGAGTTTAGGGAGGAGTCCTGCAAACAGGACACCCAGAAGGGCACATAGCGGTATCAACCGATGTGGCCTCATCTTTAGCAGAAGCAAAGGGGTCACCTGTGAAACCAGGAAAAGCAAAACAAATAAGAATATGATCATTGAAGCAAAAAACAGCATTTCCAAGTAATACAAATTCTGTACAAAGATCTACTGAAAGTGTAAATACACGTGTTAAATGAAAGAAAATGTTGTATGAAGGTGTTTACAGTATTCATTTTACAGTGCTGTGGCACAAACATGTCTGTTTTAAATCCAGTATTATAAGATTGTATTGCTGGAGCAGTTTGATGTGCCACATTTTTCTTCTTGTTTGAAATGTCTGTTTACTCCCTTGTTCTGCTGTACCACCTTTTTAAATATGGTATACAACATTGTACAACGTTCCGTTAGCCAAGAGTGTAACGTTTTAATTTCAGAAATGCCACAGAAGACATTAAACATGTCTCCTGTCAACTTTAATTGCACTGTGTGGTAAACTATGAGATGTATGTGATTATTTCTCCAGATTTCCCCCACCCTAGTATCCAAAGACTGAAAGAAGCCTTTCCCATTAAATTGCCTCATTATCAGGTAGTGGCAAACATGTATGTGTCGTTGTGTCATTTAAGGCTGCCATGTGTGATAAATCAAACTGAAAATGGTTCCAATCGGTTATTGTGTTCTGCAACTCAGTATTCAACTAAGCATAAGTGTAAGTGAGGTAGCAGCAGCATGTCTTAGTGCACAGTAGCAGACGTGAAGCTCTGAGTGAAAATGATCAAAACCACATGTTAATAATACCAGCCAATGTGCTTTGGCAATTAATTCGTCTGGACAAGGAATGCGTTTTCCAACTCAGGAAATTATGTGTGCCTAGGTAGACAGTTGCAACTGCAAAGTACCCTTTCACTGGCCAGGGTGTTTTTTTTACCTTATTGTGATGATATTAAATGTCACAGGAAATTAAAGAAAGGTCACACGTGGTTCATACCTGGTCTTGTATTTTTAGCACATGGAGAAAGTGTGTGCAACGTTCACAAGTTTGAGGTCACTAAAACATGTTATTGTTTTCCACATAAACATTTAGAATTTGAATACAAATAATATAGCAAACTAACAGAGACACAGTCATAAAGATTAATTGAATAAATAACTGTGTTCAAACTTTGCTTTTCTCTATGAATCCTTTCACTGTGGGTATTTGTGCTATATCATTAACCTTAACTGTGAACAGGGAATCATTATGTTAGAAGAAAACATATTCAGGTTGCATTCAATTTCCTGTATAAAACTGTATATGGAAAAATTAATGCCAGCACATGACATATGTCCAATACAAATTTTGCAATCAAATGAATGACAGGGAGGAAAAGTGGTAAGACAAAAGGGTGATGTTAATTTGCTTTAACAGCCCCTCTGCCTGCTGACAGAATCAATACAATTCAGCAATTGAGGAAGTGCTATCTGCATCACTATTCCTATCATATAGAATTATTGAAGATTTTTTTATATGAACGATAAATAAGGATTTTTTATTATGCTTTTGCATGACAGAATGTACACAAATGGAACTGTGACATTGCCATCTAGTGGAATATGTAAGTATAGCACCATAGACAGGATTTTCTGGAGTTATGCAGAGAGGACATATGCACTGTTCATCTGTGTTTTTTATTAGATTATTTAATGGAGTATTACCTCATAGCTAATTTATATAACATATGACTAAATATATGATGTATGACTTAAATGCCTGTATGTTTGCACATGAAATAAATTATCTCATGGGCTGCAAATGATGTAGTAATGTAATAATTATTTTATAATCTATTAAATATGCTGAGAATATTTATATTCCTTTAATGTTACTTGAAAAGTTCACTGTCTACAGAGGATTGCCACAAACAATATTGTTGTTTCTTAAGGAGACCACACTTTGCTGAAGAGTTTGAAACTCTGACTTTTAAATGTCTAGACTATTAAGGAAAAAAAACTGTAACTGTACATTTTTGCAGATGTGATCATCAAAATACTCAGAACAAGCAAACCTTTAAACAGAATTCACAGTAGCAGTGAGAAGAACAGTATGCAATACACGCAAAGCTCTCAATTTCCAGTTTGAAGGTCTCAATCACAAAGTTGCTTTGATTCAAGGAAAATCAAAGCTCTCCTGGACTCTGCAACATATGTTTGTGTTCTCAACCCATGGTCATGTGATTTCAGGTCACTCAAAAGCCACTTCTGTGTGTGTCAAGTCCGGCCAGTGTGTCAACACTATGGCTTCCCCTCATTACCACAGAGGAAAACATAGTAGCACACTGGAGTCCTGTTTTTTCTGATACATGCGCTCAAAATTATTGCATCATGGGAAGTCACATTAAGTAATAAATAGGACATTATGATGATGAGCTCCGATCAGCTCTACCTAGGTAAAAAGTCTGATGTGTGACAAACATATGCAGACACATAAGCGCAGCAGAGACAGCCAAAGACAAAATCTAGAAGATAAGGAACCATAGACTGGTGTCATGTTTGTGTTTTTCTCTTTCTAAGGTCGATGTGTGCAAGTGCATATGAGTCACCGCTATAAAATGGCATGTAAGCGTTGAAGTACCAATCAGTTTATGTTATCCACTGAGTAGAGCATACTGTTCTGTGCAGTGTATATTAAAGCATCTGTCTCAGTGCTGTTATTTATTGTTAAAAAAGAAATACACTGCTTATGTCCATAAATGGAAAGAAGCACATTTGCTACTGGACCTCACACACACATTTATAGCAAAGACCACACTCAAACACAAAACACAGTTCCATCAGCACCCGTAACAGATAGCAGCAGGAAAATTCAGCATATTCACGCACTGCACCAATGGACCTCCTGGAAGAAGGTTAGGATTAGTACTGGAAGAAGAACACAGCTTTTCGCACAAACGGCCGCATTGGATTGTAATGGTTACTACTCATCTGTTTCATCAATGTCACCTCATTGTTTTCAGAGGGTAGTTGAAGCCAAAGAAGCTCTGAAATAAATCACACTAGTGCCGGATGTAGAAGATTTTACATAAGAGGGCAAAGAGCTTTAAGCAAGGTGACAATGTGGGAGGCAGACGGTGATTTAAATACGTGCTAATCTTTGCATCACAGCTTCGAATGTGTTCAAATGCCACTGTTTGCTGATGATGTGACCAGCATACTGTTCAATCTTATCATCTAACTTACAACTGTTCAGCCACAGCACAGTTGAAATTATTTCCTATTCCAGTCCCCACATGAGAAGCTGTTGGGATCCCTCCAATTTGTAGATGCTGTTTTGTCCTATTGTCGTATGTGTCATTAATCAGGAGGGCTGGTTCTGTTCTGGGGGTGGAGCTGGACCCTCTACACATAGTAGCTGAGAGGAGGACGCTCT
>JAUMHF010000013.1:16398759-16414095 GCA_032359275.1 Microctenopoma steveboyesi
TGGTTAACGACTGGAGGGTTGGAAAACAAGCAGGGCTGCGGCTCTCGAGGCCCGAACTTGGCCACCCCTGCACTACAGCATATCTACATCACAGTCAGTACATGTTAAAGAACTGAGTTATGTAATATGAGCTGAGTTGTAAGATGGGTGAGATAAGTTAAGAGAGGTGGGAACAAGAGGCCAAATATAAATACGGACTGGGTCTGGTTCAAAAGTACAACATATATTAGCAAAGAATATAGATCAAAGTCAGTGAGGGAATCTATTTTTTTTTTATCAGAATCAGAAATACTTTTTTAATCCCTGAGGACATTATGTGGATTGTGTAAACAAAAACTGTTTTGTCCTTTATGATGTGATAATACAAGCAACCAATGTGGAGTTGTGATTCAGTCCAGTAGTATTGTCTGCAATGTGTCCATTGCTTGGGCAATCACACTGCTCTGTTGTGCTTGACAGTAGACCCGTAACATCCATGGCTAACACAAAGTCATAATCACCATAGTTATCCTTTCTGTGGTTTCCTGTTCATGCACATGGATGTGCATGTGCTATACTTTCCACATTTTTAATGACTCTGACTCAGTACCACCCAAAGACTCATACTGTGAGACTCCTATGAAATACACATTTTGCATTATTTTACACAGGGATCTAAGGCTTCAGCAAGCCATCATGAAGCTCACCTAATGTTCTACAAACTGTACCAGTGGTATTGTCACTGCCTTAGTGTTTATCATAATGTATTTACACCACTCACTTGGTAAGTAATAAAATGAATATATAAAAAATGTAAAAGTGTACAAAATTTCATGTATTTCCTATAATTAAAAAGGTGATTTAATAATAGTTTAATCAGTAGTGTTCCTTGTTCTGACACATATCTGGACCATAAGCCAGCACAGAGGGTGGAACTTTCTCTATTGTGCTTCCAGAAGGTGGCTATCTAAAAAAAAAGCTACTGTTCATTTCCTGTAGTGGGATATCCTGATCACATCTGGCCATACAGACCTAGGCCTTAGTGTAAATGTGGAATTTATCTAAAGGCAATTATGTTGACTCCTGACTTGAATACGTGCCTAAACTATAGACTTCTTTCATCTGCAGCATTACACTGTAGGACATTTCCAAAAAGTCAATTGCTCATCTTTTTTACTATAACACACATTTAGTCATTTATTTATATCCTTTCATGTGTTAACCATTTCAGACTGGTGACATAAGTACACAAAAGAAAAAAGACAAATTTATGCTGACATGGATACTACATCAAGCTACATTGTGGAACTTACCAATTTGAGTTTGACAAGGTTGAAAAAACAACATTTTTGAAGTCAAGTGAAGTCATTTTTGCCAGACATCAAACCTTGGCTTCACCTCAATGTTGAAAATAGAACAAGGATTATATCAAGAAAAGGATTGACAGTACACTGTTGTACAACATTAAAAGTCTGACTTTGGATTAATACCATCACTTACATTAAATATTTAGCATTTTCCTGAGTTAGGTTAGCATTTGTCCCTGGGTTCTCAACTATTGTGTGAAAATAATAGGACAACCTGCACAGCTGTGTGTAGGTAAAGTTAATTTTTGTTCCATTGCACAGAGTTAGCAGTTATTCCCCCTATTTCTAGTCTTTAATTAATCTATCTTCTAATTAGATCATAACATTTACTCTACAGGCATAAATGTTGCATCCATCCTCCGATCTAACGTTTATCCAAGACAATGTATGTGTCCCAAATAGAATAAGAATTAGGAAAAGCATTTAGTCAGTGATGGTCCTCACAAGCATACCATTACAAACATGTAAGTGTGTATGTCTGCGTTGCCATGGGATAAGTTCAGAAATAAGGCCAAAAGCTATTTATACGGGCTATTTCCTCTTCAGTTATGAACTCAGTCCTTTCAATCTGCCAAAAGACCTGGCACTCTGGTTTAGATGGGCTCATCACATTTTGCATCTGTTTAATCTTATCTTCCCTTCCAAAAGCTGGTGTTTTTCAATCAGCCCTTTTTGGTAAAAAGCTTGTGATTTTACCTTTTTTTTAGCTTTGTCTTCCCAAGACTCAGTGTTCACATCTGGTGAAGTTTTAGGCAAACACTGAAAATTTTAGTCATTACTAAGGTAGAGAAAGGCATGAAACATTTTTTATTTAGCAGCTCTTGCACAGTGGGAGGCTCCCACCTACCTCTGTCTTAGGGCTATAATGTCTTCTAATTTAGTGATGTTTATTTGTGAATTAAAATACAGCAGCCATAATGAGAACAACATGGATGTTTACAGTTAGCAATATTCTTATTCTGTTAAGTGCTTCTAAAATAAGAAGCATACTTTAAGCTAATATTTTATTTTTCTAAAAAATAGATAAACCACAGATTTGGATTTTACAAAGTTATGAAGCTGTTAAATACTGAGTCAGTATTTAGGTTCTGAGCTTCGACATACATTAAATGATGTAGAGAAACAAAAGTCTAGTTAACATTTAAGCTAACCTATGTGACACAAATTAGATTTGTCTCCCTTTACCAGGTCAGCAAGAATTGGAGATATTTAAAAAGACAAAAACTAAATACGAAGCAGACAAGCCGGACAGCTGGCAAAGAAGAAAAAAAAACTAAAGAAAAATGTTTTAGGCCCATGAGGAGTTATAAAATGTGTTGCACACATGAGGAACACAGCTGCATACCATCCTTTAGCAATCCCATTTCTTTGATTTCCCCCACTCTTTTAGGGATTAAACACTGATACTCTGGAACAACACCAAGCAGACAAGATGTTCCACAGTCATGGGCATTGCAATGTGGTCTTTCAATGTCAGACCTGGATAATAAAGTAAAGTATTACTTAACTATGACCTTTAGGTTCTACTTGTTGTATGTATATGTGTAGATTGTCATGTTTTATAAAGAGTGTGCTGCTTGTTCTGGAACATACTGTATATGTTTTATGATTTCCTTGGAGCAACTTACATTATAGTCCATTTCTCATTGTTATTACCCTCTTCAGAACTCTTACTTAAAGAGTAGCAGTCAATCAACAATGTACTGTATATATGCTAAATGAAACAGCAGCAACATCAGAAGCTAAAATAAAATAGGAGACCTAACTTTTAGTTGTGTTTTGTCAAGTCCTTGGCTGAGAGGATTACTAATGCTGGAGCACATGGAAGCTGCCAGATTTGCAGAAATAAGTCATGTCTGTCCATGTTTCATTATTTAGTTATTTCTCGTATGTTTTTAACAAGCTGCTTTGAATGAAAGAGCTCACTAACATGGCCAGTCACATGATGCATGCATATTTCCATAACCGTTTTGGGTTTGGAAAGCCATTCTGGAATATTCCTCTCTCAGTTTTCCCATGGCCAACCTCAGGCCCCTGTTGTACAACTTCCCACATGACAACGTTGGAGTTAATGACTACACCTTCTTCCCGCACCACCCACTAAATCTCTATGGGAGGTAAACTCAAAAATAAGACCAGACACTGTAATTTCATTATCACAAGCAAAGCTTCTTTGTGTAAAAATATAACTTTACTATAAATAATAACTTCTTTTAAGTTCTCATATCTCAAAGACATACCTTGTTTTTGACAATCTTTCTGCAAAATGTTTTTTTTTTTCAAAAAAGTAGCTGCAGTTTCTTTGGCTCCCACTCATCCCCACAAATAAGCCAGGGACTGAATGTCTTTCCAGCACTTAGCTGTTGCTGTAACTTGCTTCTGGTGTATCACATCTCCCTCTCACCCTGCCAAGTGCAGCCACACAGTCCCCGCACTTCTATTGCTTTTCTGACTCACCAATCTGACTGAACAATGCTCACCATTGAACTCTCGACGGGTGCCTTTAATGACAACTGGAATTTATAAATGTTTTAGCCAGTAGCCATGAAAACTCCACATTGTATTATATTGGTACGAATATGAAAGAATGATTATATATAAATATATACTGCATAAGTAAGATTCAGATGAAAACATGGTTTGTTTTCTGGTTCTTTACTGTCCTGAAAAAGCTCCTCAGAGTTGAGGATGTTAAGAAGTGGTATTTACCTTTAGAAGTTTTAATCGTCATGATTCGGATAAGTGAGTTGGTTGACTTGCTTGACATCTGGGAATTATTTTTGCTCATTAAGCTTACAGTTTGTGTTCTCCTTTCTATGTCTACCTTTTCGATGTCACATTGTTGACAGTGTTTCACACTATAGAGGAGAGGATGAGGGAGTAGTTTATGAGACACTATTTGTGACATGATGAAAGTTGATAGAAGGAAGTCAGATAGAAGCTACATGGCTTCCGAACCAGCTGTTTGCAAGCGTACAGTATGCAGCAAAGCATGAATTATTGTAAAGAGCATCTAGCTTGCTGTCATGGCACAACATGTATCTTATTAACTTTAGCATGTAATCATGAAAACCATATTATGCCAGCAGAGCACTTCGCTCTCAGAGTGCGGGTCTACTTGTGGTCCCTAGAGTTTCTAAATGTAGAATGGGAGGCAGAGCCTTCAGCTATCAAGCTCCTCTCCTGTGGAACCAGCTTCCAGGTAAAGTTCGGGAGGCAGACACCCTCTCTACTTTTAAGGATAGACTGAAAATATTCCTTTTTGATAAAGCTTCTAGTTAGAGTTGGATCAGGTGACTCTGAACCATTTCTTAGTTATGCTGCTGTGAATTTAATCTTTGAGTTTGCTGGGGGACCTCCCACATTACAGTAAGCTTCTCTCCTTCTTTCCTCTCTTTGTCTACTTTATGTCATCACTGCGTGTTATTAACTTTGTTTTTTCTCTCTCCCCTAGTTGTGCTCCATGCTCTCCCACTCTCTCTCTTTCATAAAATATCCTCAACCTTTTTGCTGTAGTTATTGGTCCTACCAACCTGCCCAGTTCCTTGTCTGCTGCTCCTTGTTGTTTTGCTGTCCTTTTTTTCTCTCCTCTGTCCACTCTCCCCAACCGGTAGAGTTGGATGGCCGCCCACCCTAAGCCTGGTTCTGCAGGAGGATTCTTCTGATAAAGGAATTTTTTCCTCTTCACTGTTGCCTATATATTTATATATTGTGTGATGTCTTGCACTGTAAAGTGCCCTGAGATAAATTATGCTGTGAACTGGCACTATAGAGATAAAGTTGAATATAATTGAATGAAAAGCATTAATCATCTTAACATAGTGTATACCATAGTGCAACAAGATTCAAAACTTGAACGTTGCTCTAATTTTCACTCATGGGAGCATTTGTCAATGTATGGCACAACAAAGGTGTCCCCGTGGTAGCAAACCATACACAACTTTTAAAGGGCTGTTTATATTGTCGTCATAAACTTGTCCCGAACTGGACCCGATCTCTCAGTCCTACAAACAAACTGAGCTGACGTTCAGAATATTGAACAATTTCTCAGACCAGGATGATCTCCAGAGGAAATCAGAACGTGATCATCTCATCAAGGTCGCTGCTGCAGGATAGAAGTTAGTGTTTCTGTTTGGATATTTATGACCCGGTCTGTAGAGATGCTACAGCGGGAAATGTTCAATAATTGAATTGTACAGGAAAACGTGTTTCTGTGCACATGACAATTAACATTAGGTTTGTAATTTGATTTTCATGGGTGTTATTATTTTGTTTTATTTGTGTCTCTCATGCTGTAAACTTTGCTCAGTAACATGTTGGGGCCTGTCCTATTATTATTGCACCTGTTTGGTTTAAAAAGCTCAGCCTTGCAGTTTTAGAATTTCTATTTACAATTATTGCCGTCAATGTGGGTGAATTTATGTCATGTAATAGTATCAGCACACTATAACTATAACATTACATTTTATGAGTATAACTGGGGCTGTATAGTTCCTCTGTAAGAGGGCCCCCCAACAAAGTGGAGCCTAGGGGCCCACAACTACCCTGATCCTTCTCTGGGTACAGTGGTTCCCAGCTCTGGTCCTCAATGTACACTGTTTGTGATTACAATGGCAGAGAAACCTAGTAATGGAATGGGTCTAACCCTAACCCTAACTCTAAATCTTCTTTTTCTTCTAAGGTTTGAAAACAGGTGAGACTGCAGCCTACTTAAAGTTTAAAATCTAAGAAACACTCTGAAAGATTACATTTTATCAAAAAGTGTCCAGACAATGGGTCTGCAGCACAGATACTGTGTAAAGGATTCATGTTGGATGCTCGGGGGAGAAAGCATATGTTAAGCATTTATTATACTAAATATTGTTTGCTATTGTCTTGTGTAAATATTATTTGCTATCATATTGTGAATGTCATGGAAATCCTGTAAATTTTCTTAGCCTACTTGTTATTTCCACAGTTCAGTTTAAAAGAAAGAAAAGTGTCACTGGCTTTGAAATAGTTTGTGAATCAATGTTGTCAATTATAAAAAAGATGATTCACCATGATTCACTAAACCTAAGATGACAAGCTTAAACTTTAAGTTACACAACACATCCTCCAAAACAACAAAATACATCTTTTGTCAATGCCCGTCTGTCATTTGACAACAAAAATAAAATAGTTATAAACCTAAACCACTATGGTTAGGGTTGGGTTAGGTTTAAGCACAAACACGCATTTGTTTAACAATTTCGGTTTGGGCTAAAAGCAACTAACACTGACTGTTGGTGAATTTACAATTTTATATTTCAGTCTTATTTTACTCTTGGAATTGTAAAGCATTAATTGAAAGAATAAGAACATCAGGTTACAATGCTTGCATCAAAAAGAAAAGGAGAGAGTGAGTTTTAGTTTTTACTTCATTGTATGGAACATGTGACTCAAACTATCCCTATAATAAGCCTTTGTCAATTCTAACGAATTTCATGTAAGAAAAAAACAGCAGTGTCCAGCTGGGAGTGTGAAAGGAAACTTTTCAAGCTCAACTACTCCGAAGTTTGAAAGTGGGGGATTCCCATAAACCAACTGGCATTCTAATGCCCATTACAGAACACACAAAGAACCTTCTCTCAGCACCAGCGCATAGACTTTCTTCACCTTTAAGTGTGATTCAGATCCAATGCACTAACTGAAAAAGTCAGTAATTACCACCAGTTACTGATTCAACTAGCTTATTGTGTAATGCAACATATTACAGTCACATGTGGGACAAACCTAAATCATTTTAAGCATGTATGTTACATATAGAAATTAGCAGTGGGATGGTGGTGTTTGACTCTGTAAGGAAAAAGCATTCATGAAGATTTGGCTCTTTGCATTGGCTATTGGGTAGTGGGTGGGGAAGGGGAATCTGACTATTGCCATTTCCTGATGTTATGGCTATATCAAAGCACTTAATACAGAATACTACTTTCCAGTGATTACCAGAGAAGACAGCCAACACTCCCACGATAATCCCGGAGGAGATAATCATCTGTGAGAAAGGCCCTAAACTTACAACAGTGAAAAATATCAGCAAGAGAAGAGGTGCCAGAACTACATAATGATGACTGGTCAAGAGAAAAAAAAGGTGCTGATCAAATTTGTGGTTGGGTTGAAAACCTTCACTCATTCCTCCTAAATGTTTAATTTGTGACAGAAATCTAGTTTAAAGAAAGAATGAATCAGGTTATGACTTCTGTGATGTGATCTTATCTCCACAGGCTCTGTTTGCCTGCATTGCATTTCTAATAAAACCTACATAGATACCACATATAGAGTTATGTAATTCATTTGTCTAGACAGTGTGTTTTAACTGGAGGTATCATAAGCTTAACTAGTGCCACTTTTGCATGTTCAGTGTGTTTACTTCAATCCTGGGTGTATACCAACAGAGGGAGTTTTTGTTCTACCCTTTCCCAAGATCCCTTGCAAACTCAATTGCATGCCACTTTGAAATAGTGACATTTTATTGATTATGTTTTCTTGTTTTAACTTTTAACGTTTGCCGTGAATCCTTGACAATAATGAATTACATAAAATAATATATTTTCTATTTCTCCAGAAAAGGTGGACTTGAAGCCTTGACCTTTCCTCCGGTGTCTCCATGAGGTTAACTGAAATGTTTCAGTTTTTAATTTCCAGACCTAATATTGTTTTGGTTTACTAATATTTTATTTTATATGAATAAAAACCTGGAAACCAATGACCCCACTCCATATTATTCCACTCTGTGTCATGTATGCTCAGTGCTGTTTAGGAAGTGTTAGAGGATCTGCTCCTTACCTTTTAATACTGCTCCATCACAAGTGTGGAAAGTGTATGTGGTACATAAGCTGCACCTCAGAAAGGAAAGCGTGGTCATCAGGACAGCAGAGAGGACAGTTATTTATCCCTCCAGTTTTGTTCTTTAGTCTCTAAAGTCTATAACAAGCTCCATGGTAGACTTTAACTTATTTTTATTATGTGATCATTCCTGAGTGGGTGCATTGACATTTAAAAATGATAATGGTCACAAGTGTAATAAATTGAGAATCCCACAGGAATCTTCACATCATGTAACCTATCCGTCTTTTAAAAAAAGTTTGGACGTCCCTGCTTTTTACATAGTTTTCAATCTTGTACCACAAAACTCTAAAAATTCTACTCTATTGCCTGGGTTAACTTGACATTGACAAAGGGTTAAATTCACTTGTATCAATTTAACACAGTTGCCCCACAAATAATCTTGCATAGGACCCTAAAAGACCTAGAAACGGCCCTGCACGGACATGTTGGCTGTCTTTCTACTTTTCTGTCTTTTCCTGTTTACAGTTTGTGCAAATGTTTTGCCTACTTTTTTTAATAATGTTTGTAATTTTACTGTGTGTTTGCATATCCTTTATGTTTATCCTAACTAGTGTTTGCACACACCACATTTGAGGGTAATAAGTAATTGCTCCTCAAACCTCATAATTGGTTGTACCCCTTTTGGCGGCAACAACTCTAATCAAGTATTTGTGATAACTAGCAATGAGTCTTTCCCACCCTTGTGCAGGAATTTCTGAGCACTTTTCTTTACAGAATGGAAGGACTTCCGAGCATAAATAGCCCGTTTACGGTCATACCACAGAATCTCATCAGATTTAAGTGCAGATTTTTACTAGGCCAACCCCAAATCTGTAATATTGTTGTTTTTTGCAATTCAGATATGGACATGCCGGTGTGTTTGGCATCATTGTCTTTTTATTTTGGAGGCCAGCCACTCCTGGGAGAGGTCACCACTGTTTCAAGGTTTCTGCATTTCTGGATAATGACTGTGGTTGGCTGGAATCCCAAAGTCTTAGAAATGGCTTTGTAACACTTTCCAGACTGACACATGTCAATTACTTTTTTTACATTGGGCCAAGCAGGTATGAATATTGATTTTGCCTTAATAAATTAAATCACTGTTCAAAAAATTGATTTACCCACAATTAGTTTAGGTTTGTTTTAAGTGAAACAAATATACAAAGAAAAGTTTAAAATCAGGAAAGACGCAAATAATTAACAACAATTTAGGTGGATGCAGCAAACTGGATACAATGACTAAAATGCTAATTAATTACAGATAATCTACACCTTCAGTCCTCTGTATGGTCACAGCATGCCCAGATAAATTGACAGCAATTGTTTCTTTTTTTTTTTCTTCATTCTGTTATATGTTTTATTGCATTCCACTGCAGCACAGGGAAAGTGAAAATCAAATATGCAAACTGGTTGGTCATGTTCTGTCAAGGATTTTTATACACACTAGCTTGTTTGCACTGGGTGTTATCCAAGATAAAAATGGGAATTTAATGCAAACATACACTCAGAGATAACTGCAGGAACTGACTGTGCAGAGTGTTTTTCTGATCAAAGTCAGAGAAGGTCTGTTGGAGAATCTTATTATTTCAGGGGTAATCCCACTAATCTGGCAACTTATATTGAGAGAAGTAGTTTAGTTTAAAAAATGACTCCAAAACACAAACTTGTGGCAACTTGGTTTTAAAAATCATACATGTGAACATTTGTAAGTTCACTCACCTAGAATGAGCCTGAAGCATCTACATCATCTTCATGTGCCCATGATAAACGATACAAACTAATTGAGTTGAAGAAAGTCTTTCTCTTTGGAAGGGCCTTGCTGAATCAGTGCCTAGGATGCAGAGCAGTGGTAGGCTGCTTCACTGAGTTCCAGAAATTGCCAGCGCTGATTAAGTGGAATAAACACTGATGTTATGTTGCATAATGTTGTGGCCCCAATAGCCAGTTCTCTGACAGGTGTTTAGCTGTTTAGATGGAACTGGTCCTGGCCAGGCTTGTCTGTTTGTCTAACCTGTCAACACAATCACACCCAATGGACATCGTCTGCTCTGTGATACACTGCACAGCTCCCACTATACTTGAGTAAATCAGGTAACCAATGTCTTAGGGTCTTAGTGACGTTGTTTTCCTCACCTCTCCAGCATGGTTTTGACTTCATCATGTGTTTTTCTCAACATCAGAAAAAAAACTTGATTTTTTTCCCCCGAACAAGCCTTCCTCCTTGGAAATTGTGGACAAGGTAAATTTTACTACTTGTGTTTACACAAAGAACTCTACTACTTCTTTATTCTTTACCTTACTTTATATAACTTTACTTTACTTTACTTGGCAGACAATTTTATCCAAAGCGACTTACAACCAGTTGTTATCTGGTTACTGTGACTGTTCCACTAAACCTCTCTCTCTCACATCCTACCACATCCAGTTATTCCAGCCCTTCTAGTCTCCCCAGTGATCTTTACTTTACTTTACTTTACTTTGCTTGGAAGACACTTTTATTCAAAGTGACTTACAGGGAACTAGAGCTGGGTGTCTGGCTCAAGGACACACCTTGTGGGCGATGGACTAGGAGTCAGACGGGGTTTCGAACCTGCAACCTTCTGCATCCTAGTCAGACGCTTAACCGATTATTATATATATATATATACACAGAAGACAGAAAAACACAATGTTTTTGAGTTGTGTTTATTTGAGCCTTGACATTTTTAGTAAACATTTGCTTAAGCTGAGTAAAAATGTACATTTTTAATTTTGCTTTTGTTTTAAATGTAATTTGTGTAAGCACGATCCTGTCCTGAATACCAGCCAAACTCCGCCTTTGTAGCTGTGCAGTATGTACAGGTTTCCATTATATTTTAATAAATCTATAAAAATGTGAAGCTCTTTCTGAATAACCAGAAAGTGTTTTTAACTTTATGTACTCATGACATGAATGCACACATGAATATACATGAATGTAACATGCCTGGTTGTAGGGCAAACAAGAAAACTGGATTACTGGACAGGTCACATGGTTCAGACATAAACCAGTGTGGGAGGAAATGGGATCACATCCTGGGAGTGGAAATGTCTTCATAATTCAACTGTTTTCTTTTCATATTCAGATTGGTTCTTAGCTGTAATGAGCATTTTAGTGTACATTTCACATTTCACATGTCATCAGGTAATCCTCGCTATTTCTGTGTTTACACAGAATGCAATGCAATGATATTATGTATCTTAACGTATAAAAACACCTCAGACTTTCTAAGTTGGAAACCACAATGTAAATATTTAGCTTCATCAGTGAAAATGTATTCATCTGATAAACGAAGGCAGACCCACCCACTTTGCAAATAACAGATGTGGTCTGTCTCATAAAGTGGTACAATTAAAGTGAACATTGTGTTTATTCTTAGTAAAGAAAGATGATATAAACAGGCTTTGAAATTGTAACATTAAAAGAGTTTCTGAAGCAGATTAATGTCATAATATAAATTTGTTACTTGTCTTATAAAAATCCTACAGAATGCATGACACATGGTTGATGACTTAAGCCCAAGTGGCCTCTTCATAACCTTGTGATCACTGCACTCTTAGGTATGACCCAAATATCCAAATGCCCACAATAACTGTGTTGTTTTAACTAATTTACTACTTATCAAACTGTGGTATATATATTACCACGGAAAGGCCATAGGACAGACTGGGCAAAGCATATAGTTTGACCCTTTCGAAGTAAAGTCAAGGAAGGGCGGAGAGGAGGCTTGTCTCCCTGCCTTTCTTCCTCCTGGTTAACTAGACATGTGATTAGCATTGCTGTCTGCTACTTAGTTTTCCCTTCAGCCAGACTGGACTGCCTTCAGAGGAAATACTGCCTGAGGGCTACACAGTCAACACCAAGGTAATTCAAATGTTCATACATCATTTTATTTCATACACCTTAGCTCAAACCCGAGAGTGTTCCAATTAGTTAAGAATGTATTTATCAGTTTCTGAAACATGTTAAATTTATTGAAAGTTATCCAGGGTTATTATGTTTAAAGCTCTTATATAGACTGTAAAGTGTTTTGAAACACTTCCAAGTATACACTGTTTGCGATGTCTCCACCTTTAATCTATTTTTAATCTAACATTCTCTTTGCAAACAGAATGACTCCTTTGAACAGGCACCTGTTGTGTTCTGTGCCTCAGCTGTAGATTTATTGTAAATCTTTTGAGTTTTTTGGTTGTTCAATACAGACTAAAGTGCTGTGAAGCATATTATATTCAACATTTCCTTAATATAAGAGAATGTGCTACCAGCTTGTTCACACCCGCTAAGCAAATACAGATAGATCCTTTGGGTACTTCTTTGCTTAGTGTATGAATGTAACTATGGGAAAGTTTGGCACAATTCTAAAAATTAGATACAACTCGTTTCTCTGACAAACATGCATGCTTGTCTTACCATTAGTGCCCATTTGCAGAAACAGAAATTAGATTAGGCTACGCAGTGATTATACATGGCCTGTGGGAAACAAGACAATGATGTGATGTTCCTCAGCATTCCTTCACTTCGAAACCCATGCAGTGTGAAAACTCTTCTGACAGATTCGTGTAAAAGGCATTTTGAAAAAGTTATAAATGCTCCAAACAACTGAACCTTTATCAATATTTATTCTGGTCTGTTTTGTTTTAGGAATCTTTTATAAAAGAAAATATATAATTATATTACATAGACCATAATAAAATACAGGTTCCATTATTGTTACACAATACTAAAAACATATATATGTATTTGCACTGTATTTTATGCAGTACAGTGTCACATTACAAAGAACTGATGTCAGTCGACATGAGGAATTATGGACACTTAATTACTGTTGTTTTAAGAACCTGTCCTTTACTTTGCAGCATAATTTTTGCAGTATGATAGAACAGAGTAAGAAGTGAATGAGACAATCCATTTTTGTCTGTGAAACTGTGTTGATAAATAGTCTCTGTGTCATGTTAAATTCCAAAGTCAGTGAGACATTCAAGCTCAATAGCAGATTTAATTCCCCGTTCCCACAGTGGTGAATGCAATCAGCCAGCTCTTTAACACTCATGTCACATTGTGAGTTAACAAGAGTAATTTGAAGCGCAACACTGGTCAGTAACTGTAAGATTAAATAATCACATTCACATTCTTATATTTTTAAGATTCAAGATTTAAAAAATTATTAATTTGCAAAAAAATTACTTTTGTTACACAAGGTTTGACTCAACATCAGACACCCTGCCAGCTCAGAGGCATCAAATTATCAACTATGCTTGGCACCACTATGGCCAAAAAGCTAGATCTTTCCAAGCTAACGGATGAGGAGGCCGAGCATGTGTGGGCAGTTGTCCGGCGTGATTTTGACCTGAGGAGGAAGGAAGAGGACAGACTTGAGTAAGTTATAAATATAAAATATTAAATATCTACAGTATGTTCATTTTACATACAGTATCTGTAGCTGGAATCAACAAGGAAGCTGCAAACAAACTGTTAGATGGAGAAGCACGGGACTTGTGAAAAATCAATCACATGGTGGGAAAAACTATTTTATGGTTGCACAGAAAGTGGAGAAATCTCCACAGGATCTAGATGTCCATGTTTGCTTGTTAGTAGAAATATGCAATAAAGCAATATAAACAAGAATCATAACCTCAGATGATCCTCAACAAGATGCAAAACCCTGTTATGCCTCTAAAACACAGGCCAGAGTGCATAAACGTGGTAGTAGTTCTTTTGTGGCTTGTATGTGTATAATTGCAAATGGAACTAATTTATTGGTATTTATGTAAACTGGCATTTATTGGCTTATTGATTATTTATGCAAAGGGGGATGCAGAGATATAAAAAAGCATCTGCAGCTTAGATCACTCATAAGATGACATTTCATCATGCACCAGGCCATTGATCTATATACACAAAACAACTAAAGAGCTTTACAGGGTGGAGAGGTGAAAATGTCAAAAATACAGCGGCGGAAATTCAGATTTCATTGAATTTGGATAAATTTACTAATTTCACTAACTCATCATTTGTTCTGTATTTTGGTTTATGACTTAACTACTTTCAAAATGTAAATGTTTACTGTGTGCTTAATGAATAATTCTAATTAACAAATGTTTATAGAAGTGCATCTTATATATACTAAACTAAATTATGCAGAGGGTAAACATATCTGCTAAACAGCATGCTAACGCCGTCATTAGGAGCATGTTGACATAAGTGTTGAACTCAATGCACCACTGTTCTGAGTACAGCCTGACAGCTGTTAACATGGCTGTTAAGGATTCAATATTTGTAATGCTGACTGGACTTGAAGGGTAACAAAACACCTCCTGACAATCTGTTTTAGGTTTCCATTTTTCTGTAGTACGTAGAAGAGTATTCAGGCAGAGAGAGGTTTAATATCATTTATATACACACACTCCTCAGACTAGAACTGCAAGTCTTTACCTGCAGAGTGGGGTCTGCAAAGTGTCTGTACGTCAATATGTAAACAGGAAAAAGTGAAGAGCAGAGCAGAAGAGAAGTGGCGGTGGGGGGTTTTTTGTTTTGTTTTTTTGTAGATGTATAGAACAAGTTGAGAAAAAAAGTAACATAAGAGTTTGTGTTGCCAGTGTTTGTGTGGCTCTTTGGGATCCACTGCAGTTTAAATCGGGTCTTATTATATTTTGATTTATACAGTCAGATCTGGCTGTGCTGATGTTCTTGCCAGGACTTGGGACCCACTGCATGGGTCTCCAATACATACTTTAGTTAAGATAGTTAACCTACAACACCTGTTGTAGGTTTGACACTGTTGCAAATGTTGGACACTGTGAGCATAGCCAAATTGCATGTAACTTGAGCTGCATGCCAGAAACACATGATCCAGTTATTTGTTCATAACTCTGAGTTGCTGTAGGTAGAAAGCCTGCCTTGGCAACAGTGACTGATGAATGGTTTAGATATCACGCTGGAAGTGGATAAGATTTTAAAAGAATTTTTCCTCACCATGGGATGTGGGACAACCTCTGCACAGCTGCAGAGGAACACACTAGTGCTCTTTAGAGATCTAAAGATGGTTCACAAATCTCAAAAAGGTTTATCCAATAGCAACTGGACTTAGTAGGTTTCTTGACGACGTTTCGCCCTTCTATCCAGAGG
>JAUMHF010000013.1:16415864-16427706 GCA_032359275.1 Microctenopoma steveboyesi
ATTTACTACTTGTACAGCACTTTGGGCAGCACAAACTGTTATAAATGTGCTATATAAATAAACTTGACCTTGACCTTTTTTGGTGCTGGTACTTTGTTCCAACCACTTTTTGGCAACTTGTTTTTGGTGCCTCTTTTACTGTCAGCCAGCTAACCTCTACACTACCTCCTTTCTCTTCTCCATAAAGTTCTTGTAGCAGCTTAAACTTGTTCTATACTGCTTATCTTTAGACGGTTGACATAATACTTTGCTCTGTACAGTACAGTTCGTCTTTAACTTCAGCTGAATGCTGGCAACTAGTAGGTTATAGTTGGACCCCACCCCTCGTCTTCTCATAACTGCTTGAAGGAATCTTCTGAGTTTCTTCTCCCAGTGTGTGTGGTGCATCATTTTGTTCGTGTGACAACATCGGCTCTCCTGTCACCAGTCTTCTCTGACCAACTTGTGTCCAATTGGTTTTGCTAATACCAAAATTATGTTGAAAATCCTTTTATGGAAGGAAGTTACTCTTTTTTTTATTCGGGTTTCTGTAGCAGTTTAGTTTTTACGGTGTGGGGTTGCCACAGGCAGAACCCTAACGATTTACCAGGGCTTGGAACTGGCACTAGGGATACGCTGACATGTGCCCCTGATTTATTACATTTAAATACAATTGTTGCATAAAGTGATTACCATTGCGAGTCTTGAAGAAATAACTGCTATGCACTTATCATGGGACCTGAGGGAAGATAATTGCTTGTTTTGTTGAGTTTTGACCCTTGCATTTCCCTCACGCTGCTGTTTTCACTTCTAATGCCAGATAAAACTTTTTGTAGGATGACATGAGCGTGCAGAATCTAAATGGATTGACATTCAGTAAGATACAGAGAATACTGATTCAATACTACTCATGCAAATCTCCACTCAAAACCTAGCCAGACAAATTCAACACACCTGGTGTTCAGACTCTTTGTTAACACACTGAGGTCAAACAGCTAAGGTCTGTCTTGTCTTGAAAACATGCTTTTCATGTTTTCAGGCTCCTTTTATTACTCATAACAATTTTATAAGATCTTTAAGAAATATATTTACTATTATGACCTCCAGGGGCTTGTGTTGTTCGCAGATCTGATCTGAATCACTTTAAAAAGTTCCAGATTTTGAGACATATTTAGAATTGATTTAAATTTCCTGCAGTTGTTTATTTAGGCAAAGGTGGCCAAATCACCCATAATAAAACTAAACTTTGTGATTTAGTTTGACTGCATGTGCATGATAAAAGAGTTGTTTAACACTGATTTAATAGCATTATTACTTCTATATGCAATGGATGGAGAGTTTGAGGCATTTGGGTTAAAATTGTGCTCAGTGCTCAGTGTAGCCTCACGTTCCCCAATTTTTACCACTTAAATAAGAATTGAATAAGGAATAAGAAATTTAACTGAGATAGAGTTACATATGTATATGAATTGCCTCTCTTTGTGAGATTCTTTCACAAACACAAAGACAACACTGTCCTTCCACTTAAGCTGCTTTGGCTATAGTCTGTGCCAAGGATCTTCTTCAGCTATTTGTTTTCCATTCAAATGAGCTGTTGTTTTCTGCTCAGGCACAGGGTGTTTTCATCCGAGGCCTCTGCGATCTATAAATAGGTACAAATCATCAAGTGGTTTGCATATAAAAACACTGCAAAACCACACATGTTGTGTTTCATAACTTTCAACCAAACAACAAAGTAATTTTATTTTCTTAGTTTTAGATTTCTGATGTCTGTATATGTTTCCAGTAGTAACTGTTTTTGACTGGTTAATTTTGTGCTGTGACACATGACAAATCTTTATCATGTCCCTCTTATACAATGTGTTAGCAGGTACCTTGTGTGCCCAAAACCATTGCTGCTTTAAAAGCAGCAGTAAAGCCCTACACACTGATGTTACATACGCAGGAAAGTCAACTCATTTGAGATTATCTAGATAATCTATTTCCCACATGAATCATTTGATTCAAAATTGTTTTATAAACCTAACCAAATGATTCAAATCTACTTCAGATCATGTCATTTTTGGCAGTCTGTCAAACTTCAACCCATAGAAAAGGTCACGCTTCTGGTTTAGTTCTCTACTTGGTATCTCCACCTCCAACTACAATTTGTCTTATGTGTTTAATCTCTCAGCATCTCAGAGCTTTTCCTTAAATGTGCTTCTTCAGGAAACCTTCCTGCACAGAGATGGAAATATTTCATTTCGAGACACAAAACCTGCATTAAGTGAAGCTGTGGCAGATTTATTAGTGTGAGTTATGGTAGCAAGCATGTGTGTAAGCGTTAAATATGTAAATAGTTTATAGTCATGAGTCATGTAAGTAAAGATTTAACTGAAAACATGTCTCTATAATAGATAATTTAATTTAATTACATTTTATTGTTTTATTCAGTGTGCTTTTTTAAATTGTCTTAAGCAAAATGAAAACTTTACAAAGGTTGTATGCAGCTGGAAAATACTATCTTTTAGTCCTAATCTTCTCTCTGTGTATCTGTCCCAAAGCTCCCTCTCATTCTCCCTTTCACTAACCTTGAACCTGGAGTTTATGGTAACATGTAAGATGGTAGGAAGATGCAAAGAGAAGAATATGTGATGAGTATGTTCAAATTAGTGGCAGGGTAAAAGGGTAAGGTAAAAGGGTTCAGTTAATCTGAAGAGGGTCTGATACATGTGGATGGACATGGACAGAGAGAAGATCACCATGTATGGGAAACTCAAACACCAACAGCTATGAAGACTAACATAACTAAGCAAACAGATCCGGATTCCACAGTTTTCCCAGCAAGCAAAACTTTCACAGTAGCTGCTTTTATTCAAAAAACAAAGAAAAGCAAGGATTTAGGGAAGGGTCTTATAGTCATATGAGCCATTTCTTATGGAAGGTTTATTACTATAGCCTCCTTTTTTAATCATGGGAGAGATAAAGGAGGACAAGAGAGGAAAATAATCTGTTAAGACAAAACAACATTTTATGTTAATTACCTTACACTTAAAAAACATAATTCCTTCATAATTGTTGTATAGAAGGTAATTCTTGTGAAACATTGTTTTAGAGTACCTGCTAAAGAGAATATAGCTGCCAAAGAGTTAGATAATTGACCAAAGGTGAGCTAACATGAGACTGAATATTGTACTTGTATTCATCAGGCCAACAATCGCCTGTATGCCCAGTATTATTAGCACTTGAAATATTCCAGAGTTTTCAGTCACATTTCACAACCTGCTATTGGCATGGAACCCCTCTTGGTAAACAGTTGCACTTGTGTATGCCTTTTAGATTTGCTTGCACAGTATCCCTGCTTGGAAAGCTTGATCCTTGCCTACAGCAAACATATTACGCAAATCAAAGATCTTCATCTTGTACAGCAGATCAGTGGGATTTCATGTTTCAGATGAGGGCAGATTTAACAGATATTACATTTAAATCACATTGCCAATAGTTAGCAGCTGTATCTGCAAAAGGTTATGGGATAGTTACAAAGTATTCTATTATCCCAACAATCGGGACCATAAATCAAAAAGTCTGGCTTTAAGAAAAAACTTAAAAAAACAATAAGCAACCTCTTATCCACAGTGATAGTTGTGCCAAATTCTACCCATGCTGTGTGACATTTGGGACTTATCTGACATTTTCCTCTCCCCTACTGTCAGCATCTTGCAGTGCTGAGTGAGGCAGTTACTTTTTCAGTTCCCGACCAGTTTACTTGCTGACGAAAAGTCAGTGTAATGTGTGTGTGTGTGTGTAACAAGTAAATTCACACAGAGGAAAGTGTTTTTGAGTAGTTTAGTTTTAGTCCATGATTTTTGATGCTCTTGTTGTAGAGAAGGGAATTAAGCATAACCTTTACTTCATTGCTTGTCCTCATCCCTAAAAGACACTGATGCAATTAAATACGTTTTCTTTTTGCTATCTCAGTTTGCGCACAAGAAAAAGTGTTGATTCATGTGGAGGAAAACAAATTAAAGGCTAAATAAAACAGTGTTATGATAATTATAGTATAATCACTGAAAATGAACTTGCTCATGAAAAACTAGAACTGTGACTATAATGTTTGTTACTAAATAATTCAATACAGCTTGTGCTTGAACTGACCACTATGTTATGGTGCATTTCTCTTTCTCTTTTTTACTGTGTAACAGAACGATGGCAGTGTTTTAGATAGTAATATGAGGCTTCACCAGAAAGTGTATGTAATTGTGACTGATGTCATTTACCCTCAGACAAAGGCATGTTCTGGATACATGTCTTGGACTCTTCTTGAATAAGCTGTCCCAAACTGTCTCACGTTTGAATTGTGTATTCTCCAATCTGCATGTTTCAGCTCTTTTCATACATGCTCTTAGAAGGCCACCACATAATATACCAGTGTTCTGGGTGCTTATCTTGCTGGATCCCCCAAAAACTGTGACTGAGATAGAGCTTCTGACAATGTCCCCTATTTCCTCTTTAGAGATATAAGACACCGATTGCCAGATGTGGCAAAAAGAAACTAACTGAGTCTCCTCTGCAGTTCACAGTAGAACTTTTATTTGAAAGCTTAATTTCTTCATCTTAACATTCTCTCAGAATGCTCGTGGTTTGTCAGTATGCATTTTAGCAAATTACGGTCTCTCACAACATGAATCATGCAGGGCAATTTAAAGTATCGTTTTTTGTAGGTAAAAGACACCCACATGTGAAGTTAGGGAATAAGTGGGAAACAATCTGGTAACTCTGGTGAAAAGAATACACTGTATATTGTTAGTACTTTAAACTACTGGGTGCCCACTTTAAAATTACGGGGTAGGAGCGTCAGATCTGTGCATAAATCATGAAAGAGTCTGCCTTTTAACTGTGTGGCAGCAGAGACTTTTATTCTGTGTCACTGTAGTCAGAGAATGCCAAGGAGATGTTTTCTATAGAGAAACATTTTTGCCTGTGGTTTTGGCTTCATCTCTGCTCAGTTTTGGATGCTAACTGAAATAGTTTCAAGATAGGTTACAGTCAGAAAAGATGCGCTAAGTTTAATTTCTAAAAACGCCCACAGCATTATGTATCATGTTTTAAATTTGATATAGTGTCAGTAAAGGTTCTCAGTGACTTTAGTGGTCTCTACTGCTCATGTTATTTACAGAATATTATTTGTTTTCTCTTCAGTTTTCTCTTTCAGTTTTTCTTTTTTGCCATCTCATTAGCATTCTTTGATGGCGTTCCATGTACGTCCTGCCTGCTAGCATCTTCCACCATGCTGTTATGTGCTGAATTGTCTTGGGTCATCTTTGCCCAGCCTGCACCTGGGGTCCTGGTGTGGTAGACTCCAGCCTCTATTGATTTTGTACTTAGAGCTTGTGTAATGGTTTATAAATGGCGGAACCCAGGAATCACTCATACACCACTGACTTAGATTCAAAGGAGTTTTAATCGGAAACACAGGATCACACTAAAAGTAAGGAGACAACAGAAAATTACTCACAATAGGAGGACAAAACTAAAGGGAGCCAATCTTAAACAACAAAAAACAAAACTTAAGACTCCAGGAAACATGAGGGAGGCAGAAAACAGAATAGGGGGGGTAACCAGAATTACAGTGAGATAGCAGGATCAGAGAACGGGTGAAAGACAAGATGGATTCAGGTTGAAACAGCAGGATTGAAGACGGCAGACTCAGAAACAACAGAGCTAAGGGATGGAACGACAGGTGATGAACAGCAGGAAACAACATCATGGAACGAGTGAAAAGGACATCTGACTATGGTAGTGACAACAGATATACGAGGGCCTGACAAGGTGAAAGTAAGGCACAGGGAACACAAGACAAGAGACTGCAGAACTTTCCTTAATGGTTCATGTTCTTGCTCCTCTTCCTTCTTGGATTTCTGTTGTCTGAGGTATTCACTAAGCATGTCATCAGTCAGGGCCATCTTCCTGATGTATCTATGGATCTTCGATGTTTTATCCTAGATAGCGGCTTGGACGCTCACCACTCCTCAGCCTCCTTCTTTCTGCTTAGTGTATAATCTCAGTGTGCTGGATTTGGGGTGAAACCTTCCATGTATTGTGTGTCAGTGGCTTCCACCACCTCTTTTGGTCATCGTATTATGCCAGCTGTGTAACTAATGACTGGTAAGGCATTAATATTCATGTATCTCTCAGGTCAACTGCTCTCAGTCTATAAGGGCTCATTAATCTCTAGTTGTAACAGTAGTGGTTTCCTGCGAATGTCGGAACATTGAGCTAGTAGTTGTTTTGTTGTTATTCTTGATGTTGCTTCATGTAACCTCTTTCACTGGGGTACGTCTATAGTAGCATTCCAACAGTCCCTTGCTCCATCTCTTGTGTATTTGTGTCTCATTCTTGTTCCGGTTGCTTACTTTTTATCTGTTTGTTCTGGTTCCCCAACATTACCACAGATCCTAATAATCAGGGCAACATCTGAGCTTGCCTGACTATTCACGCTGCCTCATCTTGTAACACATTTATCTGTCACTATAATGTATTTCCATCTATGTAGATTTTTCTCTTTTGTAACTAAATTGTTCCATAGAATGTGCTCCCTTTAACAAGGCTGACTTAATATTTACACAGAGCTGCCAAAATGAAGCCACGTGTTGCCATCCATGCTCTGACTACCATCTTTTCACATTTGCCAGCCAGCCTGTGGACTCATGAAGTTCTCATATAATAAAGTGGTATAAGGTTTGTTATTCTAGCTGTCAAAACACAAAATGAGTGATAAGTTAGGAACGTACCATCAAATATTCCATTAGAGCTCAACAGTTAATAGGTTTCAGAAAACTATGCTTATTAGCTTTGCACGTGAGTCAGATGAAAAGTGTAGGACTTGGTTAGCTTGGCCCACCATTAATACTAAAGTCAGAGCAAACACATCTAGTCTGACTTTCCCTACAGTTCAAAAGTACAAGTGCTAGGACCTACTGTATAAAGCCATTTCATTTACATGTCAACTTATTTATTTAACCCATGCTTGTACAGTAACTACACTAACACTTACAGTATCCCATTTATCCCAAATGATATAAATAATTTAATTGAACCCATATGAAAACATGATATATTAGTTAGCATCAGACCTGCACAGACCTTCACTGATACTACTCTGATAGTTGTGCATATTAACTACAACTTGAATACACAGAGTAATGTATTTGTGTTTGTCGGCTAGCACGGCTCTGATGTTTTTCAATGCTAGTAACACTTTCAAATGCATCAAAACAATAAATAATCTCATCTTTTTGGCCAAGGGATATTTGATGCCATCAAAATGCTCTTCAGACAGAATCATTTAAAAGAAAAAGCCCTTTTGTTTTAGCCAAGGATATGATGCTAGGTGTGAAATGAAATCTGCCACATGTATTTTTCTTAGACTTGTTCATTGGTTCACCTATGATGCAGCCTTTGAATACAGTGTCTGTGCACTAAAATGTGCATTTACTTTTATATAACTTTTTTTTTCAGAGATCTAAAGACTAAGATTGAGAAAGAGGACACAAAGAGAGAGCTGCTGGGCAACCAGACCAGCCTGACTGAGTCCTATTGCATTCGCTGTCTTCAGCCTTTTAAGTTTCTGGTCAACAGCAAGCATCAGTGTCTAGACTGTCAGCTTTATGTATGCAAGTCCTGCAGCCACTACAACATGAAGGAGCTTGGCTGGGTCTGTGATCCCTGTCGCATGACCAGGTAGGAAATGACAAATTACAGACATAAAACATGAGGTAATTTACAGTACTATAATATCAACATGAGGAAAATAATCCCTGTCAGTATCTCTAGTAGGAATGCATTCAAAAAGTGACATCTCTTTTTTTCCACAGGATGTTACCATAGGTTGCTTGTTTTGCAAATTGCGGTTATTTACCTATTAAAGTGAATGTTTTACATACCCCAAATATAAATGATGCAATCTATAGATGGGGATGTGTGTGTATGCATAGATGAATAAAGAATGCTGTGTGCTGACAAAAACCGATGAAACTATCAAAATCCACCATGTGGGACAGGAACTAAGGAGGCCTACGTTTAAGGCTTCTGAGTTATCAGCCCAAGTGTACTTCTTGGCAGTGATGGCCACTGTGATACTTCCTGAAAGAGAAGAGAAAATATTCAAAGTCATCATGTGACAGGTTTTGCTTATAGATTACCTTATTATAAATTACCTTATTAGGCATAAACATCTATAAACTGACGTGATGATGCCCAGCCAGACTGACTGAATTCACCCAATCTGAGCATCTTTAATTTCATCCTGATACAGCAGGAGAAAGGCCCTTGCAATTTGATTCTCAGTGATTCCCATAAGCTGTACTTGATTCATGGATGGCTGCCCTACCACAGCTGTCCCAATGGTCATTGGCACTAATAGTATATTTTCTTAAGATTACCAGAAACATGCTGGTTCTTGCTCACCAGCACACACCTGCCTTGGTCATAAGGGTTTGATATGGGGATTAAATGCCAAGGTTAGCAAATACAGCTGTGTGGTCCTGTCCTATTCTCCCATAGAATATGTTCATTTTTGTCTATTTTTCTGTAAAAATCTGTTAAAAGAAGTAAAATTCAATGGAATAGAACTACATTGCATTAACACCTACGTTTGGGCACAAATACATGAAATAATAAATGATTACATTCAACACACTGTGAGCTAAATCTCTCCTAAACCCCTGTACCCCTTACTGCACAATGCTGTCCTGAGAAGAGAAACTGAATTTCTGAATGGAAAATAAAAAATACTATATAAAACTTTATGTATTTTTTATTTGCAGTATGACCATGTGACAGAAAAGGAAATCATTCTTGACTGTCACATCTTATTGAACATGTTCCGTCATGTTCAGTCTACGGTAGAAGGCATGAGTTTTAAATACAAGCTACAAGTAACAAATAATGAATTCTATTTTGCTTATTGTCATATAAAACCTCACACTTTGTGAGAAGGTTCAGTGCCTCACACTGATGTTACACACAAACCATTCAATAGATGTTTTAGCTGCAGTTTTGCATTCAAGTTTATTTTTTACTTCTCATGCATTTCATGAGAAGTATGAGAAGTGTATTATTGTGCATGTGACAAATAAAATCTGAATCTGAATATAGGGTTTTAGCGATAGGACTTAATACATTCAGCTCATTCCAGCTGCATGTGTAACCATTATACCCTACAGATGAGGCTGAGCATGTACAGAACTATCCTTTCATTGAACTCAGCCAGTGTCTGGAACATATCATTCCATGCATTTCATGCAGAAACTGCATACCGTCATTTCACACAGGAAATACATTTTACTATCACCATAACATTAAAAATGCCTTGTTCTTCCTTTGCGTGATAAAGAAAGTGTCTTCAATCCTTATGGATTACTTTTCTGTAATACCACCTAATCTGGTTTGTATATCAATCCAACACTATAACTTTTTTTCTCCTAATTTCCTCTAACAGGGTCCTCAAGATCGGCACTTTGGAGTGGTATCATGAAAATGTTCGTGCTCGCTTCAAGCGCTTTGGAAGTGCCAAGGTGATGCGATCACTTTTCAAGAGGCTGAATGGCCAACACAGTCCCTCTCAGAGTGACCTTGGGGGTGAGTAGTGCAATTCTTTTTGTGTAGATGACTCTCTGTAAAGAAAATAAATGCAAAAATGTGTTGGTAGATTGAGTTAAAGCTCATGTGAGGAGTATGAAAACTTTCTGCTACATTATTAATGAACTTGTACCCACTGCTCGATACAGCTCATTGGCCAACAGTCAAACACTGTGGTTATTCTGGGGAGCTGCTGTGTGCGCGTGCGTGTGTGTGTGTGTGTGAATGTTAAGTGAACGAAGGTCACTGACTCACAATTTCCATCTGTTCTGGCCCTTTTTTTTACAAGGCAGAGTTGCAGAGCATTGCTAAAAGTCTGCTTGAGCTTCCTTAAGAAATCCCCAATAAATGAAAGGTTTCAAGGAGATTCAGCAGCAGCTGCATACTGTACTGCCACTGCATGGAAAATATGTATCAGCCTTTGGAATCACACTCAAACAAGTACATGAAGTACAAGAACATAAGCTAGACAGTCCCTGTCCAAAGGACAATTACAGCAATTATAGTTCTTCAACATTTAATGTGCAATATGTAACAACACAACTCAAATTATTCAGCTCTGACAGTACAATCTAGAGTCAGTTTTCTCTGACAGTAATGTAAGTGGTTAACATACCGAGAAGGAAGTGTCAATTCAATAAAACACAGCAAAATACAATATTGGTGTATGGGGTGTAATCTAAAACATTGCATAACTCTCCGTGTGTACAGCTTGACATTAAAGAGTTTAGACTGTCCTCACAACCTATTCTTACTAGACACACTGGGCCTGAAATGTCAGTCAGCTGAATAAAATCATCATCAAGTATTCCTGCCTCCTAGAGGTATTTTTGCTTGTTAGCTACCTAAGCTACCAACACACTTGAAGTTTGTATTATTTTTAATTTTCCGTCACATCTGCCTATGAGATCCTTCATTTTTCTGACACTGAGTCACCAAAATGTTTCCTCTTGTCTGTTCTCAGATAATCAGCAATCGTCAGTAGACCTCCAGTAATGTCACAAGGGTTTAATCTTTTCCATCTTTCTTTTTTTTTTACTGCTCTGGCTTCTCACAGCTGTCCTCGAGTGTTTGGTTTTGTAGTCCATAACTGACCAGGGGGCTTATTGAAAATCTGTCTTGTGGGATACATTTAGTGTTTGCTGTAGCTTGGAGAGTGTTACTACCACTGATAGTCATTTGGTAAAAAGTCCTGTTTATGTTTGCAGCTCATGTTTAAAGTCTGATGGTATGATGGTATGAAGGCTCATCAAAACCTTTCCAGCACCTTTCACTCTATTTTTGAAGTGCACATGCCTGTAGTATTTACAATTGTCATTGCAGCTTGTTGTATATGAGTACAATTTATTATTTAGTCTCCAAGTGAGATCATAGCATCAGAGAGCGATCATCGGAGATTAATGAAATATAAAGGGACAGCCAGGACTTCTGTTACTGCTTATGCTGAGTCACCCTTGAGAGTTTTGGGAAGGGATACAGAGAGAGTTGGTTGGTTGGCTTAACCCAGTGGCCCTTGTGATCATCCAGTCACATGTCTCCCATTCTGTGCACGGAATTGCAGGAACCAGTCCTGCTGGGCTCTGGAGACCGGACTCAGAGAGAGATATAAAGAAGAATGGGAACAAAACCTTTTTTTGTGTGTTTGTCATGCACTTATGTAGAAAACAGCGTGTAGTTCTGACACCTAAACGTTTCTGATGCTGCTGTTAACGCGTGTTAACAGATGCGTTTTGTTTAGAGTGATCACGAACTTTCCACATGTACAGATTCATGTGACCACCTGGATTAAATTCAACCCGCATGACTAAACACTCACACACACACATTGTTCAGCTGTCTTTTCACTGTGTGTATACTGCTGTGGTCCGTTGGGCTCACAAAGCTCAGAGGGTGTCATCCTATTTGACAGTATTTTGTGGATATAAGAAAAAACTAACTGACTTTTACAATAGAGTCTTTGTTCACATAGGATGCATAAAAAAGGGTTTTAGAGTTGAACTCAATTAGTTGGCTAACTTCAAACTTGGCTCCTCACGTTGATGTTACTGCTGCTTCTGCTTCTGATTATTATTTTATGTGGAAAGTAACGACTACCTGAAAAATCTCAGTTTGCTGGGCTATTTGTTATGGCTCATGAATAGCAAAGTTACAAACCTAATCTTACTAATCTTTTTTTTTTTTTTGGCCTGTCAGTAACACAGATGACACATGAGTACGTCATGTATGTATAGCTGTGTAGTCATCA
>JAUMHF010000013.1:16427806-16438433 GCA_032359275.1 Microctenopoma steveboyesi
GTCGCACGCAGCTGCCAGAGAGACCCCATCCAAGAGCCCCCAAAGCCCTGCACAGGCCAGGACCACAGCCCCAGCGCCCCCCAAGCGACCTGCCCCCAGGGAGCCCCCAGACGTACAACGCCAGCACTAATCTTACTAATCTTGCTCATATGAAGCATTCATAAATTGAAATAAAACACATATTTGATAGCTGCTGTTGGCAGGAAGGACTTCCTGTACCTTCATTTATAATGGCAGAGCTGAACATGTCTATGACTAAATCTGCTCCTCTGTTTGACCAGCTGGCTGTGGAGAAGATGTGAGCTGTTCTCCGTGATGTAGATGCAGTTTGATGAGCTCCCTCCTCTCCACCACCTGCTCTAAATGTTCCAGTGGAGTCCCTAGCACAGAGCCAGCCTTCCTGATCAGTTTGTTGGCCTCTCGCTCAGATGCTGCTGCTCCAGCACACAGTAGCAAAGTATATTAAACTGGCAAAAAAAGACTGTCAGTAAAGTCTGCTCTGTCCCTTCTTGTTTATCTGTGTTACATTTACGGTTTGTTGTCAAGGTGGACATCCGGGTATTTGTACCCCTCCTCCACCTCCACTTCCTCTTTCAAGATGGACATGGTGTGCACACTGGTTCTGTTCTCCACAACTCCTGTTCTCCTTTGTCTTGGTCAAATTTAAGGTCAGGTGGTTCCTCCTTAACCTGGTCCTTGTCTTCCTGCAGGAAGGTTATCTCAAAAAAAGTTTAATCCAATAGCAACTGGACTAGTTTGTATTCTTGACAATGTTTCACCTTTCCATTCCAGAGGGCTTCCTCAAGTCTGACTCGATGTCGTCAAGAAACCAAACTAGTCCAGTTGCTATTGGATTAAACTTTTTAGAGATAACCATAACCTGCATGTCTGAGAACCTTCACAGATATTCTGCAGGAAGGTATTTTTGAGAAGCACTTCACTGTCCTGGTTAGGAGGATGCTGTCCACTCAAAAGTTTGTGTTTACTGTGATAAGAACTTGGCTTCAAAGCCTCCTGCAGAGTGTCAATAGCTGTAGTAGAACACTTTGACATGTGACCACAAATCCGGGAGAACTGGAAGTCAAACCACCAACCCTGGGGCTTTTAGGCAACTGTTCTACCAGCTGAGCCAAATGTTGCACCTTTTTTGTCATTGGGATTTTGATGCCAACATCAGATATCCTGTGTTCACATAACAAAGTAATCCACCAATAATAACGCTTGCTTGTACGTGATTCAGTTGCTTGCAATCTTGGTCATTGCACAATTTGTGCCCAGATATTTCAGACTTTTGTTAACTGGCCTGTAAAGTTTCATAACCCTCTAAAGATCTTAGAGTCATTTAAACCATTAGAGAGGCCCTGAAGACCACCTGTACATTATGCAATCATTTGTCTGAGGAAATCTGAATATGGCATGTCATGTATGATTAATGTTTACTATCTAAATTAGTTTTCACAATATTATCACAAATGGTTCAATTTAAGCATGCACACGGTTTACAGGCGCCACAATGAGTTAAGTTAATGGTTCATATTTATTACGGTGCAAGTTTGCTTACAATAACATTTTTTGGGACTTCTTAGGATGGTAAATCCAAACAGAATGATACTGTAAATGTAGTCTGAACATTGACCATTCTCTGTAGATTATTCTAAATGGTTAGATAAAACGTTTGTGAATGTCTCATAGTGGATACTATATTTGGGAAGCGACCAGAAGGTTCTGTTTAGGCTGGCACAGTGAATGCTGGTACTCTTAAATGTACATGAGAAAAGCCTGGTAAGTTTTAGTCAGGGAGAGTAAGTATTAAAAAGATTTTAGTGGCTTATCATGTCTGTTAGGACTAGGAGTGTAGTGTTAGTAGAAGTAATGGTTGTGTTTTTAGTATGTTCTGCACACATGTCAGCTGGTTCTGTAGCAAAAGCCCAAATAGTATAAAACGTGTTGAGAATTACAAAGATATCATGCCGGTCACATGCTGTTATGTGTGCACCACAAATCTTCTCAAACGTTATACACACTAACATGTCTGCTTTCCTTATCAGCAAATGGACACGAGGAGCATAGCATGGATGCAACAGATTCCCAACACTACAAAGAGGTACAGCAATGCTTTTTTTGCAGTCATTTTGTAGGTGCAGAGGTTTCCGTTAGTTTATGGTCAGCAGAAAATATTTCCAGATTATGCAAAATAAAACAAGAAGCAGATATCAATTTGTTCTAAAACAGCAGATCATTCTGCTCACAATATACGAAGTCCACTAATTGATTCATTTTCTTTTCTTATGTGCTGCCCACACATCCCACATGCTTCCTGTTTTGAAATCAAATGATGCTTTAGTGAGGCAAATCAAGCCTCATCTGCAAAACACACAAATTGAATTCAGCTTCGAATCAGCATTCTGCATACAGCTTGAGTGTTTACACGCACTTTCAGCACTGATTTTCATCATGTTGACAGGACGTTCCTCTGTTGAAAAGCAGGGATATTTTCCCCAACGGGTTATCTGTAGGATCTAACCTAGTCCTTATGACTTTTAACTGGAATGTCGTCTCCACTGGTGACGACTGAGGTTAGGAACAGTCTAACCAGCCCTGGCTGATGTGGATTGTGTGTAAATACCAGGCTGTCATACAGAAAAGATTCTGAGCTGAGTTGAAAGAGCCTCTGGATCAAGGCCTGGGGTTGTAAAATGGGGGCACTTAGTCCACTGGAATTTGTCATAAAAACCCAGGCTGCTATTGTTTAAACCACATTTTCACTGCAATGTAGGAGTTAAGCGTTGTTTAGCTTCAATTACTGCAGTGCTGGTAGAAAAACGTTGATAGGACTCTCAGGCTCTGCAGGGTTTCTGGATGCTGTGTCTTTGTTTCCAATACGAATACTGATTATTTATATAATTTATGAAACTTTTAATGTCTGTTAGACCATCTGCAAAAAGCCAAGTGGTGTTTCATGATTCATCCCTGGGTTGATTTTTCACATAGAGTTCCCTCTACTGTTTCAAATAAAGCACTGCATTTTGAAACTAATTTCACCCTTTGAAAGAAATTGTATGCCAAGTACCGGTGTTTTCGGAGGTTTGGTTTAGTGCTATCCTCTAGGTCACGCAGCCAATCAGCATTGAGAATTCTCTAAAAAGTTTGTCCCTTTCATTAGTTAACATACATTCAAGTTACAAAACCCAGAATTAAAATATTCTGTTGATTATTATTGATGTTTCTGATTTGTAGCCATGGTGTGAGTAGTACCAGAGCATGGACGTACTTACTTAAAAGCATAAACCCTCATTTTAAATATTACTTAAGGATGAGCAGTGAAAATATTGGCTCAAACTATTTGTACCAAAAGAACTCTATATGCAGAGTGGTTTCTTTCACATTCATAAATAAATCACAGGATTATGATTACTGATGCATTAATGTGCATGTGTTGCCGCTGGTAATGATGGAGCTGATTTTAACTGACCAACTAAGTCTGATATTTGCCTTTAAAATTTACTGAAGTTAAAGTGTGGTAGCAGATAAAAATTATAAATATCTAAGCAAATACTATTCTAAATATTTAGTTACTATAATACCTAATTTATAATACAGTTATTCTACTACTTACCTGTACAGAACAAAAGCAAATCTATTGGACCACCTTTTGCATTTAAAACTAGGTACATTGTTCAAAGCATCTTACTGCAGTTCATCTGTGGATTTGTTGCAGGACTCTGTGATACTGAAGATGGTTCATTAAGGCTGTGGCTAAATATTTGAGGTTGTTGTCATGCTGAGTGAATAAGAGACCTATTAGATGTCTCCTTGAAAGTGATTGGTAAATATCTAAACATGTGAAAGTACCAAAAGCTTTGTATACTTTTATCACTGCCCAGTTTACATACAAATCAATGTGTTAATAGTTTGCCTGTGTTTTACAGATAGAGCTATGACATTTGTCATTTCTGACAGCTGGGTTAGGAAATGCAGTCTCAGCTTGATAATTTGTTGTGTATTTGTTGCACAATAGATTGAATGGGACCCAGATATTTAGAAGAGTGTTGAGACCTTCAGAGCACCAGTAAAAGTTGTTAATCATCATCTCGCTTTATCAAAGATTACTGGATATGTACAGTATCTTTCAAAAATGCTTTGTTTTGTGACTCCGGTGTAATCAGAACACTGTAAATAATTGACTGGGACTGTGTTCATCAGCAAGCTAATAAAATGAGCTTTTCATTGAAATTGCTTTGTGTTTGGTAATAACCTGTCTATGCAATGGAGCCACTAGTGTGTAGAGGTGAAACGTCTTTGGTGGTGTTAAGAATTTATTTGGGATTTTATTTTTTCTCTCTACTGTCTTCAGACACCTATTTTTACCTTTTCATTTTTAATCTATCTGTTAATGTTTTATTCTTGCATTTCTTTACTTGGTGGTGGTGTTCTCCACACTCAAAGATAAAAAAAGCCAAAAGGCGTCTGACTGTCGACCCCTTTGATATTGGTCTGGGCTGTGACAACACTGCAGGATCAAGAAGATGGTCAAATCAGGTAGAAGTTAGACAACTAAGCATAGTTAATTCTTTTGTTTTTCCCCAAGCCAAACTAATGTGCATGTGTTCAGACCCCCACCCCCACCCCCACCCTGTCTGTTTCTCTCTTTGGGTCTTCTGCCTTTGCCAAACATTGTCTGGTTTGACAAGACCATAATGCATTGGAGCTGAGTCATTATTCTTTAAAAAAGGTTCCTTGGCAAAAAATCTTACTTGTGTACACAAACCCTAACACATATTCATATTGGCAGTTTATTAACACAATGCTCTTACAGCATTTCACCAGGAGCAAAATGTCACAAAACTCCCCTGTTTATATCTTAAAAATAGATGCGATGCTCTGTGAAAGCGAGGTTTGCAGATGCAGTCTTTGCAGAAAGCAGCACACCAAACTAATGCCAAGAAAATGTCTTTGTCATAACAAAGTTTGCGTCAACCTCAGTGGCACTGTTTACCTCCACTTCCTTCTTGTGCTATACTGTTAATGTATATGTTTATCTTTGGATTGTGTATATTTTTTCCGCTCACCACTCTTCCTTCACTTACAGGCCTCAGGGTCCAAAGACATCATGGTTATGGATGTGGGCACGAGTGAGCCTGCTCATGCTGAGGCTGATTTGGCCTCTGTTTTGCACCACATTTGGAGGGAGAAACACAAAGATTTAGACATAGAAATGGCTCAACTGCAAGGTAAAGGACAGAGTCACAGATCAGCTGTAAACACTAGTGTAATCTAACACATTTTTGTTGGCATAAAACAAACATATCAATTTGTTATAATATGGCTTGCTTTACTGAATTAGCTTGAAATTAAGTTAATTGCAAGTCATAATAATTGAGGAATTAGTTAGTAGAGGCAATTTCTGAATGGGAATTGTTGAAAACACTGTTCATTTATAAAAAATAAAGTGCTTTTCGTGTGAAAGCTTAACCACACACTTACTGCTGATTACTTTCTTACGACAGAAAAAGAAATTTCAAAAACAATAATGCTGACTCATTATTATATACTCATTTTATTCTAGGTGAGTTTGTTTATGCAGAAAACCAGACGGTTCCATCTCGGTCCATATCCCAACTCAGTTACTCCTCGTGTGGCAGTGGAAGTGCAGTGGGCCCCCGGGGTAGTAGTCTGTATATGGCCGGCCCCGATGACTCAGAGGAGGAAGGTGACCACAGCCAGCCCTACATACTCTACCAGTCTCATCTTGTCCCTGGTGGCTTCACTTCTCAGGAGAGCCTGCACTCAGTCAACCCCACTCCACAGGTCTTTAATATGTTTCATATTAATTTCTTTCAAACATCAGAACAAATCCTCATTTCATTTCATTTACTTGGTGCCTTCTTTGGGGTATTCATAAATCAATTTTTAATGTTTTTCTACATTGTAAATTATAGTTTAGTTTTCTGTGGGTAGAGAAAAAAATCTTTAGTATTGTCATTCACTTTGCCTGTACACCACACGTATTAACATACTGTATCCAGATACCCAGAAATTGGATATATGTGGTTTAGTGTTCAGCCTCTTTACATAATCAAATCCCTTTTCTCACAGATATTCTGTTTGATATCAGTCAGCTTTAAGCATGTGAATATTCCACAGATGTATTTTAATGATGTTCAATAAAAGTTTAGTGTTGTTTATGTATGATTGTTTGACTCAGATTTAACGTCTTTGAAATGCTTTAATGCTCATGGAATTTTAGACGGCAGATGTTGTATAAATAGGCAAAGAGCTAAATTCAGCTAGTGACATTTGGCATAAAGCCAACTGTTTTGGTATAAACATATATTGTTTTGAGTATTAATAACTCTGAATCAAAGGCTGTAGTATATGACGAGTAACTGACAAACAGATTGGAGGTTAAAACCACTATGTGAAGGATAATACCATTAATATAAAGTCTAAACTAAATTCTGCATCATTTGGAATATGTGAGAGAGATCATTCTAAATACCACATGACCTATACAACAATTAATTGTGGTTTTCAGTGATTTTCAAGCTTATATTTCAGGGGTATCTAGCAGTGCATGTTGGAGCGCTAACACATAAATTTAAGTTCATCAGACTGACACGTTGAATGATAATGATGTAGGGGAGACAGCTGCTAGATCAGAAAGTGGGTAACATACATTACATCAGTGTCTATTAATGTGTAAGCACACAACACAGTCCCTGGAAATGACCACAACAACTGTTGCCGGTTTGTTCATGCAGAGCAAATAAAAAGCAGACTTTGTTTACCGTTAATTGGGCTGATTTTCTTACAGCTGTCAGAAATTATTTAGTCCATAAATGTCCTGATGTAAACTCAGATTTTTAGTTGAGGTTTCTTTGAGGTGACTCAGACATATTCTTTGAGATAATGTTGTACTATGAATTTTCATCCCTGATGATCTATATCAGAAGATGTCTTTAAAGTTATAGTAGACAAAGGATGTGAGAAAATGAGAGATTAGGGTCTGCAGAGGAAGCTCGCCATGACAGCAAAATGGTTAGTGTTATCACACACTGTCCTGATTTCCACTGTCAATAGGTTGTGTCACTGAAATTTGTCTCACAGCTGGGCAACACACTGGGAGACACAAATAGGATATTGAAGAAACCTTCAGCACACACATGTGCCTGTCAGACATCATGAACATGATACTTATTACTGGCTACAAGCTACAAGCTCAGTCAACAAGAACGGGTTTTGTGTACATATGAGATAAAACAGCGAAGAGCAAAATGGCAGTATGTTTAATTGTTTAATATATACAGTAGATGAGTAGCATCGAATAGCAAGATAAAAAATGAGTAGAGAACCAAAACAACATGTGGAGCATAAAGGGTATTACTGGTCACTGGTTTAATGGAAAATCCCTGACCACAGTTTCCACAATTCAACTCAACTCAACTAAATATCTATGGGAGATACATTATATAGTATATTAAATAGTGGTAGCAAAGTAGAAAATATATTTAATATTTGAAATACATTTAAAAAATTGTACAAAAATGGCAAGAAATTGGGTTAGCCTAACCTAACCCTAACCACCAATTGCTTTACTTGTACTATGCTTTCATTTCAGAGTGCAATTTCCAATAAAAAAAACTGATCAATTTTATCTCAAACCTTTGAGCGATCAATGCAAGCTACCAAAGCTCAAAGTTAAACCTTCAGAGATGAACCCACGTTTAGTCCGGCCTTTACCATGGATGTGGTTTGACAGGAGCTACAACTAAAACCGACTTTTCAGACTAACTAACAATTATAGTATTTAGGTTTAGGAAATACTGGGGGATAGATGTGGGAGTCCTTGGAATTAGGATGGTTAGAGAATCTGGATTTGGATGTGCTGAAGTCTACAAAGAATTAGACCAAGGAACAAATCATGGCAAAAAAAGTCCCTTTCACATCAAAGATGCAGTATGTCTGCTTGACTTCCTGCCTTGAATGTGACTCTTCCTCTACCCAGATGGTTAAAAAAAAATTTCATTATGAATCATCTTCCAAGGATTTTCTGGGTTGTTTTTGTTGCAATTTCGGTCAAACCATGTTTGCGAATTGTTAATACTATCCAATGTTTTTGATGTTCTATCTGCTGCTTTTTCTTTGGTAATTATAAGTCATTATCATCTAACATCTTGTCTCTCTCACTCCCCTTGTCTCTTTCCCAGATCACTGACCTGGACAGCCGCATGTCAGCCATTGAGGCTTTCCTGAACAATTTAGAACAGAAGGTCAGCTCATCATATGATCAGGTAAATCTATTTCATGGGACCTAAAATTTACCAAAATTTTCATCATGATCTGGATCATTATATAATCCTCCTCATTAAAACCTTCTGCTAAAACTGCTGTTCTAGTCGGCAAAAACTTGTTAAAAGGGTATAGTATGTAGCCAGAGCAACCAGGCTGAGACTAATTTTGTTTTTTCAGCAGTGGCAGTTGGTGAAATTATTTTGGGAGGGGCACTTTTGCAAGTCCATTTTCAGATGCCAATAACCACATATCAATAGTATAAACCAAAGCACTCTTATCATGCATCACACTGCTTTAAAATATTAAGTTAATGTGAAAACACACTGTCTGTGTTTTCAGTCATTTACTGTTTACATTTCTTCTGTGTCTCCTTTAACTGAGAACATGCAGTCAAGCAGCTCACTGCTTAGTAAAACTAGAAGATGCTAAGTGGACAATCACATTCACTTAAATGTTGATAGATGCTACATAATTATTAGCAAGTCCAGTAATATTCATCAGCATCAAACATAATGTAACAATAGCATAACATAGCTCATACTCTCTCTGCTGTGTCGCTGACATTTTTTCATTTTTCTTTTGATGAAATGCGACTCCAACGTCGACTCCACGCCACAAAAAACAACTTTGAATGAACAGAACTTTAAACTGCAGATTAGTTGTTTCTCAACTTCAAATGAGTGCAGTATTTGATAAACTTGTGCTTTTCCTCTGTGGTGGAAAACTGCAGCTTTGGACTATTTGCATGTAGCACATGTTCTGCCGATTTGTTCAAACAGAACAGAACTTAAAAAATAAATTCCAACTAGGTTGCATCTATGCATGAAACACACCTTAAAATGTTTTTCTTCACGTCTGTTTTTCCTACATTTCACATCCTGACTTTTATCCGATAAATGTTATTTCCAAATGTGAAACATTAGTTCACATGTGCAATATTAGTTCTAGACTATTCCACAGTCATAGTTCATTTGTTCAAACACATTTTCTTTTCTGTTCCAACACACCAACCAGACTCCTCCAACTCCAAGTAGCACCTCTCCTCTTCCTCAGTGGGAGGACGTGGACCTAGAGGAGCAACAGCTTAGACAGAAGCTGTACGAGATGACAGACAACATCAGCGACAAAAGCCTGACCTCTGATGACGAAGACGGGTCCAACAAGCCTCAGTCACCTCAAGAGATACCAGCATGGAAGAGCCAAGACAGGAACGCCAAGCCTTCCAGATTACCTACCAGATCCACATCCAGAACCAGCATTGTGGCCTCCAGGCTTGAGGAGCAGTTGCAACAATCTCAGAAGGTAGAGCTATCAGTGGCCGTTCAATGCCAGAAAGTTCATGAGAAACATACAT
The DNA here is from genome assembly GCA_032359275.1 of Microctenopoma steveboyesi. Taxonomy (NCBI): domain Eukaryota; kingdom Metazoa; phylum Chordata; class Actinopteri; order Anabantiformes; family Anabantidae; genus Microctenopoma; species Microctenopoma steveboyesi. The sequence continues at coordinate 16,437,453 of JAUMHF010000013.1, forward strand.
ACGGCACATCTGGCTTGTTGCACACGATATAGTTTTAAAAAAGCATGGCTCATGAAATTCCACACCACCTCTGCTGAATTCCAGTTCACGAACAGACAACAGCCATAAATTAGGTCACTCTGTGCTAGAGTTTATTTTTCCTTTGCAACTATTACTCCCAGATTTTCCTCCTTTGTTGTTCTGCTAAGTTGCCTCCACTGTTTTCTGTAGGACTTTGTTCTCTTTAAACAAAGCCATAGTGCTCTTGTGAGTCATGTTATGTATATTCACTTCACTAGATGTATTGGTCTGTTCAACCTCAATGTCCTGTCTTAAGGTATCACATAACACCGGCTTAGAAGCAGAACACACTTCTCTGAAGTTCTATCCTGATAATGATCACACTGAGAAACATGTGCTTTCTTTTGCAGCATGACTGCATTGTTTCTAGTAGGACTGAAGTGGGCAAATGTCAGCTGAGATTTATGGCTTCCTCTAGTTTGGCACTTTAATCGTGACAATAAAAATACATTTCTTTTCTTCTTAGAAAAATAAAATAATGATGCCTTGTCAGTTCCTTTTATGTTTCATACTGATACTAAAGGTGTGTCAATGAGGGATAACAGATACAGGTGTTACATACAATGGTGTGTACTACAGTAGTAACATTAAAACACGTGTAATAACAAAAAACATACCAGTGACAGGAGTTTTAGCTGCATTGATTTTGAACCTTTAAATCTGTTTTTGCTGTAAATACTTGTGCACTTTTGGTTACAGTTATGAATGTAGGACTTTTCTTTAGAAACATTTTATTTTGATATTGGGGGCATTGTTGCCTTTACCTATGCACATACAGGTCCTTCTCAAAAAATTAGCGTATTGTGATAAAGTTCATTATTGTCTGTAATTTACTGATAAACAATAGACTGTCATATATTTTAGATTCATTACACACAACTGAAGTAGTTCAGGGCCTTTGATTGTTTTAATATTGATGAT
>JAUMHF010000013.1:16438460-16489596 GCA_032359275.1 Microctenopoma steveboyesi
CAGTCTAATGTTTATCAGTAAATTACAGAAAATAATTAACTTTATCACAATATGCTAATTTTTTGAGAAGGACCTGTGTATCCTTTAAGCTAAATGCAAACATCAGTGACAATGTTTACATGTGGATATTTAAAGGTAATATTTCCCTTGGCCACCATAATTTACCTAATTTAGTCTAAGGCATCACCAAAATTATTAAATTTCATTCTCACAGGAATAATCTATCTGATAAATTGTTTGATAAAAGTTCAAAGTGGTAGATGAGCAATGTTTCCACAGAACAACCTTTTTAGCTAAAATGTTACATTCATAAAATTGATTCATAATGAAATGATACCTTTTTGTTCAAATAATAATCAATTTCTGATTAATGTGGAATCTCGGTATTTCTCTTGTAGACGAACCATTCAGCAGACGCTATAGAGAAGAAGGAGCGACCCCTAGTGGAAGGTTCAAATGCTGGCTTCAGAGGCTCAGAAGCCTTATTGGTCGAGCTTGAGGACAAAGTAGCTCAAACAGCTGCTGACGTCCAGAACACCCAAAGTGAGGTAGGAAAAAAGGCAGAAGCCAAGTTAAGCTGAGCTGGCACATCACATTTGTTCTAAAGAATCAGAAACAGCAGTCACATTCTAACTTTTTATCCCAAGGTCTCTTACATTGAGAACAGGATTGCGGCTCTGAATGCTGCTGGCATGCCAGTGGATAAAAGAAGGGTAAAAAACATTTTTTGTCTCATGTCTGAATCTGAGTCAGAGTTCTTTGAATTATTTTATAAACATTTCAGCTTTTATTTAATTATTTTCTTTCGGTGCAAAATCAAACTAGTGCACACATTATTATTTTCAGAGATAGTGCTGTTCACAGGACACATTCAGTCAGACTCAGTGACTTGTTGGTCTTGGACATGACTAGCTGCTCTTTGGCCACTCCCTATTAATTCCCAATCAAGCAAAAAGATCACATCTAACTCCAAAGCAGGCCTGCCTCTGACAAATGTTTCTACAATCTAAGATGCCAAAAAAGGCTATATATTTTATTGTCTTTCTCTTTTGTCCCCTGTTGTGCGTGTTCCAGTCTGCAATCCCGATCCAAGCAAGAAGACTTTCCCAAAACTTTCCCACAAGTAAGAACTGCCACTGATGTCCCTGAGCATGATCCCCAGGGCCTCCCAACTGACTCAAAACATCTTAACCTTGTTAAAAGCAGAGAACATAATGATGTCTTTTGTGGACCAATAAACACTGTGTCCCATAGAACTGCAGCTTTCTTTTTTCCCAGCTGGATAGCACATATTCATATTATCACCATGTAGAGTAGAATATAGTGGCTATACATAACCTTTGAGGGTAATTGGATATATATTTACAATATTTATATACATATTTAAACATTGGCTCATTGGCCACTAGGAAATGGGACAATTTTCAACAATGCAATGTAATTTCTAAACCTCTACAGGCACCAAATTTGATACTTTAACCTGTTGACCCCTAGACCATTTTATAGGAATTTACTTGAAAAAGACGTACTCAAAATGAATTGAATATATCTCAGGAACTAAAGGGTTTATTTGAGCTATCTTGGTACCAAAACAAAGGCAAGACTCCAGAGAATGTTCTAAATTTCTAAAATGTAATATTTATGTCACTGAGTCAGAGTAAATGAATTTGGAACACAGAATGACTTTGTAACCGGAAGTCGGAAGTGGACCCGGTACCGGGTCCGTCAGGTTTAACGGGTTAATGTGTTTTTTGGGGGGGTGTAATAGTGGGGCATATCTACAGGGTAGCATTGTTGGGTTCGCCCCCCCCCAGTTGCCACTCTAGTTAAGTTTCTAAAGCTGTGATTGGACAATAAAATGATCAATTAGTCTATGTCTTATGGCTTACCTCTGCTTTAAAGAAGGAGCCTCTAGAACATAGATGTACAATGTAGTTGCTGTTTGTCTCCAGGCCAGGTGAACAGGTTTGTAAGGAACTCCATCTACACGGGCTCCCTGACACAGAGGAACCCAGTGGCCAAGCCCAAGACCAGGGCAACCTGTGCGGTATGAACTCCCTCTGTGGTGATGGGAGAAGTGAAGTGAAGAGTTCAATTCCAAAATTACATAGCTACCATTTGGAAGGAGCAACACACAGAAACAGGGATGATGAAATTATGCAATGACAGGTCTTTTAATATAAATAGCCTGTCCTGTGCTTGTTTGCTTTCTTGGCATATGAAGAGGATTGACACCACTGCCGTGTTTGTGTTTACACTGCAGGGGATAAGTTCAGGAAGCTAAAGCTGGATTTCTGCTTGTGCGTAAAGGTTTTAACAGTACTGTACGTGAATAGATTAGCATCAGCAAAGGTCTTCATTTCTATGTTTCTGATGCCAGTTGAGTTTGATAAGAGTTGACAACATGACAAGACGTTAACTAAAATGGGAAAGCTCACTGTAGGTCAAAAAAATAATTGAAAGACATTTTGTTGAATGCAGCATGCCAACACCTCTAAAGCTTTAGAGATGGTGAGCCCTGTGAGAATCCTCCAGGATGAGGAGATATTGTTAATGGATGGGTAGAGGGCGCGGTAGTGAGATTCAGCTGTTTCTTTGCGTGCTGCTGGCTGTAGCTTCAGATGTGATACAGCTGTGAGAGTGGTGTCAATCTTCTTTCCTATTAGCAGGAATAAATCCCTTTCCCAAAGTGTGGATAACTGTAAAAGAAACATTTCTTTCCAAATGGATGTGTTGTTGGAAATGCACTCTGTGTGGCACAATAACACTGAGCTTTAGCTTCTTCCTCTGCTGCATCACCTGGTGTGTGGCTTCCAATCAGGCTCTGTGGTGGTTTGAGTTAATTGCTTTTTTTCTTTGCTTCTTCCTGTTGAGTCAAGGAACACACTGCATATGTGAGCATGTGTATCCAACAGGCAGACTTTATTTGTTTGTTCAACTTAATAATTGATTGAAACATTGATTTGTTCTCAGGAAAGGTAAGAATCAAATCTTTCTGGTCATACTGATTTATACTTATCTTGTTTTTCTACTCGAACTATGTTAATTGTCTGGCTTTAAATAAACCACTCCATGGAGGAGACGTGAGAATGTTCACTGGTTGAATTAGATGAGAGAACATGCCTCAGTGTATCTATCCACCTATCCAGTATTGAGCAGTCATAGTTAAAGTCATCTGGGAGCCAGATGCAGCAAGATGAAACCCATTATCCAGTCTCCAGGAGTCCATGACTGATTTTCTCTTTAACGAGTAACCATCTGCAGTCTCACATGGAGTCGTTAGCATGTTTGTAGGTTTAGCACAGATACATATTATAAACCTGTTGCTATTAATGACTTTATGGCTAACATTGAGTGAATTAACCCAATCAAAGCATGAAATGATTGCGTGCCTGATTACTAATGAAACAGTAGGTCATGATCAGTTTCTCTCTCTGTCTCCCTGCAGAAACCAGTAATGAGTCAGGGCTCATGAGGAGGAGGCTGAGCATTATGTGACTGTGCAGTTGTTCTGGCGGATACGATTTGACTCCACTGGACTGGAATGGTCTAGATAAAGATTTTATTGGTTTACAGTACATTCCTGTGACTTTGTGGAGGGACTGTTTTAGGTTTTATTTATAATGCATCCTTTTGATATTGTTACATTATTTGATCATTTTTATAGTATGTGATATGCAGTAACATTGCTCTTTGTTTATAAAGGCTATCTCCTGTGTATGATTTACATTCAAAACGTGAAAGAAATGTATGTTTACCACATTGATCTGAAATATTTAGTTGGTTTGTTCACCCATAACATATAAAAAATGCTTCTACACCTTATGAAAAATAGCTTTAGTCATTTATGTTTAATCTTTATATCACTGTAACAGATTTAGAAGAAAAGTTAATAGTGAACACATAATAAATGTAGATGATAAAGTAGTAGACAGTTTTTTTTGTTTGAATCATGATTCCTTTTCATTACCTGTGTGCACATGTGGACAAATGATAACAGTAAATAAATGAAAGGGAGAAACAACATGTGTTTCCAAATGTGTCGCAAACGTATGCTTGGTAATGCAATAACCCAAACACAATCTGTACTTTTTGTTTTCACTTTAGCTACTAGCTAAAGCTGTGATGCGTGCAAGCATTTTCTGCTGTTCTCCAGTTCCAATTGCTTAGCTGTGTTGCCCTTGTCTTCAGCAGATGTCTATAATCCCATTCAACAAATCCCACTTATGTTGCTGATGATGCAGTGTCTGCATCTTCATAGAGTATTCATAGTGCAGCATTCTGCACAGGTGTGAGAAGAAATGCATCTCCATGCCAGCAGGTGTCAGTGTGGAGCATCATATGTGTTCAGTATTACTGTGGTGTTCATTCTGCCTGATTCTCACTTTGTTAACCAACACATGCTCTGGCATTTTACTTAATTTTTCCGATAACAACAAATAGCAAATGAGTCATAGTAAATTACAGGCATCCCGGCATGATTCAATGATTTACTGTGTTACACAGTTATTTCCTGCTGAGAAAGTTAATAACTTCTGCAATGATGGTGTTGTCTTCCTGTTTCTGAGTAAAAGGGAAGGTCCCAGTATCATCAAAAATAAGAGGTCATTAGGAACCGTCACATTCATCTTATTGGAGTTGAAATATCCTATTTTTATTCTATTCATGTTACTAGAGTCTGTCATAATTATGAACTTACTAATAAAGATTGTTTTCTGGTGGAAGCTGAAACTTCACATGGATGACCAAAAGGCAGAGGCGACAAGAGTTAAGTGAGAAAGTGAAGTGAGAATGTGCAGATCCAGACGTCAACGTCTGGTGTATAAACAGAAGGATCAGACAAGTAGGGAGATTCATCGCAGCCAACGTTTACAGACCAACAGCTGACTGTGACAGCAATCCTTGGCTTACTGGACTGTTTTTCATTTTCCAGTGTCCACATGGGTTCTCCTCATTTGTGGAGTTTCTGTGCAGGCTACAGCATAGTCAGGTGTTTTTTAGCATATTGCACTAGTCATGCTTTGTAACTTGTTTTTGTTATTTTCTTCACTCTTCCCCCAGTGCACAGTCAAAAAAACGTTTTCTACTACTAGCAACTCAGATTGCTCCAGCCAACCCACAGCTGTTCTTTGTCATGGTTGGAGTGCATGTAGCAAGAACTGCAAGGCAGCCAAGCAGCATTATTGTCTAGGGTGTAGTTACTCTCACTCATTGTTTCGGCTTCCAAAGCTGTGGCATCATCACAGCTGAGCATTTCATAACCTTTGTGCACTTAAAAACTCTGACCTGACTAACAACATCAGTCTTTCAACCGATTTCACATTAGTGATAATTATAGTTCATAATGGATAATATTAAAAAATACTTTGGACTGAAATAAATTAATAGGCCTTACATCTGCAACAATAATTATTTTGTTTTTTTGACAAGATTTATATTCTTATAGTTACAATCAAAGCCCTATTTTACTTTTACTACATTACATGTTTTTGGCATGAGATAATTCTTTGTTTCGCTGAGCTATTCAAACTAAACAAGGACCAGCAGGCCCCCTGGCCCTACAGAAGCTTGGTTTCAATCAGTGCAATAAAGCTGTTTTCAGAAGCTGTTTTCAATTTATCATCTAAAATGCACAGCAAGTGTCTTAAATCACTATGCAGTAAAAAGTCCATACTCTAAGCCATCTTGCAGAGATAAACAGTTCATTGTGCATGGAGTGAGCATGAGAGCAAGTTTTTCAAAGTGCAAGTGTCTTACCACAGGGGAGCTTTGGCTGCCCAAATAAAAACGAGATGCATTTTAAATCCTCACTCAGCTACTTTTTTTATATTTGTAGTATAAAAAACATGTAACAACATCATATACAGAAAACCAATAAATTCATAAAAAATAGTATTGTTAGTTTCTTTTGAAATCAAAAGAACTGCTCAGTATTTTGTCTGTTTAGCCACGCTTAGCTGAAAAACTTCAGGTTTGATGTTTAGCAGGCAGTCCATCATTGGCGAAGATAACATCCGAGACGGGCTGCTGTACAATCAACTGCAACTGAAATGCTAAGGTCCAACTTTGCAGCAGGATGCTAAAGGATTGATTCTGTCTTTACAATGCAGATCCATGAGTGGAGTCTCCTGCCACTCTGACAGACCTCCCTGCTGTGCTCCAATACACGCGTACACTCTGTGGGCTGAATCATAGCTTGGTTACAGACACAGGCACAGCCAGAAATGTCAGAGATCAAGCAATAAAAGACTTAAACAGTATTTGATAGCTGTCAAACTGCCACTTATCTCTTCTGATTTATGATACACTACATGCTGATGGATGACGTCTGCTCTCTAGTGGTGGATGAGTGGCCTTTCTTTGGGCTTTGGATATTTGTTCTGTGAAGGCCTATTTATTTCAAACTGTTTAGAGTTCCAGGTTTGCTCATTAATAATGGAGACTAACAATAACATTCATGATTGCTGGGGGGCTCAACCCAGGTAACCTTAAAACAGCTGCAATGTGTAGATTTCAATACTTCTACTCACCTATAGCCAGCAGCAGCTCACTCACTTGATCCCCCAGCAGGGCTGATGTCTCTACAAAGAATAAACCACGGTCATTGGCCAGAGCTTCTCCTTCCTATTTGATGACATGAAACAATTTGAAGTAGCAGCTCATTGATTATATTGATATTAATTGATAGTAATTAGGGAAGTTATTCTTCTTGTCTGTACCTGCACTGAGACTTGGCGATTCTGAGCCAGATCACCCTTGTTGCCAACCAGCCATATGACAGTAGATCCTGGGGTGTACTGTTTCTCGAGCTCTTTGAGCCACACTTGAGCTCTAATAAATGTTTCCTACAGAGACACAACCATACACAATTGTACATACTGTACACCAGCCAAGATAAGACACGTTTTCCTGTCCGTTCCTTTTACCCTTTTACTGATGTCATAGACCAAGAGTGCAGCGTGGGCTCCTCTGTAGTAAAGTGGGGTCACACTGTGATACTTTTCCTGGCCTGCCGTATCCCATATCTCAAAGCGAAGAGTGACATTACTGAGATGTATCACGCGGGTCAAGTAAGCACCTGATGGGCCAGAGAGCAAAATGAGACCTTTTGTCCTTTGATGGGTCTTTCAACATCCTCCAGACTAAAATATTTGTGATTTATGAGTTTGAAAAAAGAGAGAAGACTGATAATGATCTGTGTATGTTATTTAGACACAGCATATATACAGGCTAGCAATATTACCCTAGCTTAGTTTAATGACTAGACACAGGGGAAGAATCTGGCACGTGGGTGGGAAAATCCACATGACATCACTTACAAAACTCATAATTCATTATGTTATTTCAGATTCACCCTGCATCCAGTCAAGTATGTTAGGCTACTGGTCACCATATGTCACCATGAATTATGTCAGTGGTCTTGATAGTTAAGATAGAACGGTTTCAGTCAATCCAAGCCCCAGAAGAGCAGATAAATGTGTTTCATTAAATGTCCATGTACTACTTCCAGATCAATAAATTTATGAGGATATTTCACTGTTGATAAATGTTGTGTGATATTTTACTACTACCGTCCAGAGCTCTGAGTGGTGAACTCACAGCCCACAGTAGGTGATGCAGTCCTGAATTCATCCTTGACAAATCGCAGCGCCAAGCTTGACTTCCCCACACCAGAACTTCCCAGGAGTACCATCTTAACCCGGAGGGTCCGCACTGGTTTACTCGAAGTGTCACCATGGAGCTGAGTTCCTCTTGGAACCCTTGGGAGCAGGTCCCCCATGAGAAGTGAGACAACACAGATAAACAAGAAGAAAAGAATCCAGTAGTATATTTCAGCCTGGATGCTGTAGTCCTTGTCCTGTGAGCAGCCACTTCAAACTGTATGGAGGAGTTAGTCCGTCTTTTCTGCTGTGAAAGCCCCGGCCAGTGTCACCTTGTTTTACATAGAGTAAAAGTAAAACCAAAGTCCAAAGTCTGAACTTGTCAAACGCAAACAACAGGATTTCACTTCCTTGTATACGCCCACTCCTGAGCTAGAAGGCCTTCTAAGTTAGCAGGAGTCCGCCTTCTCGACTAGTTATGCTCATCACACCTCACATGTGATGATTATGAATTGTGTAAAAAAACTGACATGTTTCTGGTAAAAGTCACATGGGAAGTTTTCTGAAATATGCAAACATAATGTGAAAGGGATTAGGGGGAATTTTGCTCATATTACAACATAATAAATGATTTCAAAATGTACTTCTTAGTATGGTTTGGGTAAATAATTAGTCAGCAGAATTAGACACAGAAACCCCCCCCCCCTCCCCCTAGCCTCCCCCTAGCCTCCCCCTACACGGGGTTTTCCACAAACTGCAGGCTGTACACTGTGAACACAGGAGGGCAGCGTTGCATAAACTACAGACTGACCTGCAGGATAAAGTCCAAAATGAAACTGTTTTGCAGGTGCACAGTGTTTGCTGCAATAAAGCAGGAGAATGAGGCTTTTTGTTTGTCATGCTCTCCGTCTGCATGTTTGGGTTTATTAATGGTGCTGCTATGTCAGTCTCACTTCTCCCAGGGTCTGTTCAATTACTATACTGGAAATATATACTTCTTACACTATGGAAAATGTGCTGACATTAATAAAAACGTAACTATTGCAAGAACAAATAATCTTTTATACATTACTTTGACATTAAATAGAACCTACCAGTCAAAGGTTTGAATGCACATAGGATTTACCATGGATTTTTCATTAATGTCTTTAGCCGTGTTACTTTTGTTGCAAAAAAGTTTTTTAATGATGAGTTATCGTTTTAAATGAATAAACATTCATTAGCAAACATAACGTTCTAATGGAAGACAGTACTAAAGTTTGCTGATATTAGGTCTCTGTAGATTTGTGTGAATATTCCTCTAAAAAAACATCTCTTTCCTTCCACATTAGTCATTTGTAATAATAATGTTTCACTGTATTCCTGATATCATACTCTTTTTGTTTATTTCTAATGTTTTATTGTTTTTCTATTTCTATTTTAATGTAGTGTATACATGGAATTTCCAATTATATGGAAATGTATTTACAGTTTGTAGGTTACAGTATATAACAAAGATACAATTATTTGATTTGTACATTTCTAATGCCTCCATCCTAGTGACAGCAATGACAAGGGGCATTATGTTTTCAGGTTTTTTTTCTGTCTCATTACAATCGGCACAAACACCCACTTGGACTTATGAGTTTGTTAATATAATATGAGTTTGTTCATACACAGATGTGTATGAACTGCATCTTCGGTGGTTGGCAAAGACATTCAGTCACATTAACTTGTTTCTGTAGTGTAGTAGTTTAGGGCTAGACTTAAAACCTTCCTTTTTGGAAACTTTCCTCTTCTTCTTCTGTCTTTCTGTTCACTATCACAGCATAACTTGTGTCTACTCTCCCCTCTGTTTGTGCTTCATCCTCTCTCTCTCCCTCTGTCTCTCTCTGTGTACCTTTGTGCAGGTATCCTTGACCTTTTAGCTGGTTCTGCCTACCTGCCTCGTTGTTGTTTTCCTCTCTGTTACCTACCATTCTCTATAGGTTTTTAGTTTTTCCTCTCCTCTGGCGCCTAGTGCTTGTTCAATTGGGACTGTTGGATTTTCTATATAGTTCTTTATATACTCACATAATATATAATAATTGATCATAAAAGTTATATATATTATATATAAATATAGTATAATAGGTTCTAAACCTTGCAGAAAACCTTAAGATGACGTTTGTAATGATTTGATCATATACAATTAAAGATGAATTGATTTAAACTTTAGTATAGTCAAACTAACATTTTCAGAAACTAACAGTCCAAGTGAATGTTTGTGTCAGATGTATTGAAATTCCTTCCAGGTATTCCTGAGATATTATTTTCAGAATAATGGGACAAATATGAGATCAAGGTGACACTCACCTTTTGACACCAACATTTAATCAGTTCATCCTTCAGTTCAATATCATGTTTGTAAGAACAGTAAGGACAAACATCCTGGAAACCATGATGACAGGAAGAGAGAGTGATATATAAATAGGGCTGTGTGCAGAAATATTTATTGTAAGTGTCATATAAATGGATTATGGGATGACTCTACATCTCAATTGCACATATGCCTGATTGTGAGAATAAAGGTCCAAATTACACAACAATGATACAACAAGGTTTAAGAGGTATCTGATGAGGTCAACCCTGACTTTATTCTGTACTATTACATCAAGGTTATGGAATCAGTGTTGTATTTGACAGGCAGCCATTCACAATTGAGGTCTTGTCTGTTTCTTTAAGAAACACAAGTCTGCTTTAGAACTTGCTGTTCAACATTAAAAATAGCAGAAGGGGGTGTGAGAGAGTTCCACAGCCCATTCAGGAGCTGTTGTGGTTTCTGGTTGGAAGTGAACCCCTGAACATGTATGGAGTCCAGAGATTGATGCTGCATTCAAGTCCTCTGAGTAAACTCCTGAGCGCACATTCGACTGTGTTTTATTATAGTAATTTACAAAAGGTGATTCATACTTAGTCACAATTACTCATTCCTCCTCCCTTTTTTTTACTAATACTTTTAATAAATATAATAATATTAATTATTATCTGTAATTAGATGTCCATTTTATATAACATATATTAATTTATTCATATTTACTGTACTGCTTTTAGTCTTTTTTCACTTATAATATGTACATAGGTAATACAAAATCCGACTACACGTGAAAGCAGCTTGATTGAGCACAAGCTTTGAAGTTCGTGTGTCTGGGTGATGTGGTCCGTCAGGTGGTGGATTTGTGCCGCTTGCCTTAGGAAATATACCATATTTTAACTGCTGTTTAATCACACTGGATGTCCTTCATTTTAAACGCGACTGTTTGTTTTATTTTCCTCCAGCTCAGTCTCATTCGGCGCTGAAAGGCTCTGATTGAGTCTGTCAGTAAACGTCTCAGAGTCGCACGTGGAGCTGATGCCGCGAGGCACCGACGCAGTTTGAAAGAGCAACTCCGCCGCTCGCCCCTTGCTGCGTTACAGCAACACAGGAAGAGCTGTTCAAGCGGATGTGTGACAATGACCCATGCTCTGAACGCGACCAAACACTGCTCTCCTTTATCTCTTCGCCTTTAACTTCAACATTTTCAGCGACACATGAGAGCTGCGAGCTTTATACGCCGCTCAGTTTGGATTATTCGGCGCTGATTATTGCGCTGTTGGACCGTAAAAGTCAATCGCCGAAGTTGGAGACGCGATAACTAAGCAGAAAACATGGGGACTCAGGGCACGGGACGGAAAAGGTCTACCAAGAAGGAGAGAACCACGGCAGAAGACGATGCCCTAGATTTAATAGCGAGAGAGGTGAGTGGAGAATTTGGACATACTCAACAAATGACAGAAAATGGGTTTCTTTCTCGCTAGGCTCCTCAGACCTCAAACCTAGTTTACTGACGGCAGCTCAGCTATTTACTGATATCATTTATACTCTTCTTTATTTTTTTATTTGACTTCTTAACGTAGTAATTGAACAATATAAACACACCGCTTCTTGATTGACCTAGCCGAGCCACACTACACCTAGTTAAGCGTTAAATTGAATATTAACGCTACTTTTAATGTTAAATCCGTTCTAAACTAACATAGTGACTACATGACACATACAGTTCCTGAAGTAGCCTTTGCCCCACACTTTTACACTGATTTCCTGTCTTTCATGTACTGTTGGCTAATTTCCATTGTCTCCTAATAGAGCATGAAAACATGAAACTTGTAAAGGCACGAAATATTTTTTTGTTGCCTGGGAAGATGGTTACAAATTGGGTGTGTTTGTAAAATCTCTTCTGTGGTTGGTTCGTCTATTCTCTTGTTCATCTGAGAATATGTATATTAGAGCATGGTTTCCTGAGCACAAAGGCACATCCATGGGACAATAACTAAGTCAGCAGCTGATATGCAGAAGTATTTAGGTGATGGCTCTCAGCAGCTGATTATAATGGTTTACTCTACCGGGGTGTAAGCCTTTCATGTGCTAACCTGCAGGAATATGGCCCCAACCCACACACACAATGCATCTCATTATTGTTGTTTTCAACAGGTGCTGAAATCATGTTGTGACATGCTAAAGCTCTTCTATGGTTTTTAATCTCTGTATTATGACTCATCAAACATAGGATAAATTGAGATTTTGTTGTAAATAGAAAGTCTTGTGTGTCATCAGGGCTTAAGTCCCTTACTTGAAGTGTGATATCCTACAAGCTTTGGTCTGCACTTTTATCAGTGAGGTGTGGGACACAGGCTGAAATCAATAATATACTTTAAGTAAAAGATTTGAATCTAAAACAAGTTAAAACCTGACATTTATTGTTATAAAACAGTGTTTCTGTTTTTCTGGCTATTGTATAACCCTATATAATAATAATGAATACCTTATTGATCCCCTTGGGGAAATTGTTGTTTAGACAGCTGCTGGATCTGTGTCAGCACTATTACAGGGTTTTGGTGTCTTGTCTAAGGACACTGAAACATGTAGTTTAGGGGGGACTGAGCATTGAACCACTAGGCCTTGGGTTGGGAGACAACTGTTCTACCCACTGAACTATCATGCTGCCTACTCTTTTGTATATTAAAAGTAAGCAGCAACCTTTTATCCTACCAAGATTATTCCGTGCTCCGTCTAGCTTTGCATTTGTGTGTTGTCTTCAATTGAGAGGAAGTTGTTTCTGTGTTAACCCAACCCGGATGTTTGATCACATTTGCATATCAGTTGTAACTGACATAGTCGCGCTCTGTAGTCAGCTCTTTCTTTTTTAGCTGTGAATGACCATGGTAGAAGTGGTATATGAAGCAGAATCTATAGTTTATGGACTTTATTCTTCTCCTAACTGCTAAGTTGCCTATTTACACCACAAAAGTGTGTCTGAGGTTGCACATTCCTGTAGCTGGTAATCGTTCATCTATTTGCAGTGGTAGGAATGTTGTCTGCCAGACTAAGGTTTGAGGAGTTTGATACAGCGCAGAAACAATTAGAGTAGCAGCTATGCACATTCAAACAGGAGGTTTCCCTTTGGTGGATAAATCCTCAACTGTTTCTAATGTCAGCGAAGAACAATGATGACAGTAAAACAGTAATTGAGGACAGTTTTATGTCATAGCTGTGCAACAAAGAGAAAGTCTGTCCCTTTAAGTAATGGAGGAGTCAAGTCCCTCCCTGGCTGTCCTCTGACAAGATGGTATGTCAGCCCTGATGAGTTGGCCTGGTCTGCAAAAGAGTTTTAAAAATAGACCCTCCTAAAATATCAGCTGCTGCTGAACTCTAGTTTTAGATTGGATCTGTGAGTGGGGGATGAGGGTGAAGGAGAGATGTAGTTGCTCACCAACTGGTCATCTTGCCAGCATGGAAATAGTAATTCTGTATGGAATTAATAGTCACGGGGTCAAGTTAGTCCATGTGGTAAATATTATAAGGTTGTGGGGAGCCATACATTGTTGTAAGTTGTGGTTGATCAGTGATGGAGCAAATGAGAGAAGACCACACAATAGGAAGGAATGTTTGCAGTGAAGACTAAACTGTTGGTAACCCTTTACCTTAGGGAAACTGTGTCTGTCATTCAACTCGAGCTGTATAGAAGAGGCCATCCACTACTCCTGTATGTTAAAACTTTTATTTCAAAGATGAAAATTAAATAATCCAGAGATATTTGTTTTAGGAATAATTTAAAAACAGTCTAGTCAATTGACATGGTTGTGGCTTCAATTTTCTATTATATATGGACTCTCAACTCCAGCAGTCAGAAAAATAGAAATCATGTTTGGGTTTGGGGTAGTGTATGTTTATTCAGGTAGCCTTAGGGGAAATATGTGTTACTGTAGTTCAAAATATCGTATCAAACAAATAAGTAGACAGCAGGAGCCCTCTACTCTCTGCTCTGTTCATTCTTTGGGGAGGACAGAATGGACACACTATAAAGCTATATACTTGCTGGGAATTGTGTTGGGGGACCAGACTTGTTGAGCTACTGAAAATAAAAGTGACAGACCTCTTTCGTAAAATATGCGTCACAGTAAGAAATAACGTGTTCATTATTATGATGCTGCTTTAGTTTCACTGTCCTGGTTAATTTGAATGTGTGAAAGGATTTAGTTTCTTCAGTCTGCACTCCCACACAGTCCTGAGCACTTGTGTGTGTTTACCATAGATGTGTAGTGTAGTAGCCCACACGTTCTTCTTTGTGTCTGGATGATGCAGATGTAAATTCTTACTTATATCAACAGGTGCAAGCAGTTCAAGGTGATGATAAAGATGTGAAGACAATTTGGTAAAAAGGGTTAATCAAACCCCCCACATGCCCTTTCTTGCTGTTGGAGCGATTTCAGCACATTAATGTACAGCATCAGATGTGTTTATTTGTGCTTCCTATGATGTTTTTCAAATGGTCTGTAGTGTAGTATGGTCTTTTATTTAACTGATACCTACATGGATGCATGCATTTTATATAGCCCACAAATCCTTCTGCCTAAAAATAACTTAAGAAATGCCAGAAAATATTTTGTATATATATTATTAAAGTAACATCAGTGTTTCAGTTTTTAGCCATCTCTGGGTTTGAGAACCAATGCACACATTTGTCCCACTAACTAGTAGATAAGTTAACATTCAACCAATGAAAACATTTCATGCAAACAATCACAGATCACTAGTAACTTCTCAAATTGGAATGTCAAAGAGAAAGGAAAAAAATGTAGTAAAACAGATTTAAGGGCCATGTTGTTTTCACTAGAGAATTACCACTGTACCTTTAACCGTAACTATTTGTAGTTTGATCTGGCACAGGGAACCATGTATACCAAAAAAACTAACTTCTCCTTAAAGGCATCCAGTTAATATTTTATCTGAAAATCATACCTAGCTGCAAAAAAAGTTGAAGAGCTTTTAGTTATTCTATTAATACCTAAACAAGAGATCATTGAGGTTATATCTCTGGCTGTTTAAGCTGGACAGAAGCTAAACTTGCTTAATTGCATTTAACTGTCTACTTTGCATTTCAGGTGTACCACTATCATTTCTTAGATTTGTATTTGCTTAACTTGATATAAGGAGTTACTGTTATTGCGCACTTAGTGTCTGCTGATTTTTATGGCAGGTTCAAAGAAAACAACAAGGATTACAGATTTCCAAAGATGCAAAGCTGCACGGAAGTTGTAATATTCATTACAACTACATGAGGAACTGTTTGGTAATCGCTAAACTTTTCAAGTTGGGCCCTCAAAAAAAGTGAGTTGTGATGGCAGTCAGCACTGTTGTGTATATGTATGCTGTCCTGTCTTGATGTTGTCTGTTTAAGGCAGTGAAATCGAGTGGTATTCATAAATGCGCTTGCATCTAGCTCTTCACGACTGTGGCTTTGGATACACCACCAGCATGCCCAAATTTTTACTTGTCTGAGGAATATTTCTATATTATATATGTGATGGATTGTGTAAAATTGAGATGATTGACGGTGAGAATATATCTTCTCAATATTGAGCATATTGGCACGCTGATGTTACCGTTTACATCTGAGCACCTCTTTGTCTGTGAGCATCCTCAGATAGCCACCTGTGTAGCTGTATACTTGTAGACTGTATAGGGGCAGTTATTTTTATTGCCTGAGTGATAACCATAAAAATAACACTGTAATTGAACGTGAGACATTTCAGATAGTTTAAATCAAAATTCAAATCTCTAGATTCTACATCACTGATGC
Organism: Microctenopoma steveboyesi; assembly: GCA_032359275.1. Taxonomy (NCBI): domain Eukaryota; kingdom Metazoa; phylum Chordata; class Actinopteri; order Anabantiformes; family Anabantidae; genus Microctenopoma; species Microctenopoma steveboyesi. Next base: position 16,454,200 of record JAUMHF010000013.1, read on the forward strand.
TCAGCCCTTAGCCATGCTTCAGGTTTCTCTTAATAGCAGGTTTTCTCTGTGATCTTGATAAGACAATTTAAAGATTGGATTAGGTTGCACGTTGGTGCTTGGAAATGACAGAAGATCAGTGAAGCAATAGAGACAATGAGTGTGTAGAGTGGATTTGTTTGGAGCTTGACTAAAAGTAAGTGGAAGCCCACTGCAGGATCCCCTTCTCAGAGACCACTTTTACTACTTGGTCATCTAGACAACAAGCCATAGTAAACCCACACAGTCACAGACAAATTAATCATTAATACAGGGGACAAGCAACACAGTGATAGGAGACGAGCCAAGTCCTTACTGTTGAGTTGGTTGTACTTTAAAACTATTTTTCTGGTGTGTACACAAATTCCAGCCTTCATCTTGGCTTGGTTTGGCTAGGCTTGCCTGACTCATGTCTCCTTAAAAGGATGTGGAGGCTCTGTGTGTGTTGGCTTCCTCTTGATGACATCACAACCTGCAGAGCCTATGCAAGATTGTTATCACAAACGCCTTCCTGTTTATTGGCCTTGGTTGAGTTTTCCTTTAGAGCTTTGGGAACAGTGGGGGGTGGGGTTCAGTGTGGATTGAGCGTAGGTATTACTTTTAATATACAAGTGGATAAAATGAGGCTGCTGATGCACTTCAAACATTTGAGGCAAAGCAAATTACCAAGCAGGTATGATGTCATTAGCTTCAGAAAATAGTAATACATCGTCACTTTAGAGCATCCCATCGTGCTATCACTTATTTTCATTCATATGGACTTTTTAAGCCTATAAACCTAATGATGATGATAAATACTTTATTGATCCTCTTGTGGAAATTGTTGTTGGACAGCTGCTAGACCTGTGTCTGCGCTACTAGAGGGTATTAGCGTCTTGTCCAAGGACACCGAGACATGTAGCTTTGGAGAATCGAACCACGGACCCTTAGGTTGAAAGACATCTGCTCTACCCACTGAGCTATCATGTTGCCCTATTATTATTATTTATATTCTTTAATCAGGAATTATGATCTGGGAATTGTGGGAGCCAACTAGCTAATTACTGTAGGTACAATAAATATTTATTATAAATTATAAATTATTTGTATCTGTTTTTAAAGTACCAGTCTTTATATGTTAATAAAGATCAAAGGCTCCAAAAGACATAGTTACCCTCCCCTATGGGAGGGTGTCACTCCCCAGAGGCAAGGAGTAACCAATCTTCATATGAATGAGTGTGTCATTTCACTAATTAGAATGAAGAAGCTAATGTTGTTCTGTAAGGAAATATTTCATAAAGCTTTTATTCTGCAACCAAACTGTTGCTACAGAGCTACTTATGTAACTTCCTTTGTGGTCCTATACCCCCATCGTGCTTTTATAGCAGTGAGAGTTGCAACATAAACTGTTGCTACCCGAAGCACTGCGTTCAGGCTTCCTATTACATCCACAAGGAGAAACACGGAGTGCCCCACACTGTTTAACCAATTGGAAACATGTGGGTTACATCAACCAAAATATGTCCAATAATGATCCTCAAGTAACCATTGTACATTAGTCATGTTGTAGCAAGACCAACTTGGAAATTCCATGTTTGGATATTGGGCTGATCTTAGAATTTGAGGTATAGGTTTTGTGGTCCCACCACATTTTTCAACACTAAGACCCTGCTGCATCCGTAGTTTAATTTTAGAACTGCATGAAGCACACTATTTATTTTACTCCTGGCCTGAAGTAGCCCGCACATTTACTAACCACTTTGTTTGCACTGCTGAGAGCTCTACAGCTGTTCTGTGTGTTTGTGGTCCAGCCTGAGGGCCACGACTTGCATGGCTGTTTGAATGGAGGCAAGCAAGGGCAGGATTACAGCAGCAGGACTTCCATAAGCCACTGAAGACGCTGAAAAAAAGAGACTGAACACAGCAGCTGAACTAAAATTTCCCTCTGAGGAAAAATGTCCATTCACTTCACTCATGTCTGGCCACACAACCACTCTCTTTTGCAAAGGGGAAACTAGCTGTTTTTTTCCATATGCTCATGTTCGACCTCAACTGTCTAATAAACAAATTCTGTGGGTGTGGGTGATTGGGTGTGTATGTGTTTGAGATGGTCGCATTACAAGTTAAACTTAGTCCAACCCCCAGACGGTCAGAAATCGGTTATTTCTGTTTGCTCTCTTTGTCCTGCCTGTCATCAGTCACAGCCATTAAAATACCGGTCCATTTTTGTTGCTGAACACTGGCATTCAGGCCGTGGGAACTGAGCTCACTACAGACAAGAGTCAGACCAGGCTGGCATCTAGTTGTGGTGGCAAATTAAGACTCTGTGCCCTTAGAGATTGTCAGTAGACACATGGGGATGAAGTCGAGAGAAGCCAATCCAGCACAGCTGTCCAATGCATTCACCTCAGTGGGTTGCATGCATGACATAGGTTCATGGAGTACAATTTAAAAGCTCCTCTTTTGTCAGCAAGTTATTTTCAAGTAAAAAGATGTTGTTAGAATCTCCATTTTTGCAGGAAAGTAGCTCATTGGCTCTCTGGGGGAGACCCTACTGAAAGACTCCTGAATTAGACCAGTTTTGATAAAACCTGAGTCCATATAGGTCAATATAAATATCTCTGAAGGAAGAGGAGGGAAAGAATGTGTATTTTGCCCTAGTTACGCGCTGATAACTCAAAGACAGCCCTGCCCAACACACTTCTACTCTGAACACAATTCGCAGCTTGTCCCCTTTACAGCAGAACAGCATGCAGAAGGAAGAAAGCTTGGCAAGGTGGTGAGGACCTGGTTATTAAATCTAGTAGCAGTGGCTCATTTCTCCTTTTACAAAAGCTACAATCGTGATACATGATGTATATCATGGATGGGGCATTGTGGCCGGGCGTGTTGGGTCAATTGAATAAGCCAATCTCTGTTGTGGCGATTCAAACACTCAAATGCAAAATGCTGTTGTGTTATACAGTTTCAAACTTACTTTAAAGGCCACCATCATTTGCAATTGATAAAGTAAATTTGTTATGCAAAGGAGTGTCTTCTTATAATTTTTCACAGCGGAGATAATGTATAAAGTAAAAACAATTGGTCCAAGCACAGAACCCTGAGGAACTCCACAACTAACATTTTTGTGCATTTGTGCATCATTAATGTCAACAAATTGGGATCTATCTGAAATTTAAACCAGCTTAGTGTTTTTTCTTTAATCCCAATGACATGCATATGTTATAAAATGTCATGATCTATAGTGTCAAATGCACCTAGGATCTAACAATACTGGTACAGAGAGAAGCCCTTGGTCTTAAGCTAAGAGAAAATCATTAGCCACTTTAACAAGTGCTGTTTTGATAATATTACTTACCCTAAATTCTGTAAGGGACAGGAAGAGGGCACGCTGTAACAAATAAACACTTTTTTGACGGACTGGGGTTGATTAATATGCTGGAGCTGTAGATTACTGTGACTTCTTCACCCCTACCTGTGCTTCTAGGAATATGATGATTAATATAACTTGGGGGCACCAACTCATTCAAACTAACCTAATTCTCCAGCTACAGCCAGGTTTCAGTGAGACTAGATATATCTATCTGATGGTCACTTGTTAAGTCATTTAATAACAAGGATTTAGATGAGAGAGATCAAATTGACTATAACTCTGTGTTCTGGGCTTTACTACAGCGCTCCACATCAGGGTTTATGTCTAATAAACTCTGTCATCTGCATTCTTTTCTAAACAGACCAGGTTTTCTGCAGAACATTTTCCAGAGCCCAATGTTACTTTTAGTGACCTCCGATTTGCATCGCTGGTGTGGTGGTGTCATTACCGCCAACCTGAATTACGATTGTTCTGTACGTACGTTTATTTTATAACCTAATTTCCGAACTATAAGCCGCACCAGTTAAATTTGGGGGAACCTACAGATGTAAGCTGCAAGAGACAGACGGATGACTGTTTGGGAACGCAAAGTGTCACATTTATTAACATTGGAGACGATAATACACACAGTAAATCTTTCAATTAATGGTTCACATTTTTGACATGACGAACAACATTTGTACAGTGCACAAATAACACAACGGTGCGCTCCTGCGTCCTGCAGTCATGGTACCGTAGTAGTGCAGTATAACAAAAAACAAGGCTTACAGCGCTTGACGAGGCAATAACGTTAAATGGCTAAATTTAAAAGTGCTTGTCTGACAGTAAAGGTGCAGTAACACGTCTGCTTAACTAAATATTCAGCATGTTTTCCGAAAAGTGCCAAAATAGCAGTAACATGGTCGTTTTCTGTATCCCGCGTAATAAAACCACCGAAGTCCTCTTCGTCAGTATCAGAATCATAATGCGGCATTCCAGCTTTAACTTTGAAGCAGCATGATATGTACTTCTCCGTTTGTTATTCATAATAAAGGGGGGAGGTATGGACACTTCCTTGGCGCAAACTGTCTCGCTCTCCTACTGTTTGTCTCGCTCTCGTTCTTGTAATATATTTTGGCTCTTTTTATTTACCTCTCGTTACCTGGCGCAAACTGTCTGTCTTGCTCTTGCGCCCCTGGTGACCATTAAAACTAAGCTGCCCAGCTGAATAAGCCGCTGGGTCCAAAGCAAGTGAAAAAAGTTGCAGCCTATGGTCCGCAAATTACGATAATTTATAATTCAAACCCATTGAGTAGGAGCAGCAAATAATTTGGTTCAATACAGGAAAGGAAAACCGGTTGTCTGCAGTACCCTGACTCATCACAATCTTTAACTCTACCAACTGCTTCCTACAGAAGTTCTCTGACGACTCTGCAATAGTTGGCCTCATCACTGATGAAGACGACACGGATTACATTTATTATACCTTGTTTGCTTCTTTGATGCTCTTACCTTGTACTGCCATAACAATGTAAATTTCCCACTTGTGGAACTACTAAGATTTATCAGGTTTATCTTATCATATTAATCAGCTTTTTTTTCCCACAAAACTTCTCCCAAATTTGACATACATCAATAAAATACCTATGACATTTAGAACATGTAAATTTGTCCCATAGTTGTGTTTTTGTAATTACTTTATTGGATAGAAAATATCAAGGTATACTGTGTATTGTATATCGCCATTCAGCCTAAAAATATTGAGATATGAGTTTTGGTCCATATCGCCCAGCCCTAATGGCTACACATGGTTTACAAAGTATATTAAATGAACTGTGCTTCAATGCTTCTTTCACACTTCACTAGCTTTAGAACGTGCATGGTTTAAGATTCTTCTTGGCCAACATGTTGAGGTGTATACATAATGTTTTGATCTGTTGTCTCGCCCAAATAGTTTGGAAGTTTGTTAAAGTGAAATACTTCAACACTAACAACCTTCATTTTCTTGCCAATTTCGATGCCAGGACATTAAAAGAAATGTATATTACACATGAAAGTGCTGCAGCTTTACAGCGATGGTAAACTCTGTAGGTTTGTACAAAGTTTGTCTATGTTTATGTTGCGTTCTGAAAAGCTCTGTCAAGTTATGATAGTGTTTTCACATTAAAAGATCTGCATTTAACTTCTGCATTATTTTTAATCTGCAGGTTTCATACTGCATCTTTAAATTGTGGTTCACAGGAAAGTCTGCTTCAACTTGATATGATTGTTTGCATGTCCTGGCAATGGCTGCATTGTGCATTGTACATGATGCTGAATTCCCCAACTATTTGATGCTTACATTAAAAATATCACTTAAAGTTGATTACAAATGTCTAACATGTCTGTGAGATGTCTTCTGGCTTCTGCCTTGTCAGAGTAGCAGGATTTGTGTACTTAAGGCAAACTAATGATTAACAGTTTGCAAAAAGCTCTTAAGCCCTTGGGCTTGATGTTGGATGGCATAAGTTAGGACCAGCCTTGTTAATGGAGGATTTCATGAGCTGTATGTTACTGCAGGCAAAAAGTCTGACGTCATGTTGCTCTTTTGACAAAACCATCTTGTCACCTCTTAGTCATGGAAGATAAGATGTGTTTTTTTTGTGGGACCCTGTAGGCACGTTATTATTATTGTTGTTGTTATTCATATTAATAGGTTTTACATTTTGAAATAAGTATTGGCTGCAAAAAGTGTGATTGTCTGTTATTATTTATTTTTACAGTGGCAACTGATATCAGAACAGAAAAGTATGTTGCACATACAAGGAATTTGCTTCTGGTCATTTGTAGCTTCTCTAGGACAGGACAGACAGACAACAAATACATGAAAAATACCAAATTAAAGACAAATTATACCAAGATATTAAGATCAATAAAGAAGAGGTGCATGTAACTATATTTTATTTTTGTTCCTTTATTTTACTATCCATGGGCATGGGTTAAATTGCAGACTTAAGGTCAAGTTGACTTTTTTTTTTAAACATTAATCTGAATCGTTCCTTAATAGTGTGTGAGAAAGTGTACTTTTAACAAACTCTTGTTTGTTTTCTTGTTACTCGGTCATGGTGACTGATATTGGGGAAATGCATTAGTGCAATAGTAGGAGGGGTAATCGGGGTTACGCCTAGAGGCGAGTAGTCTGCAATCACATAGTGTCTACCACAAAGTTAGAGGAAGGAAATACACACGTACAGTACACGCTCTGAGAAAGGTCCTTTTAAGGAAAAGGCCCTGCTCTCGCCTGAGTGTTGAGTGGAGCAGAGGCAATACCTCAAATACAGAAATATAAATACATGCACACATTTACACACTGTCTAGATTGCTTTCAAGATTCTCACTCAACTGTATGAAAACAGTCTAGTTGATGTATAGTTAAAAAGTTTGATGTGTTATGTTAACAGCTGGTCAGTCTGCTCAGTCTACTAAAATGACTGTTCAGGTACTTTAATACATTTTAGGAACAATATTCTAACATAACAAATATACAAATATACATCTGTTTGTCATTTGACAGTGTCCACTTCTTGATTAAGTTGTCTTTCCAATAAAATGTCACAAATGGCATGTTTCCTAAAAAATCTGTCAAGAAGCTGGGGTTCTAGTCATACATATGTTCTGCATTTATACGTGTGTAGACTGCTGTCTCACTTCCCCTTTCTTTGTGTGTGTTTCTATTTCTTCCATTATCTCCCTCTCAGGCTGAGGCAAGGCTGGCAGCAAAGAGGGCGGCCAGGGCAGAGGCCAGAGAGATCCGCATGAAGGAGCTAGAGAGGCAGCAGAAAGAGGTAAATAAGTCAAAATACACTCTGACATTTAAACCCACGAGAGAAGTAACTCATTTTGCATAATTTCCCACAGAGATAATATGGTAGCAAAAAAAGAGAGTTTAGTTCATATATGGCTTTTTATCTGGTAGAGACTCCAAAGGTGCAGCAGTACTGCAGTGCAGTACAATGCAGCATTATTACATGAACTCCATCACAGTAAGTTTTATTGTATGCTGTGCAGTTTAGTAAAGTTTTATCCAAAATAACTGGGTAATTTCAGAAATCTTGTTAGTACACTGTAGGATCTAGAGCATTTCATTTCAATGTTGCCTTTTGCAATTAAGCCTGGGCTCTTCAACTCTGTGGGTTATAGTTTGGAGGTGTTAACAGAGTGCTATAACCGCAGCAATGAAGAGCACTTATGGATAAATTCTGTACTGCTGTACTGAAAATGTTTTAAACTAAATTCTAAATAAATATTACAGTTTGAATGGTGATTTTGTACTTGGAGAACATTTGAACATGACATAAAACTACAGATAGAAGTCAGTAGAAGTTTTCCACATACATAAGGTTGCTACATTAACCATTCAGAAACTTTACTTTACTTGGCAGACGTTTTTATTAGAAGCAACATACAAGGAGCTAGTGATGAGTGCCCTGCTCAAGGACACACCTGGTATGGGGGATGGGCCAGTCTGACTGGTATTCGAACCTGCCACCTTCTATAATGTTTTCTAAATGAATGATTGTATCGAATAAGGAATAATAATGAAAAACTAATTCACTTTATTCAGTGTTTTCTTCACCGTTTTTTTACTGTGGATCTTCTTAGGTTCCGTCAGATGGAAAATAAAGTATCTGTGAACTGCTATCTTCAGGCCTCTCCACAGATACTTTCTGTGCTTTAAATCTGGACTTTGGTTCGGCCAAATAAGGAACTAAAAGTTATTCTACCAATGAATGGTCAGAAGGGAAGAAAATTCCAAGTCCATAGTATCAAGTCAGTGGGTTTGGGTTATAGAGTCGAGTAGCAGAGAGGGTTGTTAATCATTGTTAGCTGTTGTGGTGTAAACGACATTTGCAACAGGTGCACTGAAGGAACAACGGGGAAATGACCTCAATTTGTTTTGAACTACATTTGAATACTTTTACATTTGTATAGACAAATTGGATAGATGATGGCACCCTGACTGCCAATTGGTATTCTGATGAAATCCTTATACCCACTTAGTTAGTCCTGGGTTCCTCTTGGTGCATAGGCTGTTCCTGGAGGATGAAGGAATTGACATCATTGACTGGCTCCCATGCTTGCCTAAATCCAATAGAACAGCTCTGAATGATGTTTAAGTAGATCTGATGTCAGGTTGCACATCAGACTGTCCAGAAGCTCAGTGATGCCCTGGTCAGAGTCTGGGAGAAGATACCAGGACACCATCCATCATCCCATAATCACAAGCACATGCGCCTGCTGTTAGACATGCATACAAGCATGCGGGGCCCATACAAACTACTGAGTCCATTTTGAGTTGCTGCAATGACATTTCAGCTGAACTAGCCTGACACGTCAGTTTTTGAGGTTACATTTCTTGGTAAATTCAAATTAAGCCCTCTGTAGGTTGATAATTTTCATTTTCATCCCATGATGTGACATCCTATTGTTCAAAACACACTCCATTCCATGTCATATGGATGTCTAGCATGAAATTGAGACTTTCTTAATTTTTTTATGAGCAGTGTATATGCAGAAACAGCGATAGTACTCATCAGTAAAACAATAAACAAGGGGGGTTATTATTATGTACTACGGTGTACTGTAGCATCTTGCTGTGAGGTTTAGTTCACAGTCAGCCAAAGCAATAAGTAGAAAGTCCTCAAAAAGGCTCACTAATTACTCATGTGATTGCAGCGCTTCTTATAAAGACGAGAGGCTCTGTAAAACGACTGTTATTATTAAGACTGTATTACTTGATTCATGCTGTAGCTGTTCTCTCTTTAGTTAGAATAATAATATAATACAGGTACAAAGAATATTACTAAACACACAAGGTGAAACAAAATTTGTGATTGTCAAATTTTTTTATAAATGGCTTATCATTGCTAATGGGTACTTTAGTTTGGAAGTTTTTCATGATGAATGTAAAGACACTAAACTGTTTTGCAGTCTATAATGTGTTGAAACAAGTGTTTAGCTGAAGGGTCTGTTACAGTGTTTCTGTTTCTGGTTTCCCTCCTCCGTACCATGGGGAGTCGCACTTCTCCTAGATACCTATTCTTAGCTGGGAGTAATCCCATACACACAAACAGACTTCTGCCTCTCAGCTGTCAAAACTGAACTTGATGTCTGTGTCTAGAGCTTGTTTTGAAGTGTTTAAGCTTCTAAAACTGTAATAATATGGCCTGGTGTGGGTTAAAATCTTCTTGAACCTTCTGAAGTCCACTCTTCACCACAACATTATGAGCTTTCTTGTTTATGAAGAAAGTGTATATAGTAAATTCCCTCTGCAATATATACAATAATTTTTTATTGCATACTACTACTTTAAAACATTTTTTGACTGATCAGACAAAACATGCTGAAATGATTATGATGAATCAGTTAATTGAGGGAATAATTCTTATTTCTTCAGATTCAAAAGTAGTATGTTTATCTACATAGAATATTTTATTGTGATGTTGGTGTAGACTAGAGCATATAGAGTATGTCACAAAGGTGAGTACACCTCTCACCTTTACTCACTTTAGTTTCTTTCACTTTAGACATTTGACATACTGTAACTAGCACATATAAATGTATCAGATAAAATATCCAGCTGGGAATTAACATTTTGACCAATTCTTTAAAGTCTAAAGAACATTAAAATGAATCTGTCCTGCCATTATAGCAATCCTACCTATGGATTTACAACATTGTACCATACCTATGAAACCAAAAAAGTATGATTCCACCACACCGATGGTCACAATACAGAGTCCTGTTATTTATCTCCTTTATTACTTGAGGGCTTAAACTGCTGGTGTCTTCTCCTTGTAAGTCACTTTGGATAAAAGCATCTGCCAAATAAAGTAAATTTCTATCCCTCTAATATATTTTTCTACAGACTTGTATAGTTTTTTCCTATTTAACCCACTGCAGGTGAGGTAAAGGCTGCCAGACTGATAATCCAGTCTAGCAGCCTTCGCTTATTCAGATATCAAAAAACAGGGGGCAAACTGAACCCAAACAGCAATAATCTACATCACACATACACCAGTCATTCGCACTGGATTAACATCCATTGTTAAGCCATTGTTGAGCCTGGTGTGTGTGTGTGTGTGTGTGTGTGTGTGTGTGTGCGCGCGTTAAACCCAGCCAAGTTCCAAAGTAGCTTAGTGTATTGCGGTTTAGGCTGCCGAGGAGCAGTTGTTGTCGACATGAGCAATGGGTCGCTGCACTCACAGCTACTGTCAGGACTTTAGTGTGTTTTCCCATGAGATGAAGACAGGTTTTGAAGGTGGATTATTGATTTTAAAGCAGCAAATGAGAGCCACGTGGCTGCTTCTTTAGTTCCGAAATTACAGCACTGGGTCCTGCCACGATCTTGCCTACATGTCAGGCTGTGGTCTTTATTCCTGAATGTCGAAGGATGCAACCTCTTCTGGAACCGTGAGGGCAGCAGGACGGCCGGGCGTCGGCTGGCAGGGAGGGGGCTAAGGGCTGCCCTCACAGGGCGCCCAGCAACCCCTCCGATTAAGGAGAGCTTGGTGAGTTGAATAGAACTGATGCAAAGATAAACCGATTGTGTAACCTATTTGATGAATGGGCTTATGACGGGGCCTGGCCCATTTCATCCTGGCTAATTGGGTGTCCAGACACATAATGAGCATGATAGACTAGATCCCTCAAGTCACTTATTCATTTGTTTTGGACTGTGTATTGATAATTTCTGTGCCACATTATGCTCTGGTACATCTTAGTTCTCAATTCTACGGTTATCAAAGGTAGGCAGATGTCAATAGTTAAACAGAGAAGTGAAAAGTTGCTTCAGTTGATTAAAGGAATAGGATTGGAATAATGTAAAATAGCAGTATTCTTTTACTTTAAACACAGTAATACATTGTAAGTATTGAACTTCTTAGCACTCCACTATTTAAGGCATGATGGGTTAGTATTATGGAATATGACCCCTACAGCTCGGTGTCACCTTCGTGAAAGTGAGGCAAGTGCAACAAATTCCTTGATTGTGCTGCAGAGCTAATCAGTCCTGGGACAAAACCTTTCATCTCCACTGAACCTAGAAATTAAGAGCTGTGGACTAGCATGAGGCTTTTCTCCACTATTTCGGAGTGCTCTTTATTAGGAGGCAATACAGTGGAGACATTTGTCAGGCACAAATTGATTTCCAAAAGCCAGAATTGCAAAGCACACAATCTGTGTACTTGGCGAGTAGACAAGGGGAGACGGTGATAGTAAATCTGGATTAACATACAGACCAATAGGATGAATGGTGCATCAGTACGGGTGGGGTGTGTGTTTTATTTTGTGTTTGTCTGTATCAGTCGATGAACTACAGCGAGCTCTAAGACACGCAATGATTGATGGTTTGACTTTATTTCCTTGAAATTTTACTTTACACCAATCACAATATGTTGGTAAAATAAAAAAGGTAGTCTTCAGTTTTCTGAGGATTTAATTTCAGTAATTAAGTTTCCAAGTAGGGTTAACTACTTTGTGTTTATCACAAATGGAAATTACTTTAATTTGTTGCAATTATGCATTTACTCAAACATTCCACAATTTAGATAGTCAAAGCTACAGCTGCCGGCACGTACACCAGCCACAAGAGACTGCTGCTTGGTGACTAATTGTGTCACAGGTCTACGTGGGGTTGAATCTTTGTTCTCACAACCTCAGAATGAACCCATGCGGACAGGTTGACAGAAATGAGAGGATAAAGGGACCAGCAGTGTCAGACTGAGGTGATCGGATTTACTGGATGACTGTGTTTACTTCTTGAGTGTTGAGGAACAATAAAGACTGGAACCTTTTAGATCGATTTTAAACTCTTCTTGAAATTAGATCTCAATATTGTGATTCAGCCATATAAATACTTGAATATTTGACTTGGTGTACTGATGTGATTAAGTGCAGTCTCACCTGGTTTCCTCGTGACCAACGCAATACAGCTATAAACCTTGTGTTTTTATTGATACACTTTGACTATTGGAATGTTTCGCCCTGTTCCCATTCTTAATCGTAAAATCGATTTTATTTTTCTTTACAGTCATGAGCCTTATATCCATTTTCTGACTCTCGGAAAGAAAGCGAAAACATGTATTTTCTAAAATGTCAAAGTATGCATTGGCAATGTGATATGATTATTGGGCTACTTGTGACCATCAGTAAAATATAATATAATTTAACCCCACCTCTCATCTTTAGTCATGAGACAAAAGACTTGAAAGAAACTGCGGCGCAGCTTTTTGCCACTCTCATCAACTTTAAAGAACTATGGGAAATCTCAACCTTAGTCTCATGGGTTTTTAAATCACAAGTGAACTTGTGTTCATGCTCCTGCCATGCATGGAGGCACATCACATTCCTAAGCTCCAGTAGTTTTTTGCATGCTGTCAGCCTCTATTTTACTAGTTAAATTGTTCTTTCCTTCTTGAATTATTCTTTCATCATATTGATGAAGTTCTTGAGACTCATTTATTTTCTCCTGTTTTCATGTTTGGTCTCTTCCTCTCCTGTGTTTTTGTTCCTACCCCTCATCGGCATTGGTGTGTAGATCTTTCAGGTGCAGAAGGTAGGCTGTATATAGCTCAATTTCACCTCAGACAATATCAGTGTAGGCTTATGAAGTTATCATTACAAAAGAATGGATGCTGTGTTTTCTGAACTGTTTCTTTTACCATCACTTTCCCTCTCCTATTAGAAATACTACGGCTTAAACACCAAATTAGATGAACCAGTGGACAACAAATGGGGAGATATTGAACAATGGATGGTACAGTACAGTTTGTGTGCTGTGATGACAAGACTAAAAACGTACCGTGTAATAAATACCGCATGTCTTTGCATGTGTATGTTTTTTATTTCTGTTCAAAGTTAGTGATTTTAAATTCCATTTCCATCATTTCTTTTGAGCGCTTTTAGAAAACAGATTATAATGAATCAAAGCTCGGCCATTAATGACAATCCACTTAGCCAAAGGAGCAGGGTGCCTGTTTGGCTTTGAACCGGCATGACCATCTGCCCCATTGGTGTGAGACTGCAAGGGATTTACTGTGTAAATGTACAACTTCAGTTACCTGCTTTAAATTTTACGACATTACTGGAGAGATTCAAACTAAAAATGGCAATAGTATTTGTGTGTGACTTGTAATTTCACTAAATTAATTAATTGATCTAAAATGTGACAGACGGCACCTTAAGGATAACTGATTAATTCATTATTATACATCAAACATGGAGCTAACACTGTGCTGAAACAGAGTTGTCACCATGAATTTGTTCACAGCTATGTGATCTTCATTTACTCTGTCCTGACCAATCTTTCCGTTTTGCAGCAAAGAAAAACAGCACTTGTGGTGCAGATGCAGAACTGAAAACAGTTAAATTATTTAGCATTTACTGTGCCATTTGGCAAATTTTAAACTGATTCTTCCCCCTTTGCCCTGAAGTACTGGGTTTGTTTGACTGAGTAAGTTGGAGAGACTCCACACATTGGGCTGATAACATTTAATGTTCTTTCACTATACACCATACATCACTAGGTTTTGCTATTGAAACCCACAAAAAGACAAAAGAAAAAATATTTTTTCTATCATGATTTGTTACCATAATGTCGCACTCGAAACATCTCATGAAGCATAGTCACAAAGAGCTGTTCCAGCAACCCGGGGAGAACACAGGTTAAAGTCTGACTAAATATTACCACAAGCATCACTGGGGTCATTATAGGAAGCATCAAACCACCATCAACCAGCCATATACTCTTACAAGATATGTGAACAGGGAATAAAAATGTTACTAAGAATAAAAGGCCAAGATTTAAGAAGGATTTGGAGGAAGGTGGGATAATAGGCAGTTTGGTCTATCACCACATGGTCTGAAAAAAGTGTAATAAAATGTGAGAGGAGCCTCCAATACTACAATGGAGACTCAACTGTTTTCAGAGAAAGAATTAAATGTGTTGGAATGAGCTGATTTGAACCCAAGAATCAGGAGCTTATCTCCAGAGATGTCTGCCTGTTTTAGAATAATCCTCCCTGAACACGGAGAGATTAATTTCTTTATGTACGAAGTGTCTTGAAGACGTCTTCTGTCATTTTAGTTTAATGCATGTAAATGTTTTATTGTTTGGAATGTTATGAATGAGTTGAGTTGGTACCAGTGTTTGGTCTTAATCTACTTAATTTGATGTGACTGTAATAACACAACATCCCTGAATCAGTGGCATAACCAGAAAACTATTTTCTGATGAATTTGTTATCATCTTCCACCATCCATCTTGTTGATCTTTGACATTTCTCTCCTCATTCACATCCCCTCGTCTTCTTTCTACTTCATTTCCCCCGTCTCCCTCCTCTCCTCCAGGAGGACAGTGAGAGATACTCACGTTCTACACGGATACATATGGTTTGTAGCCCTCCCTCCACCTTCCCATATGTTTTCTCTGTAATCTTTCCACCACTTTGCAAATCCAAATCTATGGTCACAGAATTCAGTCAATTCTTCAAAAACCCAAGACCTTTATTGTGAAATAACTACAGGGAGTGGTTTGTTGATAGTAGCTTCATTGTGATTTTTCATCTTAATGATAATAAAGTATATGCAAAATATACCTTACTTATATAGTACATGTAATATTTTTACCTGGCCTTTTACTAGTGACTAGTCTTAGCTAGTCAGTCTAGCAGTTTTTGGATATTTTTTAAATACTGACTTTTAATTTATTAATTAAAAAATGTTTGATTTCCTGTTTTATTTGTCCTTGAATAAATTATGTTTAGGGCAAGACAACGTCTTCAAAATCCACCGCTGACCACTGACGTCAAATTAAGCGTACTCAAAGCCCTAACTAACCATTTTCAATCTCTTGCTCTCTCACACAGCTCTCGGATGAAGATGAGCGGATGTCGGTGGGAAGCAGGGGCAGTGTCAGGGTCAGTATCACTCAAATGGCACATGCAGTAAAAATCCCATACCCGTTATGAAATAGTTTACCTTTGAGACATTTTGCTGTCTGATTTACAGAGAGTGGATTCTTGTCCTTATGTAGCCCTGGTGATGTGGAGGCAGTGTGTTGATAACTTCAAGTTTTGTCAGCGTTGGTGGTGCTTGTTGGTGGTGGTGGTGGTGGTGATGATGATGTGTTTTTTTGCACAGTCGGATGTCGATGTAGTCGGGGCTTATGGTGGAGGGGTAAGAGCTGATGTTGTTGATGTGCATTCATTTTTAACCCCCCCAATCAAAGGATTGTTGTGAATGGATTGTCTAACAGCTGGTTTATGGTTGAGTTATGGTTCCTTCGGTTTTTAATTCTGTTGCTTGTGACTGTAATGTAACAGTTATGACGCACTATGTTGGGGTAGTAATGAGTTTGTAGGGCTTCGTGTTGTTCCATTAGAACATTTTGTTAAGTTGTGTACTTTCTTTTGCTTGTGTAAAGGACTATTGACTGCTTCTGGGTCATTTTGATTTGATTTTGACTAAAAGAACATTGTGTCTTTCCTCCAACTAAAACACAGTTCTATTTTAGTCTTTGTTATGTCTTAATCTTAAGTGCCCTTTTTCTCTTCGCTATGTGGAAACAATCATTACACGCTAAATCTTAGATATCTGACAGTTTACTGGCTTGGTGAGTAGGAAGAAATCTGCCAACCAGGGTCAATTGTGCTTATGTATTTGGTTTATGTTGCCTTTTCAACGAATACTGTTAAAAATGCCATTAGTTAGTCATTCTTTACAAAGAAACTCTGACCCTCCAAACGTGAAGTATCAGAAAGTCCTTGGTTCAAATCATCTTGCTGACTGACCTTTCTGTGTGGAGTTGTTGGCATGTTCTCTCCATCCGTGTGTGCATTTTCTCTATCTACCTGAGTTTTCTGACAAAATCCATGCATGGAGGTTCACGGGTGACTCCTAATTACCGCTGCACGATTTGGGGGAAAAAAGTCATATTGCTATTATTGAGATCAATGTTGCGTTTGTGATACAATAAAGGGCACTTGCTTGTAAAATTACAGTATACAGAGAGAAATATACTTATTATACCCTTTTGATAAAACAAAGGTGGGTCCCAAAGTATAACTGTGTGACAGCCAGCTGGTAATCTTCGAGTAAATGAGAGATAATAGATTTTTGCTTCAAGCTATGTACTAATCATTTAATTTGCAGCTTTTTGTGTTCATGTAATCGCACGGCCTTTGTGACTGCGATTAGATTAGTCATGCAGCCCTACTCCTAATTGAGTGAATGTCTGTATCTTTGTGTATTCTCTGTTAGACTGATGACCTGTACAGGGTGTGTGCTGCCTCTTACCATGTTTCAGCTGGGATGGGCTCCAGCCCCTCAGCAGCCCTTGATAAGTTTGTATAGCTAACAGATTGCTTGGAGGAATGAGGAGTTCTGGTTTGCAGTGAGAAATGTTTGTCTCAATAGCACGTCTTCACCCTTCATGAATCTCTCCTTCTTCACTCTCAGGGCTCCTCCTCACATAAGAAGTCAAAGAAAAAGAAAAAACATAAGCACAAAGACAAAGATGTATGTAAAAGCTCAAACTACACCAATGGCCTTCACTGAAACCACATCAGTGTTCCTAACCCATTCGTTCTTGTTTCCCAGAAGAATGGCTATGATGATGATGAGTACAGTGTCCTCTCCAGCCGGGTTAGTATCTGTGTTGAAGTGGCTGGACAAACCCTTCTGTTTGGTCTGAGTAAAGAGAACTTTTGTTAACTGCATGATTTCTAGCTCCTGAAGAGGGAAAGTTACATGGAAGCTGCATAGTGTCACTCGTGACTCTCTTTCTATCGCACGCTGTCAGTGTTCAAAGACTCAGAGATGACAGCTGAGTGTCTTGCTTCTTCAGGATATAACTAACGATGTGTGTTGCCACATTTTGATCCACTTTACCCCTACTGTTTGCTCACTCTTGAAGTTTAATATATAGCTTACGTGTTTGAATTAGATACAACTCCTGTCTGTGTTGAAAGTAGACTGTTCCGTTTACACTATTCTTTAACATCAAATTCTAATCTGACATACATGTGCAGATATTGTTAATATTAGACTTGTTTTAGTTTCTTTATGATGTCCTGCACTGCAGAGAGCTTTTTACGGCAGACATGAAGAGGACTAAACATTTTCAAGGTTTAAAAACACCTTCCATTTCAGAGGATAGTTTTTAAAGGTCTTTAAAGTCTTTAAAGCCCAAGAATCATTTTGATTTTGATGTAATGAGGGAAGTAGCTTTTCTGCCATTGCTTGTTACTTCTGCCATCCCTCATTTTATGTTAAATTAAAAAAAGTGCATGCTAACCAGAAAGACTCGGCAGCGTAATAAAACATTTCTTCTTGTAGTAAATATACAATACATGTACAGTACATGTTTAGACCTTCTTCTTCAGTATAGCAACATGTAGCCAGTTAGCCAACAAAAATAGGGCAATCCATATTACCCTCAAAACTAGCAAAAGACCAAAGATCTAGCCTCTTAAAGTGACAAAGAAACCAAATACGAAATAATTAATATCTGAAAAAGTTAAATGACTAAATAAGCTATTCCATACTTGAATGTCTGAATCTTCCCAATCTAAGTCAGAATTGTGTCCACTAATCAGTTGGAACACCCGCTAATCTTACATGGTCTGAAGCCCTTCTTCTGTAATTTCATTCATTCCTGCCTCTAACAGATGTTTGGGGGGACCTCTGTGAAGGAAAACAATCCCTTGAATCCAACTTTTGTACCATTTGCTTCTTTGCTAATAGCCAAGTATCGATTGAACTGCATGTTATGTGTCGTTAAGTCGACTGTGAAACACAGCTGTGCGCTGTCGGGGGATGTGGTGAACTTTGGTTTTTTAGCGGTTTGATGTTGCTGCCTGTGCTCCCCAATTCTCAGAGCTCCAGACTAAGTGATGACAGCCGGGTATCGCGTGCCTCCAGATTAGACCTGCAGCCGGTGGGTGCCACTGCATTACAGATTTTAGTTTTCACTCTTTGATACAACCTATAGCTTGGCCTGTGCTACTTACGTTTTGAAGTTACACTACTCACACTGTAGATCTTGTGACGTTTTGTTGAGGCATGTTGTACTTTCTATCTCATGTGTCATACTAAAGAATGTGCATGTATTTAGTTTATTTTGCATTGAACTTCTGCAAAATGTCATCCTTGTTATGTGTGTGTGAAAACTTTGCTAAGTTTTCATTTTAGTTTGCATTGTAATTTGGATGTGCATATACAATATATAATTCTTTATCAGCCTCATCCTTTTGTCTTGGCAAGTGTGTCCAGTTGTCTAGTTGTGAGATGTATTACAAAGAAGCTACACTCATAATGTCCAGAATTGAATGTCTTTACACCTTTTCCAAAGAGCTTAATATGAAAATGTCATTAAATATTGGTTTGTGCGTTTTTGTGTGTGTTAATGATTTGCTCCGCATTCATTGAATTCCACTGTACAGTGGTAATAACCTTATACTTTTGAACTTCCTATCCTCAGACTGCTTATGTGTCCTCAGACTTGTACAGTCTCAATGGTCTTTCCTCTTCTAGAAACCCAGGTTCAACTCTCAATGGTTACCAGGTCCGTATACAGTAGCTTAACACAAAACTTTGTAGATTGACCTTAGATGGATTTAAGCAGTGACACTCTGTGTAGGGGAGTTGAATCTTGATCAGCCAGCAGCTCTATTGTTGCGTCGCTTCCATTCATTCCCACCTTGTTGCACACCGCTGAACAAGTCAGCTTTGAATGAAGCCAGATTATTGTGCACTGTATCAGGCTGTCAGGGTTTCATCATTAAGCCAAAACGCATGTAATAAAATCTGCACTGTGTGAGCATACTGCTTATATCGTTTGTGTGTGATGTATCACAGAGCTCCGTATATGAAGACAGTCTCTGCAGTGGATCTCGGCGAGTCATTGGTTCCTGCTCCCATGTAAGAATTAGCTGGAATTGTTTTGTTGGTTTGAAACGTGCGTGTCTGATGTGGGACCATGATGGTCTTTTTTTTACATTGGCTCTGGATTGATATTAATATTACTAATTGCTGTTTAACAGTGTGTGAAGATTTGGTGAGAATATGAATCTGAACTGACATAATTAAAAGACTGTGTTACTAACTCCTAATTGATATTGTTGTGTTACCTGAACTTTGAGTAACTTCAGATTAATCAATTGTCGCTGCATGGAAGTTTTTTGGTCTGTGGTTCCATTTAGATGTAGTGAAATCTAAACAAAAGTGATCTGAACCAAACCTGGCATCAGTTGAGTCTCCACGTTTGCTTGTGCTGCTGGCATTAACGTGTGTGCGTGCTTGTTTGTGTTGGATTCCACATATACACAAACACAATGTTTTGTTTTCTCTGCAGCCTTTAGAGTACACTAGTTATCGCGTTTCCAGCTCCAGAGCGTCCAGCAGGGCCAATTCTGCTCATGCCAGCCCAGTGGTGAGCCCTCACTCCACAGACACCAGGCTGCATCCTCTAGGGTTTAAATGCATTAGCCCACTCAACCAGTGGTTGTACAGTGTACATATTTATAAAGCTACAGTACATCGTGCTTAAATGAACTAAAGAGCCATCAAGTCACTCACATTTAGCGAGTAGTTAAATTCTTTTCATTCTGGCTCCTTAAGTGTCAGGGGTGTGTTAGAGAGGTAGAAACACATTTGCAGGGGACAAGCAGGTATTTCTTGTTGTGTTCAAAATCGGTAAAATGTTTGGGTGAGGTAATCAAAGCAGAACAGCAAGTAATACTACTGTCACATGATGCCTGTAAAAATAAAGGCTAATGAGAAAAATTTTGTCTTTAAGAAAGAGGGGAGTTTAATTAAAAAAAAAAACAACTTAATTTTTTATTATATAACAATAATAGTTTATATTCTTTAAGCCTTGTTGATAATGTTAAAATAATTTAGAAAACTGAGGTTTTTGTACCTAATGACCTTCTCTGTGGAATTTGGTTTCTGTGTTGTTTTGTGTGCCCCCTGGTGGCCGTCTTAGGACAACTGCAGCTCAGTTGCCAGTTTTTTGAGGAGCACAGCCAGTAGCAGTGTCCTCCCCAGGGACCTGGACGATGTTACTATACCTGACTTCTCAAACGTGAGTCACTTTGTACCTGCAGGAGGCCGCGGCTGTGATGTGAGCGGAGTTTCTTCTTGGTTGCTTTTTTTTATAGTCACCAATCATTTTTTGCATGTCGCCATACAAGAGGGCTGATTACACAATGTTTTTGTCAGATGAGATAAAACTTTACCAGTTTGTCATGACAGAATTGTATGTGCGTGCGGTAAGGGAAAAAAATTGTACGGTGTGATGGTATTATGTTGTTCTTGAGATAGTTGGTTGTTGAATGGTTTAGATCACTCAGAGCTTGATAGTCATTTCTGAGGGACGTGAGACATGCAAAATGTTTTGCATGATGTAAAAAAAAAGCATTTATTGAATTAGCGGACTTTCCTTTTTCATCTGCAAATATCAAGGTAAATCGTAACATTATAGAACTGCCCCGTGACGATTTTGGGACTTCCTCCTTTCATTTCTTTATTCTTCCCTCGGCTGGTCCTCTTGACCCTGTGGTCTTAATGTCACCCTGTGATTGTCCTCACCCTATTTTATTTCTCTCAACAGGCGGAGGACAGGGATTATCTTGAGAAGGTGAGCGGACATCTTCAGCGCATATTTGTTTTTGGTTTTTTTAAGGTTCCATCCATATCATATTAGATGATGGTAATATGTATTTTTCTGTGTTTCTCAGGGATCTCGAGCGGGTTCTGCCTTAACAGCAGCCACCCTCACCTCCTTAGGTGGGACATCTTCTCGTAGGGGAAGTGGAGAGACGGCTGTAGCTTTAGATGCTGAGAGCTCCATACGAGAAATCAAGGTAATGCTGAAGAGATGCAGCTTTCTAGGGACAGAGAGGATGTTTCTGGATAGGTTACGCAATTGCTTTTTCAACAGATGAAGCAGAGTAACCAGTCACATTCACTTAGTTTTAGACATAGATTCAACAGAATCCTGTGTAGTGCAATCTGTATAGGGAGTACAGGTCTCACCAAAAAACTCTGTTACCGTTTTATTCTCTGAGTCTTCTTCTTCATCTCCTCCTCCTGTGCTGTTTTTATTTTTTCTGTAAAACACTTCTGTTCCCATGTTCCAAACTTCCCACTTCACCTTTTCTGCTGTAATGCTGTGCTTCTCTGCTCACCACTGCACTCTTCACCAGGAGATTCATGAACTGAAGGATCAGATTCAAGATGTGGAAACAAAGTACACACAGAACCTAAAAGAAGCGAAGGTATAAAGCTGAGCCTTCCCCAACTAACGGTTCTGCTGCCCCTAACCTTGACTAAATAGCCTGTTTAATACTATGTTTTTACTCACTATATGCCAGATCTGCACAATGGTGCATTTAATGTATATGTTATAGAGCTTTTCCACTACAGATGAATAAATACAAGTAATAATTTTATAGCTGAAAACAAAACCACACAATTTGTTGTCATATGAAACATTGCCCTTATCCAGACTCTCTCCACACACACTGACCGTATAACTGCACTCTATTTTCTATCTTAATTTCATGTAGCATTATTTCTCATTCCTTCATACTCATTGTTCTCTCTGTCATTACATTAGGATACATTAGCAGAGTTGGAGGAGAAGTACCGTAAAGCCATGGTGTCCAATGCCCAGCTGGACAACGAGAAATCGAACCTGATGTACCAGGTGGACACACTCAAGGACTCTCTAATGGAGCTGGAGGAACTGCTGTCTGAGTCCTGCCGGAAATATGAGGAGAAAGTCAAGGTATAACATGGTATATACATGGTATCAAGTACTTAAAGGAAACCTGATTGATTTTAACTTGCACAACATCTTGACCATGTTTGCTGAGGACCTCACTTGTTAACATAATAGTATATTGAAGACAACACTTGTCTTGCACTTTATGAATTAATATCTATTAATAAGTCCATTGCAATGAAAGTAAACACACTAAACTTATTTGAGTTCAGTCACATTTACAAAAGCTGCATTTTTCAGAGGAAACACAGTTGCAAAGACATTTATTTATACATACAAAGCTTCACTTTGACGGCTGGATTAGCAATATGTGTAGTGTACTGAATCTGCCATATGTGGACTGTCATGTGTTCAAGATTTAAAGCTGACCCAAAACAGGCTTGCAGAAAACTTACCAGAACCGGTCTTTATTCAAAAAAAGAGATTCAAAGAGTCCCAGTGTATAGATAGTGTATGGCTAGTGCCAAACTAAATACACCACAGGCTAAATACACCCAATGTAAAATGCATTTGACCCAAGCAACAACAACACAAATGCCGGCAGCTCAACTGGCGATCCTTTGTCCAAACTAAACTTTTATTAGTTCTTACATAAACACACTCTTGTGTATGATGTTCAAGTCTGTTCGAATCCACTCAGGCTCTGGACGTATTGACACACAGACCTGATATCTATAAAATAAAATAAAATTGAGTAGAAATCTGAACTCATGTTAGGTTTATCTCCTTAGAACTAAGTGGAGTCTAACTGGAGAATGTAATGCATATAACACAGTTCTCAGAATAGTAATAGTTACCAGATCAGATAAAGACATCACACTTGGCAGTTCTCTGTGATATGTTTGGGAGGGCTGTTACGGTTTTGTGTGTGTGTGTGTGATTGATGTTCAGAAGGAAAACAGCTGGATCCATCATTGTCAAGCTGCCTTTTGTTTCCCACAGGAATATGAGCGAGAGAAACATGCCCACAGCGTGCTTCAGTTCCAGTTCAGTGAAATCAAAGACACGCTAAAACAAAGTGAAGAGCTGCTAAACGTGAGTATTTGTCTCCTAGTATGAATATGTGCCACAGAGTGTGAAGCAGAGTGAGGAAATTGAGCATTCCCTGGTTGAACAGACATCCACTTTTTTCACTTAGTTTGTAATTTAGAAAAGCAGCATGTTGAGCAGCTTTTCACAACTTTCCTTTCTCTTTTCGCTCACTATATACACTTGCTCTCTTTCTCTTGCATCTTCTCAAATGTTTTTCCCCCCTTCCTGGTGTTTAGGAGATCCGCCAGCTGCGTATGAAACAGGATGGTTTTGTTAGAGAAATATCTGACCTACAGGAGACGCTGGAGTGGAAGGATAAAAAAATTGGGGTACGACCTGTGATCCCCAGTCCAGCAGTTTCTCTGCTACTACCTTCATCACATGAAGAATTTACTTTTACTGACATGAATTCAGATTTGCTTCTTTGCATGCAACTTAATGCTTGCTTTCACTTCTTTTACACAAATTCCTTCATCATCTCAACCACCTGGTGGATCTGCTCAGGCCTTAGAAAGACAGAAAGAATACACAGATGCAATCAGAATTGAGCGTGATGAGCTCAGAGAAGAGGTGGTGAAGCTACAAGACATACTAAAGGTACTCCATCAGTGTGGGAATTCAAAGAATTCCCAAATTTCCAAAAATTCTAAAAAGCTGTGAAGTTGTATATAAACTAATAAATTTATTCACAATTAAACACAGAAAATAAATGACAATTTTAAACTAATGAATGTATAATTGTAAGATAAAAATAAGGGACTTTTGAAATTGATGGCAGTAACGCATGTCAAAACGGTTTGGCCATGGTGTAACAGTCTATAGATGTTTGGCAACTGAAGAGACCGATAGCTGGCGTTTTGGGAGAGGTATGTTGTCCCTGTGCCTGATATGGTCATCAGTCCTGGGTCTGTGGAGATGTGCAGACCAGTTCACCACCTAGACCCTTACACTATGCAGCCATGCTGTCATAGCTGCAGCATGCAGTGAAATATGCAAGGCCTTCCCTGAAAAAGACGTAGCCTGGATGGGAGCATATGCTACACTAAAACCTAGATGAATGTTTTTGCATTGATAGAGTGCAAGCTGTCTGTTCCACAGACACCAATGTTGCCCCACACCATCAGAGAAGAACATTTTGAACTGAGTGCTGAGTTTAAACAATTGATTTGTTTCCTGTGTTCTGTTGTGAATAACATATGGGTTTTTGGTTTGCGTTCTTTTTTTTACACTGCTTCCCAACTTTTTTGGAATAAGGCTCGTATTATCGGTGCACTCAATTGTTATTTTGAATATAATGAAATGTGATTACATTTAAGCTTTACTTTTTTGAATTAACTTATTTTGTGGAGCTAATGTTTGTCTTTTACTTTGTTTAGAAACATGGAATAGTATTGGGACCTGATCTGAACATCAATGGGGATGTTGGTGAAACAGAGGTTGATGGGCTCCCCAGTGGAGACTCTGCTCCCAACCCAGCGACTCAGGATTCACCAATGGAGGGCAGCAGCATGCTTGGTAAAACACACTGTGGAATTATTCCTTCTCAGTGCATTGCTTTGCACAAGACTAATTAATAATAATTGTCGATTTTTGTTCCGTCTAATTCAGGACTTTAGTCTCTAATTAGACAGAATGCCTAATTACCAAATGATTGGTGATTGGACTTTGCTTTATTCTGTTTATAAAACAGTCCAAAATATTCCATTTGGATTGAACTCTTTAGTGCTTTACTCTTACAAAATCAGAGTTACTTCTACCCTGGTTTGCACTGACCTTGAAGGATAAGGCTAGTGATTATAAAGTTTAAGAAAAAGCATCTCACCAAAAGTCCATTTTGTAGCTTTTCTGAAGCATTAGGCCTCATTTTCTAATGTCTTTAAACTCCCCTAAAAATAAAAGTTATAACATGTGCAATTCTGTGGCAACTACACAAATTGTGAGTTGGGGAACATTGTGTGATAAACTACAACACAACATTGACAACAGCTACTCTAATAGACCCTTTTATTAAGATTAGCTTATCTATTAATTGTTTTGTTCTCAATGAACATCATGAAAAGACTAAAATCAACAAAATTGCATCCTGCTTACAAGTATTAATCCAAAGTCAAATACATTTTAATATTTTCTGTTACATAAATCTCCACTGATTAAAACTAAAATTAACTAAAAAGAAATCTGTGAGCCACACGCATTGTTGCAGTTTAATCTAAACACATAAAGTGTTATTTCAGTCAGTTGTACAAATGCCTTCAAGCCGTTGTAAATTCTTACTTGGGCTCACAAATTATTTTCATACCTGATAACAGTTCCAAAAGTTCATAATTTATCCTTGATTGAACAATGTTTGACTACAGTGCCCAACTGTTTGAATTTACTGGACCTTTAAGTAAACTTTAATGGGTACATGGCCTTCTAAAAACATCAGTATGATCTAGTAGTAGTGGCTGATTAGTAGATATAGAGCAAGAAGTCAAAAGGAGAGTATACACATACTAACACAGTTAGTTTTAGTCTTTTCATGGAAAAATATAGGGAATCATCAGCCTTATTCTTTCAGCTACCTGCTTTCTAGAGATTCAACTTGCAAACACTTGCAAACTTCACTTGGTTTCTTCTTCTGCACCTTGCTAATAATTGTACTTAATAGTCACTGTACATATTTGATTTGAATCACGACTGACAGGTGGTGCTGGTGTGTCAATACTGACAGGTCTCTGGCACTCTGATTGGCTTAAATGGTTTTAAGCACTGGAATTTTCTCACATAGGTCAGATCTACCCTTTCATTTGACCCATGGGGTAATCAGAACAGTGGTAATGTGTACAGATTGTTGACTTGAATTACTGTATAGGTACTTAAGCTGCTGGCCTCGGGCTAATTTTGTTGTCACCTTGCTATACTTGAAATCAAGAACTTAATTTTGGTATTACTCTTGCCTTTCTTCTTCTCATGCTTCTCTTGGTCATTTTGGCTATATGCTTCTCTTTCTGGCCACTGAACCAATCAGGTATTCTGCCCTAACTTGACTTCTGCTGATGCACTTCCTGATGAAGATTACGATTTTCAAAATAATGTCTTAAAGCAACATTTTTGTGGCTATCTATCATCGTATGCTCTTCATGGTCTCTCAGGCAACACAGAGGAGAATCAATTGAGAAGTGGCGGAGAGGAAGAGCTGGAACAAGAGCAGCATCAAGAAATGCTGAAAGAAGAAGCCAAAGAGAGTACCTTAAGCTTTGATAGACTCTGTAATGTTGCTGATTCCACTCTGAAAACATCTAGTGAAGAACAGCCTACAGAAGAGCAACAGACATGCTCACCCACAGTGGATGACAACATTGAAGATGTCCTTATCCAGGACTTAAATGTTGACATAAATGACCGCCCGGTCACAAAAGCCAAAGATATAATTATTTGCAGCCCTGAACTTGAAGAATTTGTAAGTGCTGAGAAAAATGAAATACCTGAGGGGCAATATTTAGAAGCTCTAAGTAACCCAGATTTAGTGCAGACAGAAACCAAAAGCAGCAGTGTTGACACACATAGTTGCGATGATACAGAGCGATGTAACAATTTTTCTGAAAAACAAGGAATCATTCAAGAAGCTGTTAAGGAAAGTAATACAGAATTGTGTCATCAGCTAAACACGCTAGAACATGTGGTGAGAGAAAGTTTACCTGATGAGTCCACCCCACCTGCATCAAACACAGAATGTTGTCAGGAGCTCGAAAATGCAGAGGAAGAAAATGATGTGACGGAGGAACTGTCAAATAAATCTCAGCATCAAGGTGCTACTGCCTCGGGGAAAAAGAAGAAAAGGAAGAGGAGAAACAAAAAGAAAGGAGGGACTCAGGAGGATAAGAATGACCAAAAAGATGGAAAAGTAGAAAACTGCAAAAAAGCAAAGGACGCAGAATCGGTTAAAGGAGATAATGGATCAACAACAGAATGTAACACTGACATTTCTACCACTGAAGCCTTAAAGGAATCAAAGGTGAATCAGGTTAGGAATGAGCAGGACAGCCAAGAAACTGAGGGGATAGTTGCAGCAGAAACAGTGGAAACCACTGAGTCCTCTTCACTTAAAGAAGAACTTAATGATCCGGGAGTCCACATTACAAATGAGCACATGAGGCAAAGTTTGGAAACTGAGACGATAGGAGAAGTAGTATTGGCATCCACCAAAAACCCTGCCAGTGTTGAAACTCCCCGAGAAACAAAAACATATCCCACAATGGGTAAACAGGACAAAGAACAGTCTTCGGAAACCGAGAGAGCAGAAAAAGTGGACCCCGTAACAAGTCCTATAGAAGCCAGCCTAGGTTCACCTGATTTTAATGACACCACCAACAGTATAGTGGGCACTGATGTTCTTGACAAAAGGTGTACTTCAAGTCTTGATAACTCTAAAAGTGGAGTTCAGTCCAATAATGTTGAAGTTGTCCATATCAAGTCAGAAATAGTTTATCAAGTAGAGGGTGGAGTTGGGTCTGTTGATGAGATAAAACCTGCATACTTAACCAATAACTCAGAAATGAATCTTTCGACAAGAAGTAGGAAAAACACTGAAGGTGAATCTCACATTCAAAGTAATTGTGATATTGCTGCTGAAGAATTCGAGTCTACTGACAAATCTTTAAGGCTTAGCCTCAGTGACTCACCTGACTCAGAGCCACCATTAGAGCCATCTGAAGCCATCGAGGTCATTGTCAGGGAACCTGGGGAAATAGCTGAGATTGTCAAAAACCCAGAAACTGATACAAAACAATATAGCCACCCTCCCAGTGATAATGATGACAGTTCTGAGCTTAAACAAGACATAACAGAAAAGAAGCTCACACAAAACCTAAGGGGATCTGAAGATTTAGTTGAGATATACAGTTCCTCACATAATGAAAAAAGTGACCGTTGTGAAATTGCAACATTAGCAACAAACCCTGACTTGTACACTGAAGATAGTATTTTGGAGAATGTAGCTCAGGTCGAGCAATTGAATAAAATAACAAGCCAGAGATTAGAATTTGTGGATCAGACTGATGAATCAAATTTGATGGTGTCTTCAGAAGATATTAATACCACAACCTCTTCAAACACAACGGAATCTCCCAAAGAAGCTAATGAGATCGACACTGCTATTGAGCAGGAATTCACCACTGCAGAAGACGTACAACATGAAAACTGCACAAGTGATCAGGAAAATCAGATGTGTCCTTTGGATGGGCAACTGTATGAAACCAGTGAAGACAAACCTGAGAGTTATGATGCATCTCGACCAACCAAGCATGATTGTAACAAAGATGAGGGTGAAGATGAGGAAGGACAGTCTTTTGATTTTGATGACATGGATATGGAAGCAGCTATAGCTATAAATCCAGAAGAGGAAGTAGCTGAAGACACAATGGAAGTCAGAGTCAGTCAAGAAAGCAATAATAGTACTAGCCAGAGTATTTCTGAACCAGATAAAAAAACAGAGGAAAATCCAGCTCAGAGCAATGACGTGGAGGGTAACCAGGTAGATACACTGAAGAAAGAGCCAGATAATTTCCCTCAAGATGACAAAAACTCTTTGGCTCATGAGGCCACACCTAAAGAGAAGGAAAATGGGTGTGAAGTAAACAAATGCATGGATGAAACCAATGTAGTAGATGAGAGTATGCACATTACAGAGGAAGGAAAGGACATTGGTGTTGGAGAGTTGGGTGTTGTTGCAGAGACGATTAAGAATGCAACATTAGCACCAGTAGAGGAGGGAGTAGATGCCGTAAAGCTTGAGGTGCAGGATAATGGTTTGGTTTTCTCAAAGAGTGAAGACCAAGTGGCCAGCAAAGAGCTGCCACCGTCAGGGAAAGATGGCAAGAAGTATAGCAAGAAAGGGAAAGGCAAGAACAAAGAGGAATGTAAGATGTCTTAGTATATTATAGAGTTATTTGAACTTCAATTTACTACTCTTTGCTTAGCTGTTTACAAATGATTATATATGTGCAAAATGTCACAGCACTTTGAGGATTTCACAAATGAACTTTACTGTTACGTATGTGTATTTAAAAAAACTGTAACAACAGCCCAAAGTCCAAATGTAAGTTTCCTTTGAGGCCACATGTTTCATCTGTGCTGAAATGCAAATGTAACCTGCAATGGACAATACGGCACCTGATATATTGGATAACAGTTATTTAGTTGGTTACACACAATAACCATGCTGCTTGTAGTGATTTTTTGGGAAGTATAGCTCTGCAACAGTATCACAGACCAGCTAAAATGCATATAATCACTCTCTCATGTATTCACTTAACATAAGAACATAGGTGCACAATAAAAAAAACATGAATTGGTAATTTTCCTTGAGATTCAATATGTATGTATTTGTGAAGCTTAAAGTGACAAATGCCATGTTTTGAGTTAATGTCCCTATTTAATTACATTTTTGCATCTTGGTTGTTCTGATAAGTAAACAGTCACTGATTGGGATCCAGTCACTTAAGCTACTTGCTGAGGTGATCTGGGTCAGATGCATTCAGGACAAGATTGTTACAGGGATGTGTTTCACAGATGCAGGAGACATGGTGGTATTATATATTTTTGTAAATCTCTGGCATATTGACAGTCCAACTGCAGATTTGATGTAACACAGGTGTTCTGTTGGACTTACTTAGAGAAGCATGGACCTTGTTTGGACTGGTGTGGGCAGTAAAATGTCTCACCATGTGATCCAATCGCCTAAGTTGTATGAGAAAACCAGATGTAAACAGGATTAAAAGGACAGTTATTTCACTTAAAGCCAGTTCCATCTACAACTCCGAACTAAAATCTATTACAAACATCTTTTTGCATTTTGTTGCACTTGAGGAAAAAATGAATGTTGTGCGTACAGTTTTATCAATAAATACCCTTTTTGCTATGACTCAGATGATGATGTAAATTTTACAATTCTTTAAAAACACGAAAAGCAGCTCTTGACAAGAAATGTTTCTTTTTCATTCAGCACATCTGCACACACACAGATCATGACCCACACCAGCATGTTGTATGAATACGGTTTAAGCTGTGTGTTCTCGCACTGACCCTCCTCTCCACAGTATGTGCATGCTAACCCCCCACCCCCCTCACACTCTACTCCATCACTTCCCATGGATGCCTGCACTGTTGCATGCATCCCATCCTGACCCAGCCCCCCTCCCATCAGCTTCTTGGCTCCTCTCATACCTGGTATGTTAAATTATATTTAACTTTTTGGTATTTTATTTTAAACATGGCCAACAGCACTAGGAATATTCTTTTCTGAGGTATCACTAGTCTTACCAAACTCGTGTTGTGTCTTTTAGAGATTCGTCTGAGGAAGCTGGTGGATGAGCGTGAAAAAATGATAGAGCAGGTGAGTCTGTCATGTGGTTTGGTCACTGCTGATTTAAAGTGGATGGGGTGCTGGGCGGAGTTTAAACCAAATTTACTGGATGAGATGTTCTTTTAGTACGGTAAATATATATATATTTTTTTTGTCTCTGTCCCAACTTACTACTTTACTTTGCTGTGTACTACTACTACTAGTACTTTGCTGTGTTAAATACTTAGAACACCATGTATTCATCCCAATTAGGCAGAGCACATATCTGTCTCTAGGAGCTAATGATAAAATAAAAGTACTTCTAAAGGTTTGCATTCTCCTTTCACTGCTGTCCAAATGAGCCGTTCTTCTGATATGTTCTTCTGAGTGTGTAAATTTGAAAATGTCTGCATGACAGGAAACTATTTATTTAATAGAGCTGTTGTGCATTATGATCTCAGTTAATACTGATTTTCATCCATGACAGTTGGCTTATCTCAGAGTGTCATGTACATCAAACGTAATGAGAGACTAACATACTGTTGATGAGAAGACAATAACAATGTTGTAACATGCATCAAATGTTGCTGGGTGCATTAGAAATGACAACTCTGTCAACAGGTGAAGAAACTAAAAGCCCAGCTGGAACAGAAGTCACAAAAGAACGACACCGACAGCAGCTCCAGTCCAGATGGTGAAATTCTAGAAAATGGCAGTGATCCCAACGTAGCAGAAGTACAAAGTAAGTGTACACACAGTAGGCACATAAACCATTGTGTGCTGCTTTAAAGTTGTCTCCTACAGCTCATAAATGTTTGCTGTTGCTAAATATTTTCAGGAGACTCCAGCAGGCAAATGAGTGACATGAAGTTTAAGCTGGTGAAGGCAGAACAAGAAATCACTGCTTTAACACAAAACGTAAGGAGAGAGGTGTGACTTCATAATGGGCTTGGAAATGTAATAATATCGGTTAAGAAGGTGGGGTTTTTGGTCTGCAGGTGACCAGGCTGGAGGGTCAGGTGGTGCGCTTCAAGTCCGCATCGGAAAATGCAGAGAAAGTGGAGGATGAGTTAAAGGCAGATAAACGGAAACTACAGAGAGAGGTAGAGTGGATATCGTCCCCTGCAAAGATGAGGAGCTGCCTTGTTCAACTAGCTTGCTTTAATCGGAAATCATTTTTTGATTTTTGTTCTATCCAACAGTTACGGTCTGCACTGGACAAGATGGACGAACTCGAGTCAAACAACAGCCACCTAACTAAGAGACTGGAGAAGATAAAGTCGAGTCGTGGCATGGCACAGACTCCATAGCAACACCCACACACATCGAACTCCACCTGCTCTATATTCAAAACTAGCTGATCACATGCAAGCAGCACATTCTATGCTCCGGGTTTCTCTTTCATGTGCCTCATAGCTACTGTAAGATGACAAACAAGAAAAAAAAGAGTATTAGTTATTATATCCACAACACACAACGTGCCACTTCTTTGTCTGCGTTTATTCTTTCTGAGAATTCTTCCAAGCACTGTGCACACACCCAAAAAGTACATTAAGTGGGGGAGCAGAGGTCTGTGTCCTTCGTGCACTGCTCTTCTTCAGAGGGAATGGGCCACATGGAGAGTTCTGGAACTGAACAGCAGCAAAAAGAAAATCTCCTCTGTTATCCAGACTGCCGCCCGTCCTCAAGATTCTCCATGACTTGCTTGTTTCCACAAGGAGAGATTCAAGCCGGTGTCCATGGCCCAAGACTGTAGCTGCAGAGGGTTTGAGTTTGAGTGTGTTGTAAATGAAAGGCACAGTCTAGTGTACTTTCCTGACTGACCTCTGCATCCAAAGCCAAACCACAGTATTTTTAAAAATGGAAATGTTTGGGTCTCAGTCCAGTTTGTGCTGAGATAGAATATGCTCCGTTTTCACAGATCAACCTCATCACAGTTTAATCATCCCAGTGAAGAGTTCCTGTGCGTAGCCAGGTCACTGGACGTTCGATCAGTTTGGCCCACAGACTGTAACCGCCCTGCTACTAGGAGAGGCAACTCTCGGAACTCATGCTCCACATGTTCGGTCACTGGTCGGTTCTTGTATGCAAGCATCGATGCTGAGACTTGAAGTGACGTCAGAGACTCAAAGCGGTGTTAGCAGGTGATTCTGAACACACTGGGGAGATGCTGCTTCACTGTTTACAAAGCTTTAACATGTTTGTAAGGAAACATGCCTAACTAATCTTTGTGCAATAAAAATTCAAAATATGGTTTCTGGATATGTGCATCATGATAATGAACATTAAGTGATCTACAGGTGGTCAATTCATATGTTTTGTACAGTGAGGAGCTTTAGCTTTAATTCTAAGAGAGCTAAAGTACTCAAACAGATTATTTTAAAGTAAACAAAACTTAATATTGTATTTGGTAAAGTCCTTGTTTGGAGCAACTGCATCGACCCCGCGACTCACTGATATCACCAGACTGTTGGTGAGCTATGATATGATTTTGCTGCTATGGGCAAGCTGTTAGTTTCATAATACATCTATCATAAGTTGTTGGCTCCCTTTGGCCACGCTGTTCTGTGTTTGTTGCTCAGTGCACCAGTGGTTTCTTTCTTTTTCAGGCCATGTCATTTTGCTGGATTGATTATACCCTATGTTTGAGCAGTGCCTGCCCTGTGGTCAACATGTTCAATTTTGCTCTTTAAGAGCATAACAAACAATATGGAACAAGTGAGTAAATACAGCTTGAGTTTAGCTGCCTGTCTCAATGGATGACATTGATTAAATTCAGCTATGTAGAGTAATTTTCCCTACGTTCACGTATGAAATGCTTGTTTTAATGAGGACCTTTCATGTAAGGAAAATAGAAATCCATTACAATCATGTTTACAAAACACAGAATTGATTTTAAAAGAATAAAAAAAGGAATCAAATCCAGTGTCATCAGTGGGTTGATTATGTCAACATAAAATTTCACAGTGCTTCTCTCGGATCTTTCAAAACTCTAAATTAAAAAATGTTATAATAAAGGGAAAAACATGATCAACTGTAGAGTGATGCAAATTCAGTTTGGATTGTGTTCAGATGACAAAGGATTCTGTGTATCTAGTTCTGTTGTGGTGAAAAAATTATGACTTAATCAGAAAGGCTTTTAATGGTCAAAGAGCAAATGCAGTGCAACATAAAAAACCCTTCATATTTATTGTTTTTTGTGCATTTACACGCTTATCCAGGTTTGGTGAACTGGCTGCTGGGTAATGTAGTATCACACTCCTCTTGTGTACTACTACACAATGTCCGCTTTTGAATGCGTTGGATCATACGGCGCCCATAGAAGTCCCGGTAATCTGCTGGAAGTTCATCCAGAGTGTTCAGAGCTCTCTCCAGAGCCTGAAGCACTCGAGCTGCAGCCACTGGGTCCTTATTACCGTACGGGTCCTTTTTGTCGTAGCTGTCTGCTGGTAGATGGCGCCAGAACACATTAACACCCACACCAAACTCCAGAGCAAGGGTGTTGTGAAACCACAGGGCTGGAGAAAAGGGCATAACAGGTTATACTAAGTCTTTTATACCTAAATTTTGTTGTGGACAACCTTCGTTACCGGGAATAAAGAGTACATCTCCAGGTTCGAGCACACACTCGTATCTCTTTGCCTTCACAAACTCAGGAAACCGCTTCAAATCTGGGGCATCGATGTCCAGAACTTCTGACTTATCGCCTGATGGGTTTAATAAGAATCGAAACACGTGAGAAAAACATACAGAAGTATATATGCTTATTTGGAGAATTCCTACACTGCCACAGGTTGTGGCTACTTGCCTGAAAGGTAGAGGTGCAGTGCATCCTGAGGGCTGTAGAGCACCACTCTCTTCATCCCCGTTACCTGAGCCAGCAGGTTATCCATCACCTGAGGAAATAAGCCCCAAGGATCAGATGAAGGAGAGCTAGCCTCGGTCTTTTAAGAAATGACCGAGGAATATTTACGATGCGAACAACTGACCACAAATCCCAACACTCACATCATAGTGTGTCCACAGCTGCAGGCCGCAGGAGCTGATGCGGAAGACACTGGAGAAAAACTGATCAGGTTCAAAGAACTGTGGAATATGAAAGTCTTCTGCCAAGTCAGGGAACTGTTTGCTCAGATCAGCAGGTTCCTGTGAAAGAAAGAAACACCTTCACAGTTCTCAGTCCAGAACTTCAAACATTTTTTAAAAGAATTATAATTATTATTATAAAGTCTTTTTGGACCTTTCTTTTACCTTTCGCACATCTTCTCCAAGTGATCGCAGATAGTAGCGCTCATCCTTTATTCACATCAAAGGATTTGTGTTATTAACAGAATCACACAAATGATATAAAGCATCTTTATATGACGACACTCACATCACACAGGAAAAAGTCCAAGTGCCGTTTCTCTGATGCTCTTTTCACAAACTCATTGAATGGCAGAGTCCTGTGAAAAACAGAGCCTTATAAATCTGAAGGGGACTATTGATTCTGATGTGTGTGTGTGTGTGCATGTTAAAGAGAAACAGCTCTCACTTGTATACAAAGTTTTTGTGCAGGAAGTCCATCTGGGGCACTGTGGATACATGAATCTTCACCTCCTTCTCTCCTCCCATCTGTCCAAGGTATTCGAGTGTCCATTTCTCCCGGCAAGGTCCGAGACACACACCTCTCAGCACGGCTGGTCTGCGCTGGTGAAATAACATTAAGTGCCCAGCTGTTAGCTACAGTATGTTATTCAGATTGAGATTGAGATTTTATTTGTCACGTGCACAGTCATACACAGTACAGCACAGGATCTCCACAGGGCTGTGTACTTTCCCCCCTGCTCTTCTCCCTGTACACCAACTGCTGCACATCCAGCC
>JAUMHF010000013.1:16492911-16522019 GCA_032359275.1 Microctenopoma steveboyesi
TAAATGTCTCCAGTCTGATGCTCAATGTCGACACGGAGGAGTATTTGCTAACCTGACACCATCTGAACCAATGTGCAACTGAAGCAGTTAGAAAAGGGACACGTGGGGTATAAACTCTGAGACCACCAAGCATCCCTTAACTGTTGATGTGTGCATGGGAACAATGCTGCCAAGACAGACAGGTGTCAACACAGCTTGTCGTATAGCTTCTGACATCTGCCACAACATTAAAACCACAAAATTACAAGATGGATATAACGCTGACTGGTCTCTATATGTAGTGTATGTGTAGTGTGTCTGGAAGCTGCATAAGCTTTGTTTTATTAAAGAGTTGATAAATGAAGTATGTGTATATTCAAGATTCAAAAAACTTAATTGATCCCAGGGGGGAATTGTTTTGCCATGTCACAGGACACAAAAAGACATGTACAGCATCCAGCTCCACACCCACTACAACTTTCCTGATTAATGTTTGTCTGTCTTTCATCTGCATGCTTCTGATTCCAACCAGATGCAGAAAGTGACAGGTATATAAATTCATCATTATTGTTTTAATTGCTCATATTTCTGACTTATTCATCTCAAGCTGTATTCATATTTTTGGTATTGCTTTAGCAGTTTTACTTACATAGATCCATGCAAGGGGGGGATTTTACAGCTACTATTTGTTTAAAAAACAATAGTTATCTATCACAATGTGCATGACAGTGTGGTTATAAATATTAGCATCTGAGCCAAATTATTAGCAATAGATACAATTGAAGAACAGGACTGAAGTTGAACTCCTTTCTCTAGTTACCTTTATATCCATGTAATTAGCTGTTGATAAAAAGAAGTAAAATCGCAAAGTAATTCACGTTCACCACAATAAACTAAACTAAAAAGGAAAACGAAATACAAGTGTACTAAAATGATGACTTCAGAACGTGTCGCTCGATGTTTGCCCTCCGATTGGTACAGGCCCTGATTCCTCTCCTCCTATTGGTCGAGCAGCTTGTCACTCACCACCGCTAGTATGTAGTTCCTGGTCGGTGTGAATGACAGCTAGTGTGGAGTCCTCCTCGGCAGGACGCTCACTGAATGGAACATGGAGGCTAAACATCTGTAATATCTCAAAGCTGGAGGTAGAATCGGAAGAACTATGAAACTCGCCACTGTGGCCTTTTACGCTCTGGCTCTGGGGCTTCTGGCGGTTGGCCTGCGCGAGCTGCTGACTGGCTCCGAGGAGAACAGATGCAGTATGACCTATATGTTCGAGTACCCGGAGTACCGGGTGAGTGACCCGGCTAATTACTCCACTTCACACACCACGGCTTATGTACTGAGATGCAGTTTGTGTTGCATTGTATACAGAATACACAGGTATGATCGGAATCAAACATACTTTGTTCCCAACATGGACCAACACCTTAGAAAATGTGCTAACGTTTAGGTGACAGCCAGGTGTAGCTGTGTTTGCTAACTCACGCGCTACGTGACATTATTTCCTTAATAGTTTCGCTTATTACGACGCGTGTCTGTCTGACTGCGGGTATGTGCTGAGTATTTGTGTTAGATACAGACAGAGATAAGCGAAGTTACTGAATCGTAAATCATCTGCTGAGCTTTGCTGAAGACAGGTGAAGACAGTGGAAGGTGCTGTGAGCAGGCATCAGTCTGAACATCAGGCAAGATGAGCTTATGCTTTTCGTTATATGTGCAGTGAGGGAGGAATGAGAATGAAACGTCAATACAGTATGTAAAATGTACTGGTACTGTTTGAAATTTCCTGTTTGTTCTGCACACAATGTGATCTGATCTTCACCAAAGTTACAAATGTCAACAAGCATAATATTTCTAACATGATGAAACATACAGTCACGATCTTTTGGGTCTTCATTGATCACACCCATTAAACATCCAGCGTGATTGTGGAAAAAGTAAGTGAAACACTAGTAGAGCCACCACTGACAGCTTATTAAGCTCAAGCAAGCAAGGTCCTGTAGCTGTAGATTAGAGCTGCACAAAGGAACTGCTTCAACTCATCTAGGGTGTCTAGTGTATCCTAATGCTTCAGTATTCCTTCTATATATATATATATATATATATATATCCACTCAGGTAAAACAATATCAGTGTTTATGATGTCACGACTGGTTGTCACCTTTCATCCCTCCCATTTAACCTGAACGTGCTGTCAGTACTGTTCAGCTACCAGTGAAAAATGCAATGAAAGTAGGCAGCAAGTCAGGACTGTCTGATTGAATGTGTCAGCTCCTTGTGCTAATTTGCATATGTGTTGCAGCGTGTGGCTCTACCTCGCCGAGTGGCCAGACTGTACCCGGCATACAGGCTTTACCTATACGGAGAGGGTCAGTATGCTCAGGAGACCAGAGAGCTCAAACTCACCGGTGTCCCTGTGCTCTTCCTGCCAGGAAATGCAGGGAGTTATAAACAAGGTAAAAGTGCACAAACGCATGAATGAATGGAAGGTGATAATTGCATTGCATTTCATGAATCTTAAAAACGTTGCTGGAAATAATGTTCCAGATTTGTCTCATAATCAACAAATGCTATTCTAAGAATCAGCTGAATCAGGAAGCAATGAATGTAGCCTTCAAGTGTTG
Organism: Microctenopoma steveboyesi; assembly: GCA_032359275.1. NCBI lineage: Eukaryota > Metazoa > Chordata > Actinopteri > Anabantiformes > Anabantidae > Microctenopoma > Microctenopoma steveboyesi. Next base: position 16,495,518 of record JAUMHF010000013.1, read on the forward strand.
TGCACGTATCCAACAGTGGTTGCACTGCAGATCTCCACTGTCATTCCACTACTATTTAAAAACACATCTACGAGCCACAGTCTTACACAGGGTGACATTTTCCTTTCATTGACATTGACACATACACATGTACACACACATACACACTGTAGTTTATTTATGACTCAACCCCACATACACCTACATGCCTCTCTAAATAGTCACTTGAGCACCAAGTGTGGATAAATCCACACAAGAAAAGAGTCCCCAAGAAATGCCTTTCGTCCTGTTTAATTAAAGTCTTTAACTTATGCACTAGGAACACATGAGTGTGGAAGTCAGACTGTATTCAGAGGCAGACTAAAACATTATTGGTTTTGGCATTTTTAAGTGCAATTGAGTTCGGCAGGATCAAACAACCAGATTTGTATTTTGTGGTCGTCATCTTTTAAGATGCAGAGTTATCCTGAGATTCAGCTGAATCCTGTTCACGCTGAGCAGCAGGAGAACACCCACACTTCTACCAATGGAAAGCAAACATTTTGCAGCCGTCTCTGCCTCTGAACGTCTTGTCTGTTACTCACACCCTTAAACCTGATGTATTTTTAACAACAGCTGTGGCTGAATAAGCTGTCCTTCACAAGTTAACAACAGTTTGACAAAGCAGTGGCAACGAGATGAGATCCGCTGCTGCTGCTGTGCCTTACAGGAAGTGGAAGGAACGAATGTTTTTAACACTAATGTGAGAGGTTTTCTGTTAAGGTCACAATAGTGCAGCTGAGCTCAGGACACCAATCAATTATTGAAAATATATTTATTTTGACAGAGAGATATCAACTCTTCACACTTCATGCAGCCATACGTCCTATTGTCAAATGCTCTCTCTTGTTTGTGAAGCTCGCTCCCTTGGCTCGGTGGCCCTGCGGAAGGCTGAAAACGTGGAGGGAGGCCTCCACTTCAACGTCTTCACAGTGGACTTTAATGAGGAGCTGGTCGCGCTGTACGGGGGCAGCCTGCTCCGGCAAACGCACTTCCTGCACGAGAGCGTGAAAGCTATCCTAAGGCTCTACAAGGTCAGGCCTCAAATGTCAGCCACTTGTCCCACACGGTTGTGTACTCTAGATATTGCTGATGGGGTCTTATGTCAGTGCTGTATGTCGCACACAATTCGCATTCCATCATCCTCTGCGTTTATGTTTGTGGACATTTAGAGAGCAATCCAACTGCACGGTGAACAATAAAGTTCAGAGTCCCATACGTCTGTGTTTTATGCTGTTTTAAGTCTGCATATACATTTCACTCTGCAGACGCCTGCCAAGGTACTGTTTGGTATCAGTTTGTAACGCACATGGTTGGACCTTCTCTGATTGGTTAGAAGCGTGAGTCTTGCTCAAAAAACCTTTATGGAATGGAACACAGCTGCCAGGGCTGTTGTGCTGAGTGTGTTTAAATGAAGATAAGTAACTCACTACTAAAAACAATCCAAAAACTACTGTGGCTTTAACCTGCAACGTTTAGAATTGTCAACCCTGCTTTCTATTAGCATTTATGCTAGTTGGTGATGTAGGCCATCAAAGAATGAACATCGCATGCAAATACTGCACCCTTCATTTTTCCAACACCTACTGCTGATCGTATTTAGCCTGTAAATCCCTCTGTGTCTCAGCACATGAAGACCCCTCCTCAGAGCGTGGTGCTCGTTGGCCACTCGATGGGAGGAGTGGTGGCTCGGGCGCTCTTCACTTTGCCCCGCTTCAACACCAATTTGGTCACCCTCATCATTACCCAAGCCTCCCCTCACCTGGCTCCGGTGCTGGCCCTGGACCCGTACCTGCTGGGTAAGACCAGGTCTCACTCTGATTGATAACGGCTCGTATTACTGTTTACAGCTGGTCACTGATTTGTGCAACAATCAGGTTATTATTCATAATAGCATGAGAGCTGAGTTGGTCCTCCTCTTTGTGCCTGTTGTTTGTAGATTTCTACTCTGCAGTCAGACAGAAGTGGCTGAGACAGGCAAACAAACTCAGGAACGTCACAGTCCTGTCTGTAGGGGGTGGTTACCGTGACTACCAGGTTCGCTCTGGCTTAATAATCCTATCGTGTACTCCAGGAGACCCTAATAAGCTGTCAGTGGTGGTAAGATACTGTATGTTTGTTAATGTCTCATCCACATTTTGGCTAAAAATAGCTTTGTTAAACATAATGACAAAAAACATATGTGATTATTGTTCTTGATCCTCCTCTTTATATTTGGATGTTTTCTCATTTGTCAAGGCAACTGCAGTCCCCAGGACATGGGTGTCCACTGATCACCTCTCCATAGTTTGGTAAACGACATGATGTTTTTATCCTGAGCCATGTTTAAATAGTTTTGGGATATTAATAAACTCAACGTCTGTCTTTGTTTTGCAGGTGCAAAGAGCTCGTTCTTGCCACAGTCAGGGCGTTTTTTGACCTCATCGATCCTGAAACCAGACAGGTCAGAACAAACAAGCTTTTTTTCAAAGTAATAAGAAGTAATTATGTGAAAACCATGAGAATAAATGCCGAAGCAGGTTCAGTGTGGAGCAGCGTCTACAGCAACTGCCAACAGCCCAAGAAATGCAGCATGTCATGTGTTTCTAGACTGATCCCTGTGTTATGTGTTATGTTATTAGTTCACAGAAGACCCAGGGAGGAGAATGGCTGTTCTAAACTATCACTTCATCAGACACCCTGTCAGGATGTTGGAAGAACATCAAAACTCGTCCATTTCTTTTTCCGGTTAGAGAGAAGCACTCATTTAGAGCACTGACCTGCCCATGCTTTTTAGGATTCTTACATGTGTTTCATATAGTTTTACTGTATTCATTTTTACTGAGTGACACTCTTAAAGACTCACTTGTTCTGACACATTCTTTTTCCATGTCTTCCATTTATAGATTTTTCTGAGGCGTGGAGTGAAGTTAACACACTACGTGTGGTTTACAGCACACCAAAGGTGCCAGACTCAATGCACCAGCATAATACAAGGCCTCCTCACATCTAGTCACTTATTTCTATCCAGATACTGGATATAACACCAAACCAGGATATCTCTTCAGTCTAGTTGTTTAAATACTGATCTAATGCACTAAAGGTGGGATACAGACACTTCACCCTTAGTGTTGCTCTTTGTCTGCAGGAAGGACAGGTCAAATACTTCCTGTTCGCTCTGTCGAGTCGCAGGAACGCCTACAGCCATTTCTACTGCAGGAGTAACAACCTGGTGAGGTTACGCACTGTTACGTCCTCCTCACGTTGGCTTTGCATTAGCAGTGCTCTATTTCCATACTCACTCATATATTTTTCTACGTTATTAAATTAAAAATGCTCTTTTTCAGCTATGCTAAATTAAGCTAAAAAACACTGTGACAGATATAAAGGAACAACATTTGAATGCAGTCTGCTTTTTCTGTCATCAACAGGAGATGACCAGCTGGGTGTTCGGCTGTGTGCACAAGAACAGTTCTTCATGGTAAACATAGAACTTTTATTATCTCTCTTACACCAATGAGCCACAACTTTAAGGTCACCAGGTGGTGTCATAAATGATAAATAACACATGACACTTTCACTGATACAAAGCTATGTTATGTTAGTTAATGCTCATGTTGTTTGCTTTTCCCAGTGTGCATGCAGTGGACCTGTCCATGGGAACTGAGCTTCTGCCGTCATACAAAGTAATTATCCTCCAGTGACACTTTTCAGTTCAGTTTGAGCAGCTGCTGTTTGTTGTGAACGGTCTGTTCTCCTCCTCAGGTCCTGATTCTGAGTCTCACTGACTTGTCCTCAGTTACGCATCTGGTTGTTTCGGCTTCCAACCTTAACGGCAGAGAGGTAGGCTGCTTAAACAAAACAAGAATATGCTTCTCACTACGAAAGACACGCAGCTGCGTCTCGGCCTCCGTAGGGGAAGAAGCAGTAACCAAAGATATGAATCTGCAGGTGTTCTCACAGCTCTGTGAGGCTGTGTGTGGGCACAGTCCTGCTTTAGCTCAATGCTAAACACCTGCATGCTCTCGTGCTCAGTCACGGTAGTAACACTTTAAAGGTTAGGAGGTGATGGATATTTATGATCTTGCTTCATTATCATAGTCAGACAGTCTTACATCTTTTAACTAGTGCAGCAGGCAGTAAAAGTTCACAATCAGACAAGACTTTCTTTATCCCCTAGGGGCAATTAAAAGTTGCAGGTACTGTATGATTAAATGATTCCTCTGTATTTTCCACAGTTTACTGTTGAGTGTGAGTGGCAGAGACAAGAATCCCAGACTCTGTCTGTCTCAGTCCCACATGTCCTGTCCTCTGGTGAGTTGTGTTATTGTTGACCTGCTTCTCAAAATAGTGGAAAGAAAGCTTTTTTTTTCTCAGTTACGTTTTGGTTTCGTAGGTTTAACCGTCAGCGATGTTACGGTTAACTCCTCTGGACTACTTCACATCATCAAGCTGCAGCACTTTCACCAGGTACATTTAATCGTTGCATTGTGTGTTTGCAGGACTCTGTAAACACCAGATCCCACTGTGTCACTAAATTTGAAACCTCTGTGTCTGTAGGCCTATCAGGCTTTTAGAATTACCGTTGCAAGCCAGTGCAAAGTAAAGAAAGGTGAGTTTGTCTTTTGAAACACAGGCATATGAACAGATACATGAAAAGTAACAATGATTATTGCATGTGTGCAGAAAGAATGTCCAACGTGTACAGATTAAAGGTGCCATGGTTTCAAGAGGACTCTATAACCACGGTCAGGTTAGTTACAGTCAGTGTCTGTCAGGGTTCCTGTTCTTCGTGGGGAGATTTCCCTCATGTAACTTGATGTGCTCTGTCTTCCAGCGTGCCCTCAGTGACTGAGATCTCAGGGATGCTCCACACAAGTCGCCCAGACAACACCTCAGTTGTCCTCCTCCAGCTCCACACTGCCCCCAACTGCCAATATAAGGTACTGTTCTAAGCCTCAGAAAGGAACTACAGCATTTGTCCTCCTATGATGGTACTAATTATTAGTAGTATTCACATGTAGAGTAACTAATGTTTTCCCTCTGGACCAGGTGTCCATAAGGACTTCACTACCCAAAGTGCTGGGGCAGGTACAACTCCTTTAGTAACATACCAGACGTCACTGTTTTTCATAAACATGCAGTTATTCAGGCAACATAAAGCTCAGGTTTGTGCTGTCGTGTCTTCACAGATACTGAGGTTCTGTGGTCCTATGGTGCCGGTGTACACAGCCGTAACCCTTCTCCTGTCCTATGGGGGGCAGCTGTCCTCCATCTTGAAGTCCAGGCGAGCTGCAGATGTGGACCAGGTCATAGGCAAAGGCCTGCAGCCTCATAAAGTCAACTTGCCCATTTATATCCTGCATATTTTACTTAGGTAGGCATCAGCAGTATCCTGCTGGAGGTTTTCCAGAGCTTCCACTGATTTAGGATGTTAATATGAGTAATATAAGTTTCAGTTTTTGTTTCCTGTTCCCCTCTTCACTCAGCTATAGCTGGTTTCAGGATATGTGGTCCATCTTTTGCCTGCCATCTATGGATACTCTCCCCCCAACCTTCCCTGATAATGCATTTCATGAAGACGTGTCACCAGCTGAAGAATGGCCCCACACCGTGTCCCCTCTGATCTACGTTTTGGGGGCAGCTTTGGCATACTGGGGAAGCACAGCTCTCCGTCTCATTATACGACTGATCTCATTAATATTAGCTCCACTGCACAGGTAGTGTTGCACATTTAAATGGTGGTTTAATGGACTTTTGTCTGAATAAAAACAGTAACCCTCCTTCACACATACGTGTTATTCCTTTACCTGCAGACCCTCTGTCTCTAGAGACTGTGGCACCCTGCGACTGAGGACCCAGGTTTTCTTGATTCTGTGTCTGACTGTAATGGGCTTGATGTCCTGTGGAGCCCTGTCAATCTTTGCTGCCTTTCTGCTCCACATTTACAGGGTAGATATTATGAGCCTTTTTGTCCCGGTTACATCATCTCTTTTAAAAAAGGCAAACATTTTCAAATAATTATTCTGATTTTGTGTCTTCTATCTCGTGGTCAGGTACTAAGGCTGCAGATGACAGTGAGATCTCTGAGTCACATGCTGAATCTGGTAAGAGCTGAAGTCACAAACCAGCATCAGACTTCTCTTATGATCGTACTGAGGGCGATCCAGGGTTCACATTTTATACAATACACACACACAATACATTTTTGTCCTTTCACAATCTTTGCAGGCGCCCCGGAAGCACAGCGAGACTGAGAATGGCACAGTTGATGCTGTGTCCAAGTCTAAAGACTGTAATGGCACCGCCCTGTTGTCTGAGTGTGCTTTGCAGGAAGTGAGAGATGACCTACAGCTCCACCTCTGCCTGTCATCCCTCTTCATGTTCCCTGCTTTTCTCAGCTCACCCTCGCTCATCTATTGGATCCGCAACCTGAGGTGCTGATGTTTAATTGCTGGAAAGAGCTGAAAACAGACGTATCACAATTATAGTTTTAGTTTAAAAAGACACTGTAGACTCTAACGTTGATTATGTACTTCATTTATAGAGTTATTATTATTATATTATATTGGTATATATGTGTTTACTTTTACTCCACTACAAGTCAGAAAGAAATATACGAAATATACGTTTTACTTCACTGTATTTGTGTTTGACAGTTTTAGTTGCCTTGATTACTAGTTACTCAAACTTTGATAAGCTAATAAATGATTATGCATTATTATAGATGAACCACCTTTACCAGCTCCAATCCATAATTAATTGTTATTTCAGCGTATTTCTACGATGGTGTTTCTACATTTAGTTTACTTAGTTAAAGATTTGAGTCTTGGTGAGGTGGGATAAAAGAGGAGCGACCAGGAAGTGGGTGTAACTTGTGACTCTCTGCAGGCATTCTGCCCAGTTGGACCCTGACCCTTGTTGGCCACACACTGTGCCTCTAGTTGTTGTGTACATGCTACTTATCAACTGCAACACTTTAAAGCTCAGCAACAGGTAGGAGCTCACACATCTTCCCACAGAGATTTGTCACAATGCAGCGGTGATGCATCTAACCTCCCCTTGATCTCTTTCAGCAAACTCCTGCCTCTGACTTCCTGCCTCCCTCTGCCCTTGGCCATTACCATGGTGACATTTTCTTCACTTCACCTCTACCGAGTCACTTACTTCCTGCTGGTGGCACTCGTCCCTCTGGCCTTTTGCTGTCCGCTCTGATGGTATCTGACTGGTTTTAATTTTTATGTCTACCGTAACAGCCTTTCTCTAAGTTGCAGCCGGAAGCCAGTTGAGGATGATTTGCCCCAAAAAGACATAATGGATCAGGCTGCCGTGGAGCAGAGCCATAGACATACATAGCTTGGGGAACTGCCTGCTTAATGTTAGCACTAAAAGCTCCGTGGCAATTACGCTGTTTTAAAATGACAGGAGGTAAAGGCCTTGGAACATTTGGTGCAAATATAGCTCTGTTGGACTGACCTGAAACCAAGTTTGCCTTACTCTGTATATCTATAGCTCTGCCTTCAGGGAGCGCGAGCTCTGCAACCAGTAAAGCTATTGATATTAGAGATTCTCTACAGGGTGTAAAACTGTGTGGTTTTGGTTTTTGATGTGTCTAGTATCTATATTGGGCGTCGTACAGTGTGGTCTCTATGCTGTAAACTCCTACACTGCCTGCTGCTTAGCAATCTATATAAGTGTTACCTACGACCTGTCTGAACACAGCTACTAAATCAGTGGTAGTGGAAGAGCATTCCATTAGAAAAACCCAAAGTAATCATGTTTACATTCTCTCTTAATTATTTCGTATATGCAGCCCTTACAGTGGGAACAAAGTGAAGGTTTACACAGGGAAAGACTGGAGCCTGGCACAGGTCCACGAGATTTCACAGCGGGTAGGTGGTAATACATTTACTCCCATGCAAATGTAGAGTTGTACCTCCTATAAATCTGTGTGTAGCCCTAACTGTAGTTTCTTCTAGCCACGTGACACATACTTCTATATTTACCTACCTAATGTCAACAACATCGACTGTTAAATGACCAGAGCTTTATCTCTTGTGTGTACTGACTGTATAAACTACACAGATGTTTCACATTAAAAGCTCCCCACCTGGTCATACTGTGAAGCAATACCTAAATTGAATTGTCCAAAGTTTTCACTCGCCCAAATCAACGAATTCAGAGCAAGTTTGGTCTGGAGGAATTTGATTGGCCTGCATGGAGACCTGACCTAAAGCTGATAGGACACGTTTGGGATATATTAGAGTGGAGACTGTGAGCTGGAGCTTCTGTAAAGTATTGGGGTTCGCACACATTAACTTTAATGACACCCCGTTCTTAATGCATAGGCTTTATAATGGAGCTCACCTATTCTGGGGAGGTTGTCCAAACCGTGACTATTCTTCCAGGACAGCATTTGTGAGGTCAGGCACGGACGTTGGACACTGTTGGACAGTCGCCGCTCCAACTCCTCCTAAACATGCTTAAGGTCAGGACTCTGTACAGACCAGTCATATTACCCTTATGATCATTGCTTTGTGCACTAGATTTGTTGATTTAGATGACTGAGAGATATACACTACCAGTCAAAAGTTTGGACACACATGGGATTTACCGTGTCTTTCATGAAAAGATACACGCCTTTATCTGTGTTACTATCATTGCAGAAGAATTTTTAATGACAAGTTATCCTTTTAAATGAATAAACTTTCTTTAGCAAACATAACTTTCTGATGGAAGATTAAAGTTTGCTGATCTCTGTATGTTTGTGTAAATATTCCTTAAAAAATCCATATCTTTCATGCAACGTTAGTCGTTTTCATTATTAACAACGTCTACACTGTAATTCTGATATGGTAGCCTTTTTTTTATTTCTCAGTGTGTTCAAACCTTTGACTTAAACTTTGCTTAAATTTGATTGACAAAACGGCAGATTAGAAACAGAAACGGTAGTGAATGAAATCAAACATTTTGGTGGACGAACAATAGGGAGGGAAGCGATGCCCCAAACATGAAAGCAGTGGTAGTTAAAATGAGCGGCCTAGCAGCTGATGATTTGCCAAATACTGTACAAATGAGCACCTCAGAGCAGGTGCTGAACTTACAAACACTGTTTAACCTCCAGTGACTCTGGAGCTAACTGTTAGCTCCTTATCCTGTCTGACTGATTACAGCTCATTCATGCAACAGTTGGTGGTTTATCATGGAAACGCAAGCAGCTGGCAGAAGCTGTAACTTCCAGTCTGTCGTGGCTGTGTAATGTATAAACAAACTCTGCTGGTTGTCTCAGAGGTGTCAGCCATGTATCATGAATGCACTTCTGTACATTACATACACAATACGGATAACTTGAGAGCTATTGCTTTTTATTGTCACAGTAAAAGTAATTAACACAGATTTCTACAGCTTGAGGTTTAGTTTTTTTTAATAATAGTTAATGAAGACCGTGGCCTGCTGGAGTCTTTATGTGCCAAAGTGGTTGTAGTGCACATGTGTTGACAAGGTAAATGTGATTCCACTGAACATAAACAGAATTGTGAGATTATTGTGCTAAAAGGGTAAATCAGAGTCTAAGAATGGAATAAGTCGTAAATATGTAGAAGTTCTTTATGGATATCCGTGGTCACATATTAGAATCACAGTCCTCACTCATTTGACGTCTGTTACAGCTTGGCTACTGTTTGTTCGTGTACATCAAATTGATGTCACGTTCTGACTGATTGATTTGGGTCGTATTAGGTCCCCTCACTCTCGGGCTCTGGTTACATTTGGACAGTTATTCATAGCCTGATTCACAATGTGCAGTGGTCTACCTGACCAAAAACAAGAAGCTGCTTCTGTTGACGTAAAACTGGTTTTGACGGTGAACAAAACACTCGGCTAACAGCTTGTTTTCAGTCACGGTTGGCTGCTGTATGAACAAAAAACCCAAAAAGTTAGGTAAGGTTAAATTCCTGTTATAAAACTCATAGTCTGTGTGTGAAGTCTTTCAAAGTTTCAACAAAACCTCAGACCATTAGAATTATTTCCTATTTTCAGATTTGACCCTTGTAAGAACAACTTAAAAGACGAGGCTGAAACTTCAATTTGTTAAATCATGAAAAGACTGAAACCAGTAATCTGTAAATCCAAACCATAAAACATTTTAAGCCTCACCCAGCACTTGCTTTCTACTCTTGCTTACACAGTATTTGTTTGTAGAATATGAAAAAAAGAGGCTGTAATATTCATGTTTGCATTTTGAGTTCATGTCTTGTTGCCAGTTCTGATCACTCAGAACAACACTCCTTAACATTATCGTTTATCTGTCAGCAGGCAAAGTGTGGGGATGTTGCTAAACCATCAGATTTTGGTGTTTGGTGGTTTCATTTATACGTCTCTGTGCTGTCTTAATATTACCGCTTTGTTCCATTGTCTTACCGCGCACACACCCCTTGTGTCAGTGAAGCAGCTGTTGTGCCTTTCTCCTTTATCGTGTACGCACCAGTGCATCTGTTCCATACCTACCTGTCAGTTTCAAACCAGTCAGTCCTCAACAGCAGTATCCTAGCTAAATGAAAAAGGCCACTAGTGAATGTAAGTGTACAACATTTGTGTGGCTTTATAATGAATAGACACTAAAGATTTGTTTAGTAGGGACCAGTCACACTTGCCTTCCAGGTGAGTTTAATGTACAATCATACATGAACATGCTCTGCAACGTGAATGTACCTGCACTGAATGTCCCTGTGTTTGAATTTATACAGCAAAGCAGCGGTAGTGGTCCGTGTGTGTGCGCGTGTGTGTGTGTGGTGGCGTTTTAGTGCTTTGATGTGCACATTGTCTGCCTCGTAATGAATTGGTGGCGTACACTACTTTGTAGAAGAAAATGTCTACAGGACGGGTGATAGTTATGTTTTCTTATATAAATAGAATTGTGATTTATATCAGTGTTCACTGTGATGATTTTGCTCCAGATGTTCAGACCTAAAGGTTTTATTTGCTAACGAAAAAGATGACCTGAACCATTTTCTCAGAAAAAGGCCTTTAAATCAAGATGTGTTTTGTGACTTATTCCAAATAAACATTTGAAAGTAGAATTAACAATTAACTTTGTTAATTTTTTTTTTGATGTGAAATATTCAATTTTAAACGAGACAAAAAGATTACTGGCAAACAAGGCATTCTTGTCTGTCTTAAAATAAGTAGGTTCAAAACTACTTATTTTAGGTTCAAAATAAAACCTGGGGGAAAAAGCAGCGCATCAAATAGAGCCATTGAAAACAAATTAAACCAGCCACAAACTGTTTTACATGGGTCAATCACACACATTGAATTCAGACAAAGGACTCAAAGAAATACATTATGAATAAATGAAGTTAGTAAAATGGCTGTAATATATCAGACACCTGAAATATCAGTCTTTGCGTTGTCTTTTCTTTCAGATCAGATATACCTTGACTGTAAAGCATATTGTTTTTTAAGTGTTGTATTGATAAAAGAATACCTTTTTTCACACATGCAGAATGATTCTAGTAATCACACAGTATCTTGTTGGCACATCTGTCTGAGTGCTTAATTTATCATAATCAGGCTCCTTTCTACTTTTATTGAGCTTGTTTAATTACCCCACCCTCCCCAACTATTTAGCATTTGTATCAAACTGAGAGAAATGTATCATGTGCTCCATTTGCTCATATGGACACAAATGCCGTGCTGCTCCCAAATACCAACAATAAAAACAAAGAACAGGCTCTTATACAACCTGCTAAAAGGAAATAGGTGGATCAAACAAAATGTTATTGCTAAAATAACACAATTAATGAACAGAGCTTCTGCACAAGTGGTGCTGCTTATTTAGACAATTAATTCCAATGTTGAATTGATTTGTCATAAATGTGCCCTGATGTTTGCAAAGACAATTAGCAATGTGCAGACACTGTAGGAAACTAAGGAACAAAGTTTGTTACAAAAAAGTTGTTGATCTGACTAGAGTTAATAAATATTAGTTAGTAAATACTGTCACCTTCGTTTTCTTTAGAAAATCATGAAAAAGACACGTATTTTGCAGTGTTTGTCTATTACTATGAAAGTGAACTTGTTAAATGTTATTGATGTCTGTAAGTGGTTTGAGGTCTGGGAACGTTATTTGTTTAATTTATTTTGCCTTGAGTGACTTTAACACCTGTAACCTCCTGCTAGCTGGTCCTTGTTGTGCAGACATACTTTAGTCCTCTCAGAAGTACTACTATACTGCATCAGGTAATTAGGCAAAAGAATGAAAATGTAGGCCACATCTAAAGGATACTCTGGTTTCTGGTTTCTGGAGAAGCTGTAGTGTGGAGTATTTAATCCTCAGGTTTAAGAGCTGTGTGGAAAAATGGATTGCTTTGATGTTTTTATACATTTTTATCTAATGTAAATGGGCATATTTTGCACCACTATTGCAATAAAACCAAGGAAATGAAATGTGGTTGTTGTATTACTATTTTATGTTTTATTAATATGAAGTTAATAGGTTTTAATATCCATGTAAACCATGCTTTTGAATGCACATTGGACACTAGGACATCTGAAATCTATGGAAGCCCAGTGATGCCAATAGAAGAAAAGAAAGTAAGATGGGGAAAAAATAACTCCAAATCAAAATGTAAAAAATGACCTAATATGCTGAAAAGTATCACAAAAAGGTAAAGGAAAGGCTGCTATACTCACTCACCGATTTAGGTCTCGCTATGAGGTGGCAATGCTAACCAGCTGCTGCCCTTTGACTTAATGAACTGAAATGAAGATTAACTTTAATTCTCACAGTTTATGTTTTTTAATTATTGATTATTAAATACCACAGATATGGACCAAAAATGTGTAAGTGTAATTTGAGCCCTTCTGTTTTTATGAGTTTTCACAAATAGAAGGTTTCACACATCTGACACTATATTGTAGTAATTATTTAGCACCTCCTTAACAATCTAGAGCTAGTTTGAGGGGTGTTTTTGGGTCCACTAATCATGTGCACATATGTGGTCAACAATACTAATCTCCTCAACTCCTGACATTTTATTTAGTGTTTATGTAAAAACAGGGACATTGTCTGCAACAGGTTGCACATTGGAAGATCTGAAATTCATGGAAGACCAGTTATGCCAATAGAAGGAAAGAAAGTTAGATGGGAAAAAAATAACTCAAAATCAAAATGTAAAAAATTACTTGGAAAAAAAGAAAAAAAAAAAATTATATATATATATATATATATATATATATATAATATTTTTTACAGAGTTTTTCTAAAAAGTCTTATTACTACTAGTGTCTCATCTCATCATTTGCATCATTTTCTTTTGAACCGTTGAACTGCGACTGCACCTCTGATGATCGGCCGCCAGGGGGCTCCGTAGCAGCCAACACCTGTGTACTGTGGGTCACAGGCAGAGTGGGAACACCAGCCAATGACTGCATCTGTGTGTCGCTGCGTTATTGCGTCTCATACATGTGGGAATGAGAAACAGAAATAAAAATGAATTAATGGCCATGTCTACATGCTACAGTGATGCTAGGCAGCATTTTAATATTGTAGATGACTGAGGTGGAACAATGTAGAAATGTTATTGTGCATAACACTAACTGAGAACATTATTTGCCACTGAAATGTAGTACATGAAGTTACAACATGGTACCTAAGTGCAGTTGTTTTATGTCACTGGATGTATGCGATCAGCAGAAAAACCTCATCTGATGATCTACAATCCTCAGAATAAATCCCTCCGCGCCGAGCACGGAGAGCAACTGCACTGCAAGTAACCAAATCTTACGCCACCCTCTGATACCGTTACGTCTTCTTTTCTTGAACTGACAGTTGCCTGCTCTGCCCAGTCAGGTTCTGTGCATCTGCTGGCACTGGTGGGAGGACGATGGCGCTGAGTGCAACGCACTGCGATGCAGAGAGAGAGAGAAGGGGGGTGGGGGGGTAAGGAGGCAAAGCCTGTGTGAGCTGCACGCCTGAAGCCCACAGCAGCAGCAGCAGCAGCACTCGTCGCCTCCAGTGCGGACAGAGTTAAGGGAGGTGTTGCAGGAGTTCATGCGCACACCTCTGGGCGCTGCTGCAGCCGAAGAGGGCCGATGTGTCTCTGTCGTCTAGATACGTGACTCTGAGCCCAAGACTTCCCTGGCTTGGGATCTGAGAGGGAGGGAGGTGCGGCACCCCGCCCGTCTCGCAGCATTTGGACTGCAGGGATAACGACCTGAACCGTGATATTCCCGCGCGTCAGCCACCGAGCAGGTGTTGGTGGCGGCGACGCTGTCCTCCATCCCGCACCTCTGCGCCAAAGGTAAGCCTGCCAGCCGGCGGCCGCCGTCAGGGGTGACGGGGCCGTTCAGGTGTTTATAGCTTCCAGCACTGACACCGATGATGATGATGATGATGATGATGAAATATGTCAGTAAACTACCGCTGCGTCGTCTTCTTCGTAACCGCGTGCGCGTTCGTCTTGCTTCTGCTATTGTTTTGCACCACATGGGGACAGCTGATGGATCTGTGTTATTCATACATGCGTCCCCGCTGAACGAGGACGCGAGAAACCAAAATGACGTAGGGAATTCCCACAGTAACCCAATAGCGCGCGGTGACACCTGCACATTCCGCCAGTGCGGTGCCAGCGCGGCGAGCGCGGCGCGGCGCGGAGCGGCGAGCGCGGCCTGCTCGGTCATGTGCGCGGCCTCGGCGGCGCACATATTGATTTGGCATGATTAAACCCGAAGACACAACTGTTATGTAACGTGATTTTACTGACGTGATTGTAGCCATGGGGGGGGGGGGGGGGACCTTCACGTTTCTTCTGCTCTGACATGCTGAGAGAGCAGAAGTGTTTACACTGACGTGAACAGTAATCACTCAGCTCATTGTAGCTGTGATAAGAATAACGTCGGTCATATAATGAAATCATGCTGCAAGCGCTTCTACTTTTCTGCACTCAGTGTGATCTGCTTTCGAGGTTATTGGCTGGTTTGAATCTGAAACTGTCTGCGTTCTCTTTCTCAGAATGTGAGATTTTCTTAAGCATAAGCTGTGATCATTTCCAGGTTGGTGCAGAGAGCCAGCGCTTTTGTCTTGTTGTATATTACTGCTTTTTAATCTTCATCTCCTGCTACAGGCAGAATCCTCTATGACCAGAACATTTCATACAAAGAAATGCATCATCTGGCTAAACCAACGTTAGTCAAACACAAAACACTAACTTCACAAACACTTGTATCTACGCAAGATTCAATTTACGATTTTAAAAACTCGATTAATGCCAGAGGGAAGATATTTCGGCGTGTTACAGCAGAAGAAAGACCCAGAATCAGAAAAGATGAACCTCAACACACAAAAAAAATCCCGGTTATACAGTTTTATGGCCACAGGCAGAAGTGCTACTGCACACACGAGGCTCACTGTGAGAAGCATCCATGGTGGAACAGCTCTGGTCTGACATCACCATCCCGTTACAGACCTCACCGGCAGCAAAGTTTAGATGAAGATACTTTGATATGATACGTGTTGTGTATGTATGTAGCTCTAAAAGACCAGGATGTAAAAGCGGACATTCATCTTAAACCCTTCTGGCCACAGAATGCAGCAGAAACGACGGAGCCGTGTTGTTCCTGTGCTTTCAGAGTGAACAGACATTATTTCACCACTTCTTATTGATACATAGAAGTTGGCAACATTGTACAGTTCCCAGCACAGATCCACTCAACCTCCGACTTAACTAGAGGTCGAATCAGTCTTCGAAACAAGACTTCCAGTGCAGACACTTCAGCTCGTCATGGCAGGAAAAGCATGTGTTACTAATAATATTAACAATGGCTGTGTTCTAATCTGGTGTCCCTGTGAGTCATGGCGAGGTGACGGCGTCCCGGCACAGTCTGGAGATGTGACGTTCAGTGTTTATTTTTCATTTGGAAGAAGCACTGTATTTATGTATGACAAGGAGTTTTCTTCCTAACTAATTCCACACAATGTGTCTACTACAGGGTGTTTTTCACCAGTCCGAACAAAAAGAAAAGTTTGTTCAGTAGCTCAGCTGCCTCCGACAGAGCCATCCATGCACCTTTGTATAAGGTCAACGTATATATCGTATGTTTCCCTGAATTCATACACATTCCAATTCATAGAAAGGTCGGCGTTCTAAACTCGGAGGGAACCGTCTCACTCAGTCTTCGGGTGTAATAGCCATTTTGGATTGGCTCAGGCCTGTCGTGGAGGGATACCTCCCGAGGAGTGACTCATCCCAGACACGTACTCCCAGGCCCTACGTGTTTAGAGAAATACCCCCGTGCAGGACACAGCTGCGCTTCACCCTGGAAGGTGGGAAGACTCTGGCATCGTCACTGCAGCCTGTGTTCTCCCACAGTGACTCACATATCTGCATCCTCCAGTGTGTCAGGTGGACCACTTAGCCTTTACGTTTGGGGAGGAAGCCCCGTTTTTCTCTTCATGTTTTCTTTTCAGTCAGAGCACTTGCAAGCGCGGGAGGGGGTGTAGGGCTTTTGTCGAGGGGAAGCTCATTAGTTTTTTTTTGTGGAAAAGCTTTTTGTGCTGGTTTTGTGTTTTGCTTCTTAACTTTTGTCTGTCACAGAGACACAATAAGACCTCTGTACTTCTGTGTGTGTGTATGTGTGTGCTTGCCAGCTCCCCAAGGTGCCCGTTCCCTTCAGGCTGTAAAGTGCTGCAGTCACCTCCACAGGGGCACAGAGGGGTCCCTCAGCTGACACCAACACACACAGGCAGAGAGAGAGAGAGAGAGAGAGAGAGAGAGTGGAGGAGGAATCCCTTTACTGACATCACAGCATCTGCAGCTCAAAACATGTCCAGCTGGCAGAAATGAAACTATCCTCAAATACTTCCCCTTTTAACACCTTAGTGCTTTTAAAAAAGTGCAGAAGTTCACTGCACAGCACAGTCAACGCAGCAGTGCGTGCAGAAGACGAGGCGCGCAGGAGCGTGCGGTCGTGACGAGTCAATGCTTGTGACGGGAGCCTTTTAGACTCTGTATTTATTGTTGTAATTCTCCATCCTCTCCATCGTTCGGTACTGTTTGGTAAACACAGAAGAACAGTGCAGCATGCTGTGAGCTAAGCTCTGCAGACATGTTACTTTTTAGTGTTTGCTGCAGAGTGTTTGCTGCCAAATAATGGAACCACACTAAAATGGAAAGCTTTACAAGACAGCTGTCAGTTTTACCATCAACCCAGAGAACCATTAGCAGTAGTTTTTTTCTGGTGTTTCTTTAAGTCTGTTTGGGGATCAGGTCAAAGCCACACAGAGCACTGACACTGGGCGTTAGTCTTTGAGAATAAGAAGAACAGGAATGAGTCCAATCCCTTCTCCTCAGGTCATGTTTGTTTTTTGATGGGGACTAGAGAGTGTCTCCCACTCCACAAAGGGTTAGACAATGCCTGGCACACACGGAGGGAAGATTGGACCACAGGAACACTTACATAACATCTCAGCAGTTACATATCCACTTATTTTTGTTTCAGCTTGTTTGTGGAGAGAGTCACTGCTGGTACGATAGTTTTATCAGGCCATGTGCACACGTGAGCAGGATTTACGTATTCCTGCTTCTGTGATGAAGGCTTTATTCTGTCATAAATCCCTGTGTGCAGCGTGTGTGTGTGTGTGTGTGTGTGTGTGTGTAAGCTTGTGGAGTCAGGAACGTCCAGGTTTTCCTCATGTTAAATACAGCAGATCTTATTTCAGTATTGAGCCCCATACATCAGCACCGAGGACCTGTTTATATTTATGTTCAATCAGATCAAAGTGCACAGTGAATTGATTCTGAAGCTTCAGTGGATCAGACAGTTATTCATGCGAACAGCTTAGTAATTTATTTTCAGTCTTACAGCATGTGGAGTTGAAAGAAAGCCGGCGGAGAGATGGCTGACGGAGGCGAGCAGAGTCGTCTACAACAGTTGCTTGGGGTTTTGCGGCACTGTGAAACCTTTCTGTCAGCCTCCATTTAGTCCTTTTTGTCACTTTGATAGATGATGCAGAGGAAGTTGTTACTGGGCGCAAGTGGAGGGGAATGCTGAGAACGTTTAGACGGGAACAAAGTTGAGTATCTTGCATTTAACCAAAGATTGGTGCAGAGACCTGATACGTGACACGTGAGATGTATTGTTTATTTTGTCATCTACCATTCTGTAAGAGAGCACGCCCTTTGTGTATATTCACAATATAGAATATATAGTCTGAATGAGTTCCCATCCAAACGTTTCTTTGTGAAATACTGACACACACAGCTCACACCGTGCACTCAGGCCTGCAGAGGAAGCAGTGGTTTCAAAGCATCGCTGAACAGCTCAGCTTTTGCGAGTTATACGCACTTAAAATGCCAAAGATATCAGGGCTTAGCGCAGGCTTCAGCCCACATCATTTTCCAGTGACTGCACCAGTCACATATTAGTTGAATATTACCCAGCCCCTCTGCTTTGGATCCAAAAAACAACTCGAACTGCTTGCTTTTGGCGAGACATGTCAGGCTCCCTTTAAAAACAAAATGGCTCTGGTGGAGACTGTGACAGCATCACTCCCCAGACAGTCCCCAAACTGACTGAGGAGCAACCTGGGGGGCAGACAGAGCTGTTTGTTTGTCTCTTTCCTCTGTTTTAACTGAAGCAGCCTGTACTGACAGAAACCATAGGCATGCGCTTACACAGATGTCACAGGTGTGTTGGTGTGTGTTTGTGTGTGTGTGTTATTCAGATATTTTCAACCTTTATTTTGGCAATGATGGATCTTATTCTTAGTGTACTATTCTCCAACAAACAAAACACAAGTCAGCATGAGAAATAAAATGATTTAAAGCTTTTTAGGTTAGATATCATTTTAAGCCGTTTCCTTTGTCATTCAATGGTCAGTCGGAGAGGAAAGGAAGGAGGGACAATTGTTGTTCTGGGTTATTTTTGTTTGTGAAACTAATGTTTAGGTCTAACTCACTAACAGCACGTAATCGGTGCTTTTATTTTGTGACTCACTGAATTCTGTCTGTTTCTCCTCATCGTCAGGTTCCCACTGCTCCTGGATCACATGGAATACGACTTGACTTGTTGGACACAGTTGACTTTGAAAGCTATGTTCTGGTGAAAGCACCAAAAGGGCAGGTAGTGGAGGCCTCCTGGGTCGAAGCAGTCAGCACGTTCTAAGGCTCCCATAGGTTTCCAGGAATCACCTACAACCATGATTTAAGTTAAGGACATGTCTGACTTAGACATCCAGCTCAATCAATAAGATGCTCCTTACCTCTGCCTGTCCTTAGCCCTTATCACCTTCTTGTAGTTACCTCTTCACAAGACACACAACATGCGTCCATCCCTCGCCACAGCTGTCCTACCACCTAGGACCCGCTCCCACAATCCGCCCAATTTGGCCGTTGGGGGCCGCGAACACTTGTCAGCTCCACGAAGGCGCAGCCCCAACCTCCGTCACACCCTGAGCCCAGAGAACCTGCGGACCCTGGCAGAGAGAGGCGGGGCCGCTGTTGATGCCACCTCTGTTGTCAGCAGTACCATAGGGCTTCCACGAGCTAACAGTGACACAGACCTGGTGACCTCCCAGAGCCGGTCCTCGCTAACGGCGTCTACTCTAGAGTACACGCTGAACCGTGGCCAGAATCTCGTCATATCCTGGGACATCAAGGAGGAAGTGGATGCGACCGACTGGATTGGGCTGTACCACATTGGTGAGATGATGATTTTTATTAGACCAGTCGAACTTTTCTGTCTGTGGTGGGTCATGGTCAGATGTCAAGTCTCAGGTCCTAGTCAGGAATGAAGTGCATAAGGATAGATTCAAGATAAGTTAAAAAGCATATGCAAGTCTAGGCGAACTCAATAATCTCAATCAGAACGCTCATCATTAAAATGTGCGATGTGTTTGAACGTGACCTTTTCTTTTCAAGCTTGAGGATTCTTTGCAGACTTGCAGGCACTCAAGAGAAGACCTGTCACACACAAAGCTTTTCAGCTGATCCCAGTGTTTTATAATCAGGAGCTGAGAATAGCCAGGTAGACTCATGTGCAAGTTCAAGTCAATACGGAAAGAGGAGCTGTTGAGACTTTACGCAGGACAGGAGGCTGAGTCAACATGCAACAGCTCTGCGTCAGTATACGATAACACACACACCATCACAAAGCGTGCACATCTTCTAGGCAGGTTGGGTGGTCTCCAGTAATCAATCCTGCTGACGTGGGCGGGGATACATTGACCTGCTTAAACTGTCCATCACGGTGAAAAGTAATACAGGACCAAATGTACTCCATCAGCACATTTATTTTTAAGGATCTGTGATTTCTGTGCTCTCAAAATAACCATCAACCCTGCAAATACAACAATCTGATCCACAACCTCGTCAATCTCTGAAATGATATGAAGAGTAAAAAATAAGGCCAGAGAGAAACCACTACAAACTACTCAGTGCAATATGTATATATTGTGAACAGTATTAGGTTTTATATGCTGTTTGTCTCTTCACAGAGACATGCTGTGTCTCCATATGAGACATCTAGACATTGTCAATCAGCTCTTCTCTTATTTCCAGTCAGAAAGTAGGTTGACCATGTTGCCTGTTATGCTTTGTGGTGCTCAGTTGCCAATGTCTGATTGAAATCTGTGTTAGGTCCGAACATTGCTCAGTTACCGTCTCTAGAAACTGTCACGGGATTAGATGATGCCACTATATACCTGCACCTGCTCTTTCTGTCTCACCTGGTCAGAGCAGGCAGCACTGTGATGATCGTGCAAACCAACAACCCAGGGCTTCATAGATATTTATCTACTGCACCACTCAATTGGGTGTTACCTGTTTTTTTCAGTGTACTTGACTTACTTAGGTACGGTAACCATTTAAATCTGACTTTGTTTCAAAGTGTTATCTAGTATATTTGCAGCTTCACTTGTTAAAAGTGTCACCTCCACACAGAAATGCTTTGCACAGAAATGTTTAGAGCAAATTATTACTGATATAATGTTCAGATAAAGTTGTTAGCAATGAACATGAACGTTATAATTTATTTCTGCGAATAATGACAAGTGATCTTTTTATCATGTTTATCAAATGATTAAATATGCTATTGAGGACCTCCAGGGCTTAACCTGTCTGCTTTCCCTTGTAAACAGAAGGCTAAATGGGAGAAATGCATGGTGTAAACTAGTCCTTTTGGTGCCAAGCAGGGCGTCCGGTCACTTCATATCGATCATACGGCTGCCAGCGCTCCACGGGGGCTACAGCTTTCCTCGACTAAGCAGACATTCAGCGATGAGCAACCTGCCCTCCAAACACACACACTTCTACCCCGACTCCACTAGACAACTGAATTTATTGCTTTATTAATCTGTGTGCAAAAGTGCTTTGTCCAGCGGAATTCCCCTTCCCTGTTTTTACCTCAGAGGAAGTTTGGTGTCCTTCTGGTTAGAAGTTGCAGGGAAGCTATTTTGAGAGTGGATTTCACTGATTAAAGGAAAACGTGTGTTGTGGAAGAAACTATCAGCAGACTAAACACACCGAAAGGCGGAACCGTTGCAGCTTGGTTGACGTCTTTCATAGCAGAGAGAGAACGTGAACATTGCCGTCTGTTGTTTTTTTTTGTCATTACTTTGTCTGAATTTAGATCCCAGCAAGAGCAGGGTTTGTCAAACCCCAGGAGGAACACACACTCATGTCTAAACATCAGCTCTACTCTTTTCCAGATGAAACCAGTCCATCCAATGTGTGGGACTGTAAGAACAGGGGGGTGAATGGCACACAAAAAGGGCAGATTGTCTGGAGGCTGGAGCCTGGGCCCTACTTTATGGAGCGTAAGTTTTCATATTGCTCTCATTCTTCAGAAATACTCCCTGCATTCTACTGGTTTCATAATATTTATTAAATATATCGTAATTATTATTACAGTTAGAATTTACCTCAGTATCCACACGTTTAAAGAAGACCTTTGTCTACTCTATGACCATAGTCTCTCAGCATACATTCAAACTGCACTGTAACTGTTTTCATATTCAGTATGTCTTTATTACTTTTATGACAGCTGAGACCAAGATCTGTTTCAAGTACTACCATGGTGTGAGTGGAGCCCTGCGAGCTACGACTCCCTGCATCACCGTGAAGAACCCTGCAGTCCTGGTCTGTGCATGTGTGAGAGAGAGAGACAGAGACATGCTGTAGACTCGGTCTTATGTTAACGAGGAGGTGCAGAGACCAAAACAAAAAAAAAAAACATCAATGCAAAGCTGTGTTCTAGTGTTGCAGTTATTAACGATGAATGTCTTTTTTAGTTTAAATTAATATCAAGCAGTTCAAAACTCACAACAAATTAGGAATTGCCTTTTATTTATTGGACAAATGTGATTTTCTCAATTTTCTTTACCTGTATGTAAAGTCAAGGAAGTCTACCTGGCTGCCAGGTTGGCTGGAAATCCTCCTAAAAAAAAGGATGGTATTAGTAGTGGTGGTAAAAACTGCAAATTATTATTAAATTAATAAAACCATTCACTCTTCTATGGCAAGGACCAAAAGGTGTCCACAGTTTAATTGCTTTCAAAAGAACAAAGACAAAAGCTGATGTAACTTTACTGCAGCAACCCAGTCAACAGGGCTGGTGGTGGTACTACTCATAAACTCCCGATAAGTCAAGTCATCACACTAAAGTGAAAAGAAATCAATGTGGAACTCAGGAAGAAGATAGTGAATGTTCATCTTTAGGATACATCAACAGAATCCAAGATGATTGTTGCTAAACTGTGATGATATATTATAATCATATTATTTAAGTGACTTATGTCCAAATCTCTCACAGGTGGAGGGGCTGACAGAGCAGGTGGGCGTTGAACATCCTCGGAAACTCATCAGCTTTACTTTGACAGGTGAAATAAGACTTTACTTTACTTGGCAGACGCTTTTATCCAAAGCGACTTAGCACCGGGTGTCTGGCTCAGAGACACACCTGGTAGGGGATGGATTAGGAGTCAGACGGGGTTCGAACCCACAACCTTCTTCATCCCAGTCTGACGCTTAACCCATTGAGCTACCAGGCTTGTTTTATGTTTTAAGACTCGCTCTTTCCAAGCTGTTGACAGGAAGCATGTACTGTATTCAGTTTTGTACTTAAGTCAGGCAACACCTGAATTGTTTGCGTTTGTCTTATTTACAGCCCGCTCACTCATTCCACTTCCCTGTATACACCATTATGCATCTGCAGGTCAGGTTTTACACCAGAAGGTGAACTGGAAGTGGAGAAGAGAGAATCAGTTCTTTGTGTTCCTGTCTAGATCTCGTCTTTTATGCTGTGTTTTCATCCAGATCTTCGGGCCACTGGCTTGAAGAAAGGTATGTTTTTCAATCCAGACCCATACCTGAAGATGTCCATCCACCCAGGGAAGAGGAGCGTCTTCCCTGTCTTCAGCCATCATGGACAGGAGCGACGATCAGCCATCATCGCTAACACCACCAATCCCATCTGGCACGGAGAGGTGATCTAAATGCCTGTGTTCTCAGCCAGAGGACACACACACACACACACTTACTTTTTTAAATGATGTATTTACAACACATGACAGATGCTGGATTCACCAGGTTTACCTTTGTCTCTCTGCAGAAATACACATTTGTTGCACTCATGACGGACATCCTCTACATCGAGGTAAAGGACAAGTTTGCAAAAAGCAGACCAATCATCAAACGCTTCCTGGGTCAACTTGCGATCCCTGTTCAGCGTCTCATTGAAAAAATTCCTGGGTAGGTGACAGAGGTACAGGCACGAGTTGCACATATGCACAAACGTTAGCCATAAAGTCGCCTATTGAGTTTGGGTCTGGGACTGTAGTCTTGCATTGTCGAAGGTCCCATTGTCTGTAGGAAATTAACTTTAAGTAACCAAAATATGTCCATACCTCAGACTTCCTTAGACTCCTGTATTTAACAATCTCGTACACGTCCATGTCCACTGGGATGCCGCTGGAGTTTCTGTTAAACTCTGTGATATTAAACCTACTGTTTTTCTGTCCAGTGTCCAGCCTGTGAGTTTTTCTCTGTGTCGACGCCTGCCCACTGAACATGTAAGTGGCCAGTTGCAGTTTAAAGTGGAGCTAACGTCAACGGGCCCAGACGGTAAATCTGTCTTTACATCTCATGTTCAGTATGTGTTTTTATTAAGCGTGTTTTCGTCATTGTGCAACCTGTCCTACCTATTACAGGGGCTTCTCCTGATTCAATCATTGGTATTTCATCTTTGAATGGGGCTCCAGGCACTCCATCTGATGATGAGGACCTCCCACATAACCTGTCAGGAGTAGTTTCTGCAGGCCCCTCCCCTACGGGTTCCCAGGGCTCCCAGGGTATATGGGAGGGTGGGGCCACAGCCTGCCCAGAAAAGGAGTTGTCTCTGTTCAGACCTCAGACTAGATTTATGGAGCCTGAAAGCCTGTCTGGCCATGAAATGCTCCAGAGGTCACTCAGCGAGGGCCTGGATGCCATTGAGGCCCCAAAAGGTCCTGGTGAAAGACCCCTGGGTGCAGCTTCACCCAAACTGTGCTCTAGCTT
This sequence comes from Microctenopoma steveboyesi, assembly GCA_032359275.1. Lineage (NCBI taxonomy): Eukaryota > Metazoa > Chordata > Actinopteri > Anabantiformes > Anabantidae > Microctenopoma > Microctenopoma steveboyesi. The sequence goes on from JAUMHF010000013.1 coordinate 16,520,066, forward strand.
CCCCACACACACAAGGCTCAGCTCCATGTTGCACATAGATTCAGATGAGGATGAGGACAGGTCAGGGGCTGCTGACGTCACTCCGGTGCCACTGTCACCGCTGCTGATGAATGGAGAACCTGCTGATGTAGGCGGTCCTGATGAAGAAGACCCGTTTCCTGAGCTCCAGCAGGAGTCCAAGCCGCTAGAGTCATCAGGACTTCAGGAGGAACCCAGGGATGCAAGCGCTGCGGCAGAAGAAGTTCCCTCTGAGGTGGAGGTGCTCCTGGAGGAGGTGGGAGGTCTGGACTTGGAGGATGTTTTGGAGCCAGATGTGTTTTCTGAAGTGGAGGAGGCTCCTTTCACAGACACTGTGTCTCAGAATGCTTTGCCAGAGAGTGGAGAGGTGCCTGACGAAGGAAGGGTGCCTGGAGAAGACCCGTCATCAGAGATCGACACCTGCTCGATGGCGACTGCCCCGCAAACAGCCTTCTCGTCATCAGAGAGCTGTCAAGTCACTCTGACTGTTGCTGGTGTGAGTTCATTATCTTCATGTTATCTCAATCCAGCTCCTTATTCACAGGTAGTATTACAAAAGTTTACTTTTGAGGTTGGAAATGTTGTACAGTATTACGGATCGCAGCTAGTCACACACGTGCCTACATTTTTATGTTATAATAGAATAAATAAACTAGTCTACTAGAGGATCATTTCCATCCTGTCTGTATGTGTCAGCACAGTCCACTCTAGTGTGAGTCATTGGTTTCTTCACGCTGCACTCGTTGTACCGAGCAGCAGACTGTGCTGAGCCTTAGCCCCACTTCTCTGTGGCTGCTGTTGTTTGCTGAACTGTATGTTCACACTGTTGAACACTAAACATTCTGGAGCTAATTCTGCTCATTGTTGGACTTCAACAGATGTTCCACCATTCTTATCTTTGAGCATGGAATTGTAATTCATAGATATTTTGCTAAAGATCATAATCATAACTCATAACTTGTATTTTTATATGAACACGTAGGTCATCGCATTTTGTCCTTTGTTTTCACCGATGATTATTTGCGCCGTTTTGTAGGAAGCAGAAGAAGGAGCAGAGACGGCCATAGATCCAGGGGGACGTGTCATATCCGGCACCCCACCAACCAATCAAGCTGTGGACGATGAAGGGGGCGGGCAGCCTGCAGTCACTGAGGCTGTCGCGGTCGCTCCGGCAGCCAGTGTGCAAGAGGAGGTCGAGGAGATCGGCGCGAGGAGGCTGAGCCTGCAAGCTGCTGGCGGCGTGGCCGAAGAACATGAAGGGGAGGGGACAAAGTCACATAAGGATGCAGGGTCTGTGGACTCAGAACAAGTCACTGCAGAAACAGACAGAGAAGAAGGTAAAGTTGTTTCCTGTGTGTGTCATAGAGGAATCCATTAGGGTCCCAGGACAATCAGTTCTAAAGGGGCATTTCCAAAAGCACCATACAACGTTTTCACTATGTTAACACTAAAGTCCTTCTCAAAAAGGTTTTATCCAAAGCAACTGGGCTGTTTAGTTTGTTGAAGAAACGACTGAGAACCTTCACAGATACTAAAGTCCCTCTGTCTTTTGAATGTTTCTGTGTTCAGGTGCCCGTGTCAACGGCCACCCTGTAAGTTCACTTCCTTCTGTACGTCATGACATTCACCGATACCAACGTGTGGACGAGCCTCTGCCTCCCAGTGAGTGTGTGTCTGCTTTGCCTTTTATGTCACCACGTGTTGCGTGTGTGTTGATGTCTCCCTTTATCTGTATATATGTCTATATTCTGACTGTAAAAAGGGTTTTGGTTCTGAATACAGAATAATACACCAGTGGTGATGCACCTCCAATTATTTTCTAAACTTATCCCATTCTACATTTTGGTAGTTTTTCTTTAATTTGTACTTTTCCAGATGGAAACAGATGCTGCAGATAATAGAAATAGAAGAAAACACTGGATGCTTTTGGTCTTTA
>JAUMHF010000013.1:16539431-16588088 GCA_032359275.1 Microctenopoma steveboyesi
TTGCTTGGCAGACGCTTTCATCCAAAGCGACTTACAAGGAGCTAGCGCTGGGTGTCTGGCTCAGAGACACACCTGGTAGGGTACGGACTAGGAGTCAGACAGGATCTCGAACCTGCGAACTTCTGCATCCCAGTCTGACGCTTAACCCATTGAGCTACCAGGCTCTAGGGGAGCTTTGTTCATAGAAAATGACTCTGAAGGTTATTTCAGCCTGTGCTTAGAGGCTACAAAATGTGGATCAATATTTTGCTGTGATAAAGCTTTCATAGGACGTGTGGAGGTTGAAACATATGCACATCTGTGAATGGTAATTGTAGGTTTCCAGCAGAAGTGACTCATATTAGTGACTAAATGTCACAGTATTTTAGTATCTTAAAATACAACACTAGAGAGTGTACTATGTGTACTATGTGTACAATATGTGTTTATTCAGTGTGACGAGGAGCCAGAAACGCAGAGGTGTTAGCTGAATACAGAAGTTCCAAGCGAAAAGTGAGGGGCAACAGAGAGAAGTGGCGCTCCAGGAGCAAACTGTTTGGAACCATTGTTCTATTCTTTAAGAGTCCTTCGGGGTCTGTAGCTTCATGCTCATTGCTCCTGGGTGCATGTTAAGCTCTTATTTTTGGATTAGATCTGTTTTCCTTTGTTGCAGTCATTACAAGGCCTCATGGAAAAGTGTTGCCACAAATTACAACGTTAGATTTAGTTCTCTGGAGCTTTATTTTAATAAGTTGTGATAAAGGTTTTCTTTGATATGCAGCCAACCAGCCATCTATTTCAGTTACAACAGACTATCTTTATGTACAGCATGTGGTTAGAACAAAGTTACTGAGTTACCAGTCAAATTAGCTTGAATGTTCTGAGTGATTCCTCCATCATGAAGCTGTTTAGGTGTGTTCTGACACTGAATAACACACAGACCTCTCTCATCTAATGCCACAGTATTTTTGTTCACACATAGTAATATGTAATTACAGCGAGGCTGGGTTCCATTTCATGTTTGAAACATTGAATTAACATAATAAAGCTAAGTCTCTGTCTCTCCTTGTCTCTCCTAGGGGCAAGTTTGCAGTTGTCAAGCGGTGTGTGGAGAAGGCCACGGGAAAAGTTTTCGCCGCCAAGTTCCTGCGGAAGAGGAGGCGAGGTCGTGACTGCCGTGCTGAAGTCATTCATGAGATGGCCGTTCTGGAGATGGCCCGGAACAATGCCCGAGTGGTCAACCTGCACGCTGCTTACGAGACAGATCATGACATCGTCTTATTGCTGGAATAGTGAGTCCTCAACAGCAGCTGTATTCTTTGGCTCACACCACATTTATCTGTGGCTCTTTCAACCCTAGTATCTTTTTCTGTGTTGCTAAGCTACTATTTAGATGACGTCACTTTCCACATCACCACACTTTGTGCTGGTCTCTTACACTTTCATGTGAATCACATATTTTTCTAATGAACTATTATTCCTTGTTAGGGCAGCACTTCATCAAAACAGAAACTAGATGTTAGATGGAGATTGTAAATGAGAAAACACGGTTGCCTTAAAAAGCTTTGCTACGAATTCTCCGACCACACCTTTAATACTTTAATGTTGGAGTCATGAGTGTGAGGGCAGCGCGACGAGCTCACAACACAGCTTAAGGAGAAAAGAGAAAAACAAAACCAAATTAAAAACACAAGTAACCAGTAAGCAATAATATTCATATTCAGAATGTGAAGGTTGGTATCACTGTGTCTTTACAGCGAGCACACAGGAATGCTGTGTTTCCCAATAACACTTTGCCTGGACATGTGTGGTGGAATCACACTACTCTGGGTATGGGTTAGCCACTAGTGCCAAGTCAACTGCATCTGTGAATTATTTCTATTTCTAGTCTTATATTTCTGTTTCCTGTGTCAGAACCACACCACATACACACATTCATGTGTCACAGAGCTTGCAGACCATTTTGCGAACAGCTCGTGTGTGTGTGTGTGTGTGTGTGTATCTGTGTATTGACAGCTTGTTTCTGTCTTTACCCAGCGCTGCAGGTGGAGAGATATTCGATCACTGTGTTTCTGAGGAGCTGCTACCAGAGGCCCAGATCACCCGTATGATCAGACAAACGCTGGAGGGAGTCCACTACCTCCATCAGAGCAACCTGGTTCACTTAGACCTTAAGGTGCTTGCACACTCACACGCACAGAATAACGTTCATGCTGCAGACAAGGTAATGTTTGCTTTAACGTGCACAAAAGACGTTATCTAGAGGCACTCTGCATTGTAAGGCTTAAAAAAGAAAGATGGAAAAGCCAAAAGTCCCACACGTAAAATAATAACGATGAAAAAACCCTTTCATTTAAGGTTCATATAGAGAGTGATGCAAACATGCAGCGTCACATTAACTAGTTGTTTCTATCTGAAACAGGTTTTTAAAAAGTACCTCTCATCACGCCACCATTTCTGCTTTCACATCACATTCACTTTGTGTTTTCCCCTGTGTTTCTTTACCCAGCCACAGAACATTCTCCTCACTAGCCTGTCTCCTCCAGGAGACATCAAGATCGTAGACTTTGGCCTGGCACGCAGACTGGGCGCGGTCGGAGAACTCAGAGAGATTCTTGGCACACCTGAATATGTGGGTAAGGTGAAATTCGTGAAGTTCGATTTGATTACTCAAAGGACAGGAGACACCATCAGCACAACCACAGTAATGTTTGGAACTGTCAAGAGTGAAGGAACAGAAATGTAGGTGTCAGATGAGATGTGCTACAACATCGTTAGCATCAGTACAGTGCATGTATATGCAATATAAAAACGTTAGCCTCTAGCTTTACTGTGTAAAATGTTCTCTTCCTGTACCTTCGTGAGATTCACAGCTGTGAGGCAAAATGCAGAACTTCAGTAGTGATGAAGCAAATCACAAAGCGTGGACTCATACAGGAAATCACAACAAGACTTCCGTGTAGGTCTGAACTACTTTTTCACATGTCTTCATCCAGCTCCAGAGATCCTGAACTATGAGCCAATCACAACAGCCACAGATCTATGGTGAGTCCACTGTAGGTTGGGAAACAACACAAATAGACACACATAGGCTCCACCTTCTTTTCCATGAGAAGATTCATGTCTTCAGCTGTGTTACACCATCAAACCATTAATAGTTTTCTAATGATCAGTTTTTCTCTTCATAAAATAAAACATAATGTGATGTTAAAAGACAACACTGATGTTTGATTATAGGCTTCTGTATGTTTGTGTTATATTACTTCTAGTGTATCCAGTATTCCATAGATTGTACAGTAACGTAAAGAATGTAGAAGCTAGAAGTATGTGCTTCAGCTTTGCCCCTCATAAATGCCTCCGTCCTTCAGGAGTGTGGGTGTCATAGCCTACATGATGGTGACGGGTGAGTCTCCATTTGTCGGGGACAACAAGCAGGAGACGTATATGAACGTGTCTCAGGTCAACGTGGACTACAGCAGGGATGCTTTCTCCAGGGTCTCGGAGCTGGCTGTGGACTTCATCCGGAAGCTGCTGGTCAAGGTGCCAGAGTAAGTACGGCAGGGTGGAATTTCTATAACATGAATCACAATGGAATGGTACCACATTTAGCTGTTTTGTCCATGTGGAAACCCGAGTTCCACCGGAGTGAGAAGGATTCAGGCAGGTCAGGCAACAGGTCTGAGCACATTCCTCAGTCAATGAAGCAGAGGTGAATTTCCTAGCATAGAATAAGCTGAGGATTCAGTTCTGTTATCATCAAGTAAATCACGTCTGATCACCATTTTCTCTTTCCCTTCATCACATGACGTGGCTCCGGTCTTTACTCACAGGCTGCTCAACTGTTTCGTGTTGTGCTTTGACCGCAGGGACCGGCCCAGCGCTGCAGAGTGTATGAGCCACCCCTGGATGTGGCAGCAGTCGCAGCTCTGCCTGAGCCCCGACCTCGTCCCTGCACGCACCCCCCGCGAGAGGAGCTGCGGTGCCAAGTGGACGGCCCCGCCTGAGGACCCTGAAGACAAAGAGAACTTCCTGGAGTCCCCACACTCTCAAGCAAAAAGGTTTCGCTTTGAGGAAGAAGCGCCCGCTGCTGGAGAGGGTGACTTTTGAAAAAGCTAAACGGGGCAAAAGAAGAGTGTGAGGTTTCTTCCTCTGAGCTTTTAAATTCTTTTAAGGCTCCACTAAAGCAGCTGTCTGCTCTCCACACTCAGCAATGCTTAGGTTTTGTTTATATTATCCACTAATTAGCAGAATTCTAAGACTGATCACTCAAACCAAAGATAACCTGATACATTTTGATCCTCTGCTGGTGAATAATAGGAAAATGTACAGCATGCCTCAGCTAATGCAGCGTGTTTAACCTAATTATATATTTAATTCATTCTTCAAGTGTTTGGTATTTTCAAGGGCTGCAGAACTCTGCTGTGTTCAGTCGTCCCTGTACTGTGGAGGATTTCCAGGGAAATCTATGCAATATTTCTCTAGTGCATTTGAAAGAGGTGAGCAGAGCGCTGCTGTCAGACCAGAAGACGGGGAAGTTCTGCTCCAGCTGAAGCGCTTCAGCAGAAATGTGTTACGGAGATAAACAGCTCTGCTGTGGGGAAGCGTGATAATTATTTGCATGTAGAAGGGAACTGAGGACAGCTGGACGGCAGCATTATAAGGGAAATGATGTCACACGGCTTCAGGGCTCTGTGATTGGCCACTTCTCGTCTCGCTGTCACTTTCTGTGTGGCTGTATGGCTCTTATCTCCTACGAGCTGCAGCGCGGCGGTACGTCATGTCTCAGATGCACTTCCAGTTTAACATGACCACCAGCAGTGGGTGTTCCCCACGTCATCCAGCCTTCCCTTTCTCCACATGTTCTAGAGATTTAGGGTTTAAACATAGCTCAGGGTTTAGAACAAAACTCCTTTTATTAGCCTGTGTAGTCGCCCTCAGACGACTAGAAGAGGCTCCACGTGTAGCGTTAGTCTCTTATTCTTGTCATCAGAACCTGTTGGTCCTCTCATAGTAAGACAGAAACTGTAACAGCTCTACGAGGCCATTGACTTGCACAGCTCTTTACACGCCACACCCACGCTGAACTCTCCCAGTTCCTCTTTGTCCGTGGACAGAAGAGAAACTTTAGCACTTAGTTGATGAGCACATTGACTTACTAAGCAAAAATGGAGCTATTTATGAAAGTTTGTATGTTTGTCCTTGAGAGAGAGTTCACTGTGTCTTTCAGGCTCTCACCAAAGCCATTCAGTCTGCTTTCTACTCTCAGCATTCAAAGCGACTCCAGTCCTCCTGGGTCAGGGTGCCTGAAGTGATGTATATTCCTGTGTTCATCTCAGGGCATGCTGCTCACTCTACTCACTTTGTTATGGTAATGTTGTTCTCACAGGCTGGTTATTATTTATGTGCTGGACTTATACGTTAGAATTTGTATGTAAATAATGTGCTCACGTGTCTTATGAGGAAGATTAATGTGGCAGATTCAGAAAATGACAGTGTTATTGAAAACAAGACGCTGTAATAAACGCTAGGGTTAGTCTGCGGCAACGCAACATGTATGATGAAAGCGAGGCTTGGTCAGGTGGTACAAGGAAGTGAAGTGAAGATGGAAATGGGCAGATGAGTCAGAAGGATTTGATTTTATATGTATGCAGCGTTGAAAGTTAAAAGAGTAGTTCAACTGATGAGAGAAATATTTCTCAGAGTCAGATTGTTCCTTTAAGTTGTGATGCTGGCTGTTGAGTAATGTAGGCATGAAGGTGTTTTTTATGTGATGAGAAAAGACTTAAGGAAGAGATGGGTGTTGTTCCAACAGCGTGATGGCATCACTGCATAATGTGAAATATGAGGAGCTATTGATTTGCAGGATTTGCCCTCTTTTGTTCACACCTGAATGAGAAAGTAAGAGAGCTCCTCACCTGTCTTAAAGTGCAGCGCTGGAAACCTCTAGAGAAACATTCCTTTTATTGTGGTGCAAGGTGCCAAACCAAACGAGACCACATTGTTTGTTTGTTGTCGTCAGCGGCCGGCACAATGGCCTTTGTGTGCGGTGGAGATGGGCGTCTCCAGCCACGGCCGTGCTCTCATCTCTATGCTGTCATACTTTAAAACTGCAACGCCACGCGGTGAAAAGATTTTCATTCCCACACACAATGTGTTTGGACTCAAGATGACAGCTACGTCAGGTTTACTGTAGAAGCCAGTATCTCGTCTGCTACTGTAAAATAAAAAGGAATAAGCTTGAATCTTAATTTATCTCAAGTTAAAACCTCTCTTTATTCTGTTTCCAACCTGCTGGCAGCATCTTGAAATGATCTGGATTTGATGTGGAGATTGGATGGACGAAGTTAAAGCCGTGTTTCCTTTAGAAACAGAAAATCTCCAGAGAAGGGGGACTCGCTTTGCTGTGCAGTGACATCAGCCATCTCACTTTGTAGGATGACGAAATGCTCAAATGCTTTGGACAAAGTGACTTGTGTTTGTTGTTGTTATCAGTCACCTGATCGTGAGTTGTGCAGTTATGTGTGTGTGTGTGTGTTGGTAGTCAGCCCCTCGAGATTGTGGAGCACCAGTGATTTCTCCAACATTCCTGTATGTTCCCGTCAGACAGAAGGATACTGTAGATGGAAGTCAGAACAGGCACAAACACGCGTTTAAGAGATGTATGTTTATTTTGCATTTTATCTTTTTTAATGTATGAGCATTCTGATTGCGTCTGAAATTTAAAAAAAAAACCCGACATAATCCGTAATGTTTTCTGATGAACTGCAGGCATCACAAGGCAAACTGAAAAAGCTCATTAAAGATTCTAGAAAATATCTGACAGCACTTTTGTTTCGATTATTATTGTTGTTGTGTATTATTGTGTTTACTTTTTCCACTCTGCTGCCATCTGCTGACTGAAGACAGCTCCAACCAACTGTTGCACACTCCCCATCATAGTTTATCTGGTAACAGCACAGTGTCCTAGTGTACCACTGAGCAGGCAGAGGGTTTTAAACAGTACAGTGTTGGTTGTGCACTAAATTATCGTTTTCATATAAAACATCACCTGTGTTGCTTTCAAGCAGCATAATGCACACAGCACATATTATCAGCACATATGTCATGGAATGCTCTGAAGTTACATTCAGCAAAAGGAGTTCAAGCCATTAGCTTAGTGCAAAGATCCTCTGTAAGGTGACAGAGCTCACACACGACATCAACGCTGCAGGTCAGTCTGAACAAACACACAAATACAGTATGTGTATCTAACATTAAGATCAAATAAATAAGCGTAGTAACACATTCTAACTTACACCATGTGTTTACTACTGACCAAAGGTTTGGTCTCACCTAGTAATAACTCATTTTCCTAATGATCAATTAGCCTTTAAACAAACTCACATTAGCAATCAGGCCTCTGTACATCTATGTAGCAATTCTATGATATATATCCTCCTCATTCTCCTCACTATATTTTATGAAATCAGCTTTTCATTAAAATGATTATTTGATCAAATAATTGTTTTTTTTAGATGCATTACTAGTTATGACATTTCTGACCCCAGACGTCTGAACTGTGTATCTGATCCAAAACATTGTTCAAATCAATCAACAAAATAATAAAAATGTATTTCAACAGGAAATAAACTGAACAGGGTTATTGTTTCACTTAAAAAGAGCAGGTGAATACATTTCACCAACTGATCTATGTGATCTTTATCACATAATGTTTAAAACAACTCAACTCCATCTGTGATGAAGATCATGTGATTATGTTCAAAAGCTCCAGAACGTCTGGATGAGATTCGCTTGTTAGATGAGTGAGCAGCAGCTTTCTTTCCTGTTTCAGTGCCACATGTTTTACCTAAACTCTTTCTGATTTTCTCTTCTCTGCTTTTCTGGAACCAAAAACCTCTTTAAATTCCTCATTTGGAGGTTAATCACAACTTCAGGGTTTGTTAAACCTGCTTTCTGAAACAGGATTCAGGTTTTGGTCACAGCAGCTGAAAAAGTGTTTCTTTTTCCCTTTTCTCTCTGGGACTTTAAACAGAAAAGGTCAGATAGTTGTTGGATTCGCCAGCGCAAGGATCAAAGTGAAGGAATGACTGAAATACAAATACACATAGAAAGTGTGTTCGCGCTTCCTCGAGTGCAGGGATGAAGAGAATGTAACAAGCTGCTCTGCTTCAGCCAAGCACATTCAGTTACATTTAAAATGATCATTTATACATATAGAAGTAATCAATTCAAGCTGAGGCACGATTCACTAAACACACGGCTCCGCAGCCAATCAATGAGTAAAATTAAGAGACGAGAGGTCAAACGACCTACTCAAACATTCCACCTCAGTTAAGTGCATTTAGTAAGAACATACAAAGAACACATTACAAACTTTAAACCTGGAGCCCTTAAGTCACCAGAAACTTGAGGAAAGACCAACACAAGCAATCAGTGACGTTTCCTAACCAAACTCAAAACTCCTGGATGACCCTGAAGTGGTTCTCGATGGATGGGGGCTCGTCAGCGAAGTGCAGCTTCTTAGTCGGAAAGGCTCCAAACTCCTCAAGGGTTTTGATAAAGTGCTCGTGCTCGCGGCCCACCCAGGCCCTCATGGGATCGCACACCTCGTAAGGGGTCACGTGGGCGTGGACTGCCACCCCGCTGGCGGCGAGCTCCTTCAGTACCTGCTTGTCCGTCACCCAGGTCTCGCTACCCCCCGGGTGTCCACCGTCCAGCCAGTACATGGCCGAGATGCATTTAGTGAAATGAGACATCTGTGGGTCAGCGCGCGCCCCACCCAGCTCGTACAGCATCTGGTTCAGCACCACGCAGCCTTTGCTGAAGCCCACCAGCATCACTGAGAACCCTGAGGGGATGCTGTCGGCGCCTCCCTGTGGCTGGAGGGGATGTGGTAAGTTTGCACGCTCCATGCCATGGCTCAGCAGGGCTCTGCAAACACAAGCACTGTTCAGACTGAGTGCTAAAGATAAACACCTGATTTCTAATCTGCTGATTACATAATTAATTATTTACAGAACAGCTGCTTCAGTTAAGCTGAAGATGTTTTTAACTGATCAACGCAGGAAGAAAATCCAAGGAAACCTGAGATGGCGAAACGCTCCAAAGTCAGCCGAGTGCTCTGGTGCCCCGAACATGTTGCTCTCCACAAAGTTGTGGTAGCAGCTGAACTTGTGAAGATACATGCGGGAGGCTCTGACCACCCAGACGTATCGGTTTGGGAAGCGTTGCCCCAGGGTGAAGGCCACCTGCTCCAGGCTCCAGGAGAGCCACTGGGCTCCCTCAGGCTGCAGAGCCATCTCTTCCTGGAAGTTCTGCACAAACACATTGGTTAAATCTGATGATTTACCTGTGCATACTGCAATAACACAAACACACGTCCATGTGCAAACCTGTGTAGCGATTCTGCAGACTGCAAAAGAACATTCATGTCAAACACTGACTTCCTCTTTTCATTCCTGCCAACAGCTCCAGTGATATGGACTCAAAACATCACACACACATCAGTGTATCTTTGTCTCTCTCCTTTAGTTTCATCAGCAGCATCCATTCAGTGTGCTGTGAATGTGTGTTCCTGAAGACAAGCACCTCATTCACTTCATTTACATGGAAATAACAGCGTGATAGCATCCTGCACATACTATGGTCTCCCGGGAAATGGCAGCACACTGTGGGAATATTAAAAGTGGCTTAGAAAGTGTCTTAATGAGATGCGGATGAGGACAATGGCTGGATGCACTGAGTGCTGGTATAAAAAGCTGTAATAAATGATTTGCATTCTTGAAAGAAAAACAAATGCGATTGATTTTTAATCTTCTTTGACACTTCAGTGGTTTTTGCACTTGATAAATATGAGCCTCTTCAACTGACCCTGACTCTGCTTTGCATAATCTGACAGCTGCAGAAACACCATGTCTATTTGTTAAAGCTGGTTACACTTAACTGCACATGTAGAAAAGTGCACTAGTGTCTCCATGCTGAAAAACATTTTAAGCCTAAGATGTTAGTGTGATGTCCTATCGGTAGGGGAAAAAACATCTCCTGACAAAACCATAGATGCTTTGAAATATAAAGCTTCTATAACTGACGTGTAAGTGTCTGGTCTTTCTCGTCAGCCAGGTGACAAACTCAGGCATGGTTTTAGATTGGCCACGCCATTGACCAGACCCTAACCTCACAGAACATGCACTGAAGCGGAGACTGAAGGTAGAAACATCCCCCAAACAAATCACAGGTGCAGGAGGCTGCAGTACAATCCAGGGAAACCATATACGCAGAAGAAACCAACAACCTGGGACGGTCTACTGTCCACGAGAAGCTGGAATATTCACGTCGTCTTCCAGGACTCCACCATCATCTGATCTCATCTGATTTTAAAATTGACTGAACCCAACCGATCCAGGTGACCACAGAGCTACGTTTTCAAATTCCTTGTATGTACAACATACCTGGAGAATAAAGCTGAGTCTGATCAGCTGTGTGTGTCCTGCAGGATGGTGCCTCCACCCTGTTTGTGTTACTGTTATCATGTAATTACAAACTATAAACTCTGCACAGTGGAATTCTGGGAACTGTAGTCTGGTTCTGGTTATACAGACAGATGTGTTTATTGGTGGGAGACTTATGTCCATCAGCAAAGTTCAGAGCAGACAAGAGAGAAAGTCTCTCTGGTTTTAACACCTTTCTGTGCGCATTCTGATGAAGTGGGCCAGGAGCCGTTTCCTCTATCGCTGCAGTCAGGATTTAAAACTTCCCACTCACCTGAATATCCCCGTGGAAGAACACCACATGCCTGTTACTGCTCCTCTCCTTTGGTTCTGAGTTCCCGGGGCTCTGTGCGCGTGTATCGGGCCGCAGCAGCAGCAGCAGGTCGTTAACGCGGCTCGGGACGTGCCCGGGCACAGCCAGCAGCTTCTGCAGCCTCTGCCGCGGGCTCGCAGAGCGTGCATCCGGCTCGGCTGCTACATGCAGCCCGCGAGGCTCAGAGGATGTCGTGGCGGCTACGGAGGTCATTGCTTTGGTCACGGCGATTAAAGTAAAGCCCCCTGCTCGGACGGCCAGCATGGAGTCTAAAATAAGACAGTGGTTTGGTGATTTTCTCGGCGCAGTCCGCTCATGCTGCTGCTGTTAGCTTGTTCCAGTAGTTTAACGACGGCTGGCTGTTTCTGCTACCAAACTATCTGCCACTAACCTCGAAACAAGGCCCGGGACTCGTGTTTCTAAATCATTATCGGCATACTTATAATTGTACGCCGCCCTCTAACCGTTGTTTGTGTCGCACCGTAGCAGTTTCACCAGAAACGTACGGCTATTTATTACATTCTGACAGTTTGTCTTCTTTTTGTCCACAAAGCGGCGCTGTCTGTCCCCTACCATCATATCCACAAACGCACCAACCGCGCTTAGTGCCTGCGCATGCGCATGTTTTTCAGCACTACGGAAGCTGAGTGGTGACAAGATAATACACTGTTGTCTACTTCCGCCTTCGCGTCTACCTGCTGAAGTAATTTCAAAGCTCAAGAAATATAACCAACATAAATCACTACAATAATGAATAAAACAAATCACATGAGATACAAATATAAATATGAATAAAATATATTGTTGGCAAAAAAAAGTTGGAAAAATTTATAAAATAATAATAATTATATATATGGAATATATATAATTATATATTACATATTCATAAACGTATGTTTATATCACTTTCCATTTACGTAGAATAGGTCAATCAATTATTTGTATATATATGTATTTATCTCATCCAAACAACACATTATACATACAACACATTACAATGTTTTCGATAGGTTTAAAATAGACGGGAATTATCTCGCACTGACTGAATTTAGTAAACTGTACATGCTAGGACCGTCAGCTGTAACCTGTATTTTCATGCGAAGGTTGGTGCATGTAACCAGTGAATACCTCTGTACATGAAAATGCTGAAAGTTTGTTGAAGTATGTCAGATTTTAAAGACTGATATTTTAGATTCATGCTGACATGTAACGAGTTACCTACCTAACACCAGGTCGTACTTTGAACATGTTCTGTTAGACACAGGCAATAGTCTGCATAGTTTGTCATGTTTTCAGCCCTAACATTTAAGGACTTAATATTTAACAGTCCTTACTATGAGGCTAAACTTTGCAAGAATGCGTGTTTGCATGCAGTGTTCCTGTTGAGCAGCCACACACAGCTACTGCAGATGGCAGCATTTCCAATGAACATAGGTTTAAGGTTTATTGCATTTCTGCAATCAGTAATGTAATGTTCATATATTACTAAATAAATAAACAAACCACACATCGTCTGGAGTGAAAACATTAAAGGTACTGATGCAACATACTCAGCTATAGTAACAGTAGACCTGAAGCATCAAGTCAGCAGCATGACACGGCCTGCAAACATCATAAGCTGTTAGTCATACAGTAGCTGTCTGATCATTGCACCTTACATTTCAGCTGTGCAGTAAGCTAAGATGTTGTCCTTGCAGGAACATGTCCACAAGTTGTTTGGGGAAACAGCTGGTCGCTTGTTTACTGAATGTTTCTGAGGCTCGCAAGAAAGACCTGGTTGAGGCTGTGGCAAGGGCAGCTCTATGCAATGCTGCAGGCAAGTATATGGTTATACTTCATAAATGGACTGACTCAGAGTTCCAACCTAGAAGTTATTATCAGTATGTTCACAAATTTACATTTGACCTTCATATGAAATAAGGAAATAGATAAGTTCAGTCTACAAATATTTCCTGAGCTGTCGCTGAGTCAATCATAACATTATAATCATGCACTGATGTCATCATAAGTTCTGTGATGTCACCACAATGTCAGGATATACTTGTTGTTATTGTACATTAGGAGTTCGACGAGAACGAACTACAGTGCTGAACATTTTTAATGACCATGACTACAACCGCTCTGTCATCACCATTGTGTCCAGCATCGACTCCATCAGTAAGTATCCAATCCTCATGATTTTATTTTTTTCTTAAAACCTCTTTACCATATAAAAATGTTAGACTGGTGTTCCTCCTCCTGAGTCAGGGATGGAGTTAGGTTCTCGTTTCAGCTCTGCTGCTACTGGAAGGATTCAGGTCCAATCCTCTGAGTGGGAAAAATCCTTTAATAAGCTTTGCCTGGGATTTTAATAGCATCAGATTCAGAAAGTTTAATGTGTGTTGTGTTTGATGTCATTTCTTGGATGTATCCCAGAAGAGGTGATCCTGTCAGCGTGTGAGAAAGCCTTTGGGTTGATTGACATGCGCACTCACATTGGGGTCCACCCATGTTTGGGCGCCGTCGACCTCATACCCATCTATCCCCTGGGGGTGGAGGTAGGAGTGGAGGACTGTGCGAGAGAGGCTCGAGGTGAGAGGCCGTGTGTATCTTTTAGTGTGTGCTGGTGGGCTCATTCACGTTTATCACCTTTATTTAGCTTGGTGTACAAATAAACCACCAAATTAGTGTGTATCACTATTTTATTTGTGTTCCTTGCTATGTTTTCTGTCTGGATGTGTTGGCTCTCAGTGGCTGAAATGAAATGAACACTTTTGTTTTCTACTTCTAGTCTATTTCTACTAGAGTACTAAGTATTATTAACTATCTTTGGCTCCACAGTGTATTGCAAGTTTATGCTGCTGTACGCTAAAGGCTGACAGTGTAATGTCTTTCACTTCTTGTTCTGTTGATTGATTTCACAGTTTAGCAGCTGATTTCTTAGCCGTGTGTCTTGCTAAAAGTGGGCAGCACCAGCACGTGGCCTGCATGCCTGAAGAGTGCGCCCAGTATGCTAATCTGTGTGGTGTGATGGCTGAATAACAACAGGCACTGACTAATAATCACTATTTACACATGCATGCATGTGTTCCCTCTGTTTAATTTACCTCCTCTCAGTCTTGTTTAAATCTGTCACGCTCTTCCGGTTCTTGTGTTTTTGAAATTGCATGCGTGTGATCGCCCATGTTCTATCTGCTGGTTAACTGACATATCTGTTGTCTTTGCCCTGGCTCAGCTGTGGCTCAGGGACTTAC
This sequence comes from Microctenopoma steveboyesi, assembly GCA_032359275.1. Lineage (NCBI taxonomy): Eukaryota > Metazoa > Chordata > Actinopteri > Anabantiformes > Anabantidae > Microctenopoma > Microctenopoma steveboyesi. The sequence continues at coordinate 16,553,444 of JAUMHF010000013.1, forward strand.
AGAGAGAATCCAGGGCACTAGTTCCTTCCTGTTTGGCTGGGCGGACTCCCCCCTCCAGCGGGGGCTGGCACAAAGGAGGAAGGAGATGGGATGGTTCAAGAAGACAACAGACTTGCAGGCGATCAAGCCTGATGTGGGGGCACAACCACAAAAACGATTTGGCCTGACAGGTGAGCCAGCACTAGGAGACAAAGCTAAGGTGCACATGCACTGCTACATGCTGCTGTAGGAACAGTGGGGCAGAAAAGTATTTGGCAGCCACTGATTATGCGAGTTATCCCACTTAAAAAGATGAGATAGGTCTGTAATTTTCATCACAGGTACACTTCAACTGTAAGAGACAGAATGTAAAGAACAAATCTAGGAAATCTCATATATTTTTTAGATTAGATGATTAGAAAGAATTTGTATAATGGTGCAGAAAATAAGTATTTGGTCAATAACAAAAGTTCCCCTCAATACTTTAAATGTATTCTTGGTTGGTCAAACATATGCTGTAGGTCTTCACCAGGTTTGCACACACTGTAGCTGGTGTTTTGACCCATTCTTCATGCTGATCTTCTCTAGAGATGTGATGTTTTGGAGCTGTCACTGTGCAGACTTTCAACTCCCTCCACAGATTCTCTGTTGGATTGAGGTCTGGAGACTGGCTAGGCCGCTCCACAACCCTCAAATGCTTTTTTACGTAGCCACTTCGTTGATGCTTAGGCAGTGTAATTGTCATCATTGTCATTGTGGAAGATCTGTCCACATTTCATCTTTAGTACTCTCACTTATTTTTGCCCCAAATCCCACAATACATGGCCTCATTCATCATTTAATTCATACGGATCAGTCGTCCCCTTTGTAGAAAAGCAGCCCCAAAGCATAATGTTTCCACCCCCATGTTTCACAGTGGGTGTGGTGGGATGCAACATTAGAAATTCAAGTAGTTCAGGTGTTGTAGCATGCACTAATTGTTTAAACAAAATTAGGCATGTGCATACATTTGGGCACTGTTGTCATTTTATTGATTTCAAAGCCTTTAGAACTAATTATTGGAACTCAAATTGGCTTGGTAAACTCACCTCCATACACAGGTGAATCCAATTATGAGAAAAAGTATTTAAGAGGGGTAAGTTTCCCTCCTCTTTGAATATTCTCTGTAGAGTTACAACATCGGGGTTTTAAAACAACTCTCAAATGACTTGAAAGCAAAGATTGTTCACCATCGTGGTTAAGGGGAATGATACAGAAAGCTGTCTCAGAGATTTCAGCGGTCTGTTTCCACAGTTAGGAACATATTAAGTAAATGAAAGACCACAGGCACAGTTCAAGTTAAGGCTCAAAGTGACAGACCAAGAAAAATCTCAGATAAATAGAAGAGACGACTGGTGAGAACAGCCAGAGTCGACCCACAGACCAGCACCAAAGACGTATCATCTTGCTGCAGACGGAGTCACTGTGCATCTGAGTCACTTAGTCTCACTTGTCAAATATCACTGTGTGTGTCTCGTATATGATACAATTGAAATTTTTATCCTAACAACCAAGGATCTCTAGAGGAAAATCATAAACATTGACAAGGTTGCCAAAACTTACACACCCCACTATATTATATGTTACATAATGCAAGTTTTATGTTAATAAATACCTCTGAAGCTCACCCTAAGTCTGTCCTCTAAAAACAGCTGCTTGTGTCATCTACCTTATCTTTGTTCATTCTGTTGTGAATTTCTCATAGTGTAGTGATCAGATTTTAAAAATATTCTTATTGCAAGTAATTCACTTTCAGAAATAGAAAAAAGACATTTGAAAACTAAAGACATCAAACAGTTTGTGTTTTGACCTCACTTATGTCATGCAGGGGTTGGGGCCAGTCCATATGTCATGAACTGCAACGTGACCATTGACACTGAGGACATCTCCGTGGGCCGCAGCATCGCCTCAGCAATTAGAGAGTCTTCACCTGGTGGTCTGCCTGGGTTGCAGGTGCTGGCTTTGCCACACGAGGGTGCTGTGGAAATTGCCTGTAATGTAGAAAGCGTGAAGGGGCATCATCCTGATCACATGGCAGCAGGTGAAGTCTGGCCGTCTTTTAGCATCGATGGCCAGTCATACTGTCACATTCCAGCTTCCCTCATCACAGCAAGGGTCACGGAGCTGGCAGAAAGGCAACGGGTTGCCACAAAAGGCACAGCATTGGTGGGGTTTACCGCCCTTGAGTGCAGGGGTTTAGCGGAGTTAGCAATATCTCAAGGAATTGGTGAGTTTTGGAAAGAGCAGCACAGGATTCGTATGTGAAAATTAATGCCCATTTCAACACTTATTCACATCTACGACTTAAATTCCCAAAAAGTCTAAACACTGTGCAAGATATTTACGAATTGTTATTAAAGAGCATGCTACACAGTGGCCAAACTTTTTGACGTGTTGCTGCCATCAACTTCAAAAGCCCCTTATTTTTATCTTAATTTTTTTAGGTTTAAACATTTGTTTTCTGTGTCTATTGTTAATAAAATATGGATTCATTAGATGGTTTGTTTTTATGCAAATGTTCTGCAGTGTCCCAACTTTTTTTGGAGTGATAGTGGCAGGCAGAAATTATTACCACATTTTGAATTAATAGTGTTCAGATGTAGGCAAAAGCTCATTTCAAGTTTTCACCCAACCACGCCTAACTGATTTTGCTAAGTTAAGCTTAATTTAGCAACTTAAAACTAATGATAACTCACTGAAAATCCCGTAAACTGGTCTAAAAGTCTGATATGAATAAAGAATCTTAAACAAGAACTAATATAATGTATAATGTATTGGATTAGAATATACCTAGATAAAAAGAATATGCCCAGCCGTAATTTAGACTATAAATTAAGTGTTTACACATACAAGATGCTAAGACATTATTTTAACACACCTCAAGACTTTCTATTTTCACTCTTTAAGGTAAAGCATGTTAAGGTTTTATGCCAGAATATCTTCTTTATCCAGTCAGTGTCTCGTCCACCAGAGAAGAGTTTGAGTGTTTGTGTCATTTCCTGTTTTGAGCATATTGGAATTCTTATGTTTACTGATGAGTCTTGTGATGAGTGTTTTCCCATCATTTCCCACATTCAGCATCATGATGCATTGCTCTGTGGGAGCATCACCATCTGTGCGTGAAACAGATGTCACACAAGTCATGGACAGAATCTTCTAGATACATCCAGTGCTTTTGGCAGCATTTCAATGAGCATGTTACGAGCATACTCGCCAACATGTACAACCCAGTTTATCATTTGTTAACGTTAATCATTTAATAATGTTGATTTTCTCTCCACATTGCTGTAAGCTCATGATGCACAAGATTAAACATTTAGTAACATGGATACAAATTTGGCCGAAGGACAGGTCAGAAATTAAGTGGGGCAGGATAAGTCCACTCATATTTTACATGACACGGGTCAAATGCATTGAGCAGCAGCACAAACATGCAGTGAGGGAGTGGGAATTTGAGTCAATAGGTAATAATAACTTTTATGATTTTATAGATTTAGCATAAATACTGGTTTAGAGTGAGTTTTAAAAGCCACAAAATGCTTTATAATATAATGTTTAATTTCCGATGCAAAATAAAGAAGTGATTCCCAAGCTGCTAACTGCTTAATCTGCATACAGGGAGTAGGTGTTAATCTTTTAAGCTTTACATACAAACCAAGGTAGTGTGAATCACACAATCTTCCAGTGAGATCCAAATTTACTATGCTTTCATAATGTTGTCTCTTTTTTTTCATTTAACTTACATAAGCTTGGCCTTTGAGATTGGATAAGCTACGTAAACATTCACCTCTTTGTGCGGCATCCAGCTGAGGCTCTTAGACACAAGCAACGCAGCCAGCTGCCGTGCAGCTTCATTTCATGCGTGCGCGCATGACACGCTCACACATACACACACATCCTTCCCCTCTCCTCTCTGTCTTCCTCTCTTTTGCATCTAGACACGCATGGCTTTACTCTATGCATGGCACAAACACACGCACATATATACACATACACTCAGCCTGCCGGGCTTGGAAGCATCAAGGCCTAATCTAGGTCACAGTATAAGCCCAGAGGTATCCTGGTCTGCACACACACGCACATGCAGAAAACTGGCGAGCAAAGTCACAAGTAGCATAAAAAATACATTTTGACTGAACACACTAGCGGTGAAAATGTTTTCATTTTCATTCTGTTTGACATCAGACACACCTAATATCCTAGACAAATCAAATGAAGACTACAGTTTAAATCAGCGATGTCATGTTTTCAAAAGAATCCCTGTTTTCATCTCCTTTCCCTTCCTCCCAAATAACCTCAGTGGTTATGTGACTCAGTCTAAAGGGTTCCTATGATTGTCTTCTGTAGGCTTTAACATCCATTTAAAAGACACTTTCACTTTACTACATCACTTTTTAGGTGCATTCTGCTTTGAATGAATATGTGCATCCATCTTTCTGCATGCTGCAGTCGCAGTTTTATGCACGTCCTTGCAACAAAAAGCACCACAGTATGTCTTTGATATGACTTAGGCTGACTGCATATCATCTCAGATGCAACCATGTGTCACAGCACAGAAATAGAGGAGCTTATTTCTTTACATCAGTCTCCAGCCTTCTATAAATATTCCAGAGCTCTCTGCTCTTTCTCTCTCCCTCCCTTCCTTTCTGTCTTTCTTGCTGCTTTCTCTGTTCATCCCCTCCCTCCCTTTCCCTTTCCCTCCCCTCTCTCTGTTTGTCGATTTTTTTTCCTACACGCCTCCCACATCTTCCCTTGTCTCTGTGCTACTGTGGTATAATGTAGAGAAAAGTGTCTCTTGTTTGTCTCGAATGCGGCAGTGGTGTTATAAAAGGGAACAAAAACACTGTTGTGTTGCGTATCATGTCTGAGCCATCACGGTTTGTTTATTCCTTACTGTCAGTCATGCGGGGCCATTTGGTAAAATGACAGTGATTTTATCATATCACAAGTAAAATCACCTTCTTCTTCCCTTCCATAATTTACTACCCCACAGATTTCCTCCAGTCAACTGCAGTGTGACGGTTAATCTCATCTACGACTGCCCAGATGCCTGAATCAGAAATAGGAACGTTTACATGAAAAAGAGACCAACCAGGTCGAATCTAAGCGACTTCCACTCAAGCCATGCTGTGGCTAAAATGTGAGCGTACTGTGCCATCCTCCCTAACCTATCAGTGTGGGAAGTAAGCGTGCCACCTATGAAGTCAGCAGTTCCCCACCCCCACCCTGAACACATGTTCAACATCCTCTGGGCACAGGCTGAGCAGAGCACTGAGACACAGCTGAGAATTAGAGAGGGAGAGTAGTGAGGTGGAAATGTGGTTGAGCATCAGAAAGACAGAAATAGAGCGATAAAGCAGTGAATCAGGCAGCGGCAGAGAGAGGAGGAGGAGGAGGAACATGCGCTGTCTTTTGCTGAGGTGGTGATGCTTGGTGCAGACATGGTTGTTTTCTTGCGGCACAAAGCTGTTGTTGTGGCGTGGATGTGAGAACCTCGTGGATTTGCTTTGAGTCTCAGTGGAATACCTTGCATCTAGTTACAAAAACAGCTGCAGACAGGAGGATGCGACCATGGCTGGATGCTAGGAATCCATGTGGGCCTGTGACGTCTGCACTCCCCTCCGCGGCTTCCTTCTTCCCCAAAAGGATGGCTCCCGCAGCACTGACCCAGATTGTGAAGTTGTGGCTCTTGGCTGTGGGCTGTTCCTCTGGCGGCCTGTAAATGTGATGTGGACGAGGCGTGCTCCACCGCTCAGCCCTCTGCTTCTGCTGGCATCTGTTTCCGTGGATACACGCAGCAACCAGTGAGGGTGAGGATGCGCTGCTCTGACCTATACGCTTAAATGTCAAGCTGATATGTTGTATGTGTGCATGTGCCGGTGTGCTGTATTAACTATGGAGCACCTCACTGTAGATACAATAGTAGGTTTCTCTTTCCTACATGAGCCTGCTCCTTTCTCAGTACACAAAATAAGAGATATCGTCATTTTGGAGGCTTCACAGACTAATATAGTGCAGCTGTGATGATGATGGTGAACTGAATGCCATATTGTATGCATGCACTATGCAGAATAGCTCTATGTATTATATATGACCTGGGAGATATCCAGGGCGCAACAAGTAACTGTGCTTCACCCCAAGTGCCAAGGAAAGTGGGCTAAGATGACACAGACAGAGAAGACCTGTATAAATAATGGATTTAAGTCTTCTTGGGTTTTGCCTTTAGTCTTTTTGGTATGAGGAAAAGCTTTTTGTTACTTCACAGGAATGATGGACATTTGAAACATTTTATTTAGCTGGATCCCAACTTAACCAATTTAATAAAGACATCATCAAATAAGTCAGTTCCACCTCAGTGTGGTCAGTGCACTGCATTTAAATCCCTTCCGCTGCCTTTTAAAAGTTATTAATGAGCACGTTTTCTACCACAAAACAAAGCAGAACACTAGGTCAGACAGGGGTCAGTAGGTTAGCAAAGGGCTAAACAGTGTGCAGCATGGATAGCATTTCACTATCCATATATTTCACAGTAGTATGTAAGAAAGAAAATCTAGTGGATCTATTCAGCCATTTTTTACGCTGGACTGAAGATAAGCTTGCTTTACATTGAATTGCTCAGTATGTTGTCTTTGTTTGTATTGTACCTAGTTATACTATAAAATGTTTCCATCATCTGTTGTCCTGAGTCCTGGCAAAAACCAAACAGTGGCCTTGAAAGCCAAAGGTCATCCATCATAAAAGTGGGAACAGGATACAGTTTAATAGAATGCAGGTGACTATATTTACCATCTTACAGTACAACAACTGTTTTATGGCTACTGTCATTTTGGAGGCTGCAAATGTGCCTTCCATAGTCCTGTGATGGCAAACATGGCTCCTCTTAAGCGTGATCTCACACAGCTTTTCCTGCACTCACCTGGCGTGAACTGTCCAGTAGTTATATAAAAGTAGTAACAATTTAATGGGTGTTGATTCCAGGTCACCAACTATCTTATGTTCTCACGTACTGCAAGATATTAGCTTGGCTACAGTATGTCTGAATGGGTGTAGTCCTAGTGGCAGTTGTAGTAGCGGCAGTGGTTCCAATAGTTGCCAACTGTACCACACTGATTATTCGTTGAATGTGGAGTAGCTTTTTAGTGTTAAAAAAACCCACTGCGGCAGAAAGAGTTGATAAGAGATGTGGTTAAACAACAGAGCTGAAGCAACTGAAGTGACAGCTGTGAATTACAGTGTAAAAAAAACCAAGTGAACAACTAGGCCCTGTCCCTAGTGGGAAAAAAAATCACCCCACAGACTCCGACTTGCCACACAAATGTAACTGCTCCACTGATATTACAATCAGCGTGAAGAGTAAGAGTTTGTTAGACGTCATAGTTCTGCATCAGTTACTATGGCGAGCACTAAAGTACTCGTCCAGTATCCAGCCTCGCTTATCTCCTTTGTGTCCTGTGATGCGTTGAAGTGAATTGCCTCATTCAAGAGTAGAACACATTTGAAGAGTATTATTGTGGCAACATGGCTGACCTGACCTCAATGGAAAAGGAGTGGAGTACAGTAGCTCAAGGCAATGGGATAACCATTGTCTGTTGCTGCATCTATTTCATGTTTGGTGCACTGAAGCAGATAGTCTAATGCATTCGATTGGGAGACTGGATGAAGCCATTGTTCAGCCGCATTAACGGGGTCAGCGGGAGCCTAAAGGTTGAATATAGGAGGTACTGGTCAGGAAAATGTAAGAAATGGGTAATGCTCTTTTTCAGAAGCCACAGAGTCTCAAAACCTGCACTAAGCAGTATTTGCCAAGCTTATTAATGTGTATTTACATTTACAGTGTGTTCTAATCAACTCTTTTAAGTAGCAGCGATTCAAAATCTCTAAATGGTCAGATACAGTTGAATCCAAAACATGTAGTGCATTCACCACTACTGAGCCGAACGCATGCAAGCTTGTTCAAAATCAGATAGAAGCTGCAGACGTTGTGGGTTTCTGCTCTGTGAAGTCATGAAACAAAGTAGAACATTTTAGAAGATTAAAGAAACATATCTCAGACTTGTAAGGGTGCTGTATTACAGTGAGTACTGAATACTGCAGTAGTAATTAAAGGTGGGGTTTTGTGTTGAATTTGGATTTACCACTTGTCACATTGCCTCTACATCTCTATCTACATCAGGATAACTTAAGACGGTGGGAAGATCTAGATAATGTGATGGAGAAATAAGGTAATGTGGGCAAAAGCTCTTTAATGATCATTTTGTTGTGAGAGCACCTCCACTTACTACACATGAGTCAACTTAGGAAAAAATATATGTTTCACGGTCTTTACTGCTTTCCTAACTTCACACTATGTTCATCACATAACCTGTGTGACATGTCTGGAGTACACAGCAACATTGTGATTTGGTCAGTGATCCCACTGTCAAACTCAGAGGATTAATATTTGGTTGCTGTGTATTACCATTTGCAGACACTAGACCTCAAACAGTAAATCACATGGGTGAGAATTTTTTGCTGCTGTTTTAAACAACCTATAGTGTTGTATTTCAGGAGGACAGTGGCAGTGGGGGCAAAATATTTTAGTAATTTCACATTATGTCCTTGCCCTCATTATCTAAACATACTCACTGATTATACTAAGTTATTACCTGTTTATAACTTTAGCAACTACTGTGATATTCATTTATTTATTTTTATCACCATAATACATACCATTACCAACATATTTACTGACTATAACCGTGTTATTACTAAAATAAAACCCCAAGTTACCTGCCTATACTGAATATATTCCCCTTGTATTAGCAGGTACCAGAAGTCATTTGGTCGGGGATGGAGAAAAACAGGAAATGGAGGAACAGAATGGCCAAAATAAACAGGGCTGAGACAGGAATCGTGACTGAGCTGAACCATTGTCCAAAGAAATAAAATTAAAAATCCAAAATGCAATAAATAGCATTTAATAATCAAAGATTATACTTGACTGTCCTTTCTTCATTTGCTGCAGAATCAGTTCAGAATAGAGACTGGAAACGACAAAATGATAACAGCATTGGAATCTTTGCAACATCAAGGACGCCTAAAAAAAAGCGTTGTGCTAAAAATATCTCCACCAGGAACTATTTATGGAATAAAAGGAGAGAAGGATGCATAAAATTTCCATGCTCATTAGATCTGTTTAAACCCTCTTATATACTGGCCTGATTAGATTAGTTCATGAGTCTATTACTTAATTTCTCAAAAGCGGAAAACGAGTCCAAGGAATTTTTTCCGATGTAATGTGATGCTGACCATTTATTGCTCTACTCGTTTGTGTGAAATAATTGATCCACACACTGGAACAGTCATGGAAATATTTGAACTTCAAGGCTCACCACTATATCAGCAGGATGTGATTTGGGAGAGAAGTATGTCTTTATTAAATACCCAGGGGGCAAAATCCCAACAGAGCCCTGTCCTAATTCATTCAAACATCATTGCCAGGGGCTGAAACGCTGCCTTGATTATACTAATTTCCCCTCCCACCCAAAAGGAAGACATGTAATTACACTATTTACACTGGAGTACTTTTCTTTCTAAAATTCATGCTGGCTGTGTTTTTCTTCTTCGTGGCAGTGCTATGATGGAAAACTACAGAACATTTATTTTATTTTTGTAGAATACAATTATTTTAATTTATTTATCAAATCACCTTTATGTTCCAGTGCTTTGAACGATTGTAGACAGAGACCTGGGAACTGAACAGTTAGTGAGCTGACCCTTATTCCCCTGTAGATCCATCTTTGTCGTCTGTCTCTGTCTGCAAACTTATGTTAGCTCAGCTTTCTAGAGCATTATAGGGAACTAACTTTGGAGTGGTTTGCTGTGTTGTTTCACTCATAACATTGCTGAAGCAGGCGGCAGCTTTCACAGAAGAACATCTTTGCATTGCATTGTGGCCTGGTAGCTTAATGGGTTAAGCGCCGAACTGGGATGCAGGTTCGAAATCCCGTCTGACTCCTAGTCCATTCCCTACCAGGTGTGTCCCTGAGCTTTGGATAAAAGCGTCTGCCAAGCGAAGTAAACTTGTACCTGCCCAATACAAAGAGTTAAAAACTAAGGGCAGCAGGACTGCTGGAGCCTGTCCCAGCTAATGAATGTTTCACCATGTGAGCAAGTTAGTTTGTCTGTATATGTCAGCCCTGTGGTAGACTGGCGAACTGTCCAGGGTCCACCACGCCTCTCGCCGGCTGGCTGGTAAACAGAGTAAAATATTTATTGTCTGAAAAAGATTTACTCGAGACCAAAAACAAAGCTGGAAGACGGTGAATAGTGTAGACAATCAAAAAAATTCTCCTTTTCTATCGCAAGATATTGTATAATCTTTGCTTCATTCTTAAAAGGTTTAAATAAGCTTCACTGCAGGGTGAAAAAAAAACATTTATTGTTGTTTTGTGGGACTCAAGTAGTATAAAAGAAATCAAGTAGCATGAAGGCAATAAAACTTGTATATCAGTATTAGCAGGGTGGATTCATCCTGCCACAATTTAGACTCCGCGTCTCACGAGCCCCAAGCAAGGAACAGTGAACTTTCTTTCTTAGTAGAACATTTGTTTTTGACCAGTGCTGTAACACTGACATACATTGTACGCTGTGATGGTCTGACTGGTCTCAGCAGCGAGAGAAAGAGAGAGATGTGAGGGATAGTATACAGTGGTACAGTATAATATAATATGATAGTGTAAAATGGGGGGACAGGGTTATTAAAAGCATGATTATAGGGAGTGTAGACGAAACCAAATGTCACCTCAACTGGGTTTTTCAGGAAACTCTAAAAGTATATATAGGTCTTATTAACCCAGATAGTTTGCACAGGTTTTGACAGGTACACCTGTGATGTCACATTAGTCAGTACAGCTTAAATAACTGTTTTTTGTATTTTGCATGCCTTTTATTAGAATTTACAATCACAAAAGAATTGTTCTTGTTTTTCCTGTTACTGACACAGTTAGTGCACAAAACCTCAATAGAAAACCTACATAGAGTGCACATCTTTAAACACAGCATGAAGATCCTCCAACCCATTCAATTTTACGTGTGTGTGAAGAAACATTGTTTCCGCTTTTAAAAGCAAAACTATAACTCACTCCTTAGACATTCACATAACTGACAAAGTTGATCTCATCCCTGTATGTAACAGTATCCTTTTACTAATTTTTTCACGCTCAAGACTCAAGGCACTCTGCTAATAATTAATGACTTTTTGTCTTTTAGACTTAGTCCATTTCTGTTTTATTGTAGCTTTTTATGCCTCTTTGAACCAGTACACATTCATATTTAATTTCTAGATTCTGCTTTATAACATTTATTACAATATAAATTGCTTGCTAAACACTACATGCATTAAATAAGCATTTTAATTCATCTTTATAAATGATCTATGTCTGCTTTCCTCTTACCTTTTAAATAATCTATTTTAGACTTAGTTTTGATTGTTTCATGTCTCCAGTTGAGTTTAATGAAACAGCGTGAGTAGTGTGTGGAAAAAAACAATTGACTTCTGTTGATGATTGTTACAGTTGTACACTGTCCACATCTTGTCCAAAGAAACTGCTTGTCACTGTGTGTATAAATAGACAATGCTATCCAAAAATAGACCCTTCAGTGCATGGAAATACACTCACACCCACTAACCTACAGTGCAAAGTGAACAGAGATGTAATATCTTTGGCTTGAGATCATAACAAAACACAACATTACAGAAGAGCAGATGATACAGTAAAGCATTAAATTATTATCAAAATAAACCAGGTATATATTACATATGGTACAGTGCATTCAAAAATCTAATCATAAAATGAATGCCCTGTTAGGACAGTGTCTTTGAACACATACAGACTGTTTGATGAGGTTCTAATACCACATGACTTATTTAGAATGCAGGCCCGTCATGTGACGGAGCTGACTAAGCCAACACCAGCGATCTAGATGTGGTCTAGCAGTCTGGCTCACAGGAGGCAGCTACATTCACCCTGTTTCCTCTTCGTCTCCATCTTCATATCACAGCAGCTTCATGGAAATAAGATTCTCAGAATGAACAGACACACACAGGAGGGGAGGGGGGGGTATTACATTCAGCTGAGGCATGAAAGACTACAGAGGAAAATGGATGAAGGACTCCCTCTGCTGGTCAAACAGTGACGATCAGTCAACCATACAAAACTACTACTGTTTATCTAAGTAAAATAAAAGTAAACCTAATTTAAGTTCAAGTTTCTGAAGAGAAATGTCAGCATCAAAGTTGATTAATATGGCAATAGCTACATGTGTGCGACATACTGATCTATTACTCTTTACTCACGGGTTTGATGTGGACAATGGTGAAATGAACAGTCTCCTGGAACATCTTGACCAGAATGAAGTTATTTAATCATTTATTTCCTGACATGTATTCAACTAATAACATGAAGATGCCTTAAAACTTAACTTTATGATCAATCTGAAAGAATCTGTAAGAAGCTGTCAGCCAAACAGTGGCTTATTTGTTTCCTTTTGCATATCTTAGTTTAAATAGTCCGTTTTGTTTTGTATGTTGAGGACAAGCTGTAAAGCTGTACCCAGAAACGTCATCAAACTATAAGTATATGGTGGTTGGGACTGAATTCTGTGCCAACCTGCACCACGGTTTCCATTGTTTGTGTGACAGCGAGTTGCCGTCATCATCTTTTTGAATTGTTGTTTTTTTCTACCTAAAAGTGTCTGTAACAAAGTAGAATTCTCCTGCTTTGAGGACTCCTCACTTTGTTCTTTAAAAGCTTCATTTGATGAGTGAACAGTCTGAAGCTCAATCAACCAACTCGTCAACATCATGACTGGAAACAAAGTGAAAAATAAGAATTTATTTCATGAAGGCTCAGGACTGTCAGCTCATCTAAGAAAAATATTTGTCGAAAGGTTTAAATATTTTGTCACTTTGTAAAATGACATTTGAATATATTCGTTTTCAGTAAGTTCAGTCAGTAAGTTTTTAAATTTAATTTAAAAGTTACTATGAACAGGTCTCTATTTAATAGATCAAACACAGTCAGTGCCTCTGCCGACCTCTTTAATTTAACAGTAAAAAAAACATGCACTAAATAACATATTTAACACGGGGCATGCGTTCTCAGCCCGGTCTATGGATTCATTCATCCACTCACTCAGTCCATACTGAGCATCACTGACAGACTTGTTCATAGGAGGCTAAAGGCTAAGATCCTTTAAGAGAAAATTATTTGTAGTGATCTGCAAACACCACTAGATGGCAGTGCTGATTCACTCATTTTACATCCCTGTCATGTTTCTCAAATGAAGCCTTTTTTTTTTTTTGCATACTGCAAAAATGTAAATACCCTAAAGCACTGAAAACGCTGGCGACCAGTTCAAGAAGATAATTTCATTTTGGATTATTGGTTTTGTACCGAACTTGGCCTCCACAGTAAACAATGATGAAACAATGAAATACTTCCTCACCAAGTTTAGACCTGCTGTAATTTACTGTGAATGAGTTGAAGAAGAGACAAACAAAAGAAAATAATAGATTGTATTGATTGTATCTGTCAGGAATGGATGACTCGGAGCGTCCATCTTGTCAATCGCTTTGCTGACTGACATGTTTCCATGTTTTAACGAGTTGCACGAGTCGATGCAGGCCCGACTTAAACATCCAATGACTGTTAATTGAATGACCTCTTTCAGTATAAAACAAGGTGAGCTGCTGCCGTGTACAGCGTGTGGATGTCTTCAGAGGTAATTGGGTACGTGAGCAACTGTGTGGACAGCGTTTGACTACACATGTGATCTGTCAATGAGACACTTCTTAAAGTGAGTCTAATATTCATATGCAAAGGGACTACTCTGACACTCTTTAGTGTAAGAAACCATGTGCAGCACGTTTCTACTGTAGTAAAATAAAACTCACTCACTGGTTCCTATGCATGCTGGTTCTCTGAAAACAGTGTCTGTTGTGCATGTGATCTCTGGTTTGTCATTTTCAGAAATAAAAATTCTGGTTAATATTTTTAGCTATACCTGATATCTGTGAAGAATTCAAGACATCTGACTTAATAAGGCTGATAAAAGTCCTGATAATGGTGGTGTGTTTTAGCAGCAGGATGGAAGTAAGATGCTGCACATGCAGTGAAATGCTGGGATTCCGCAGGTTTTAATGCTTCACACTGTTCTCAACAGAACCGTCAGTGAGTCAAGACAAAAGACGGCTACACTAAAGCAGCAGTGCTGCAGAGTTAACAGGAAGGATCAGATATGATATTTAGTAAGATCTTCATCTAATTTCAGTATGGCCGCACTACATGGTGCAGAAAAAAGAATGATTTCGATGACTAACATGAGTCACAGGCAGCCAGAGCAGGCTCGGTGTTAGTTGTCAACACCTCTCCTTCAGCTGGTTAAACAAAGTATGTTCTATTCCCATAAAGCACATATTAATTTAGAGAGATAAGGTCATTGGGCCAATGTGAGCAGATATTATTCTCATTTCATGTTTACTGTCAGTAAAACGATAAATAGTTCACACAAATTGAAAAAGTCTTCTGTATTCAAACAGGTAAAGAACCAAAGGATGAGCCATTAGATGATTCAAATATTTTATCATTTTAAATATGCCAGAATTATCATCTACAAGGTTATCTGACAGAGTCTGAAGTGTACAAGTCTCTGGTAGCAGCATTTTACCCCAAGCCCTTTTTTAAATTTCAAGAGTAGGGTTGTTGTTTAACTCACAACTTGTCAGCTGTGGGGAAAACGCAGGATGTCGATGCTAATTCAAAACTACAGGTGTGAGATACAGAGAGCCGAGGTGAGAAGAGGCTGAATGTTGTTACTGTTCATTCCCAACAACTAAACTTGCCAAGAGTGTTTCTACAAGTCAACAGATGTATTAAACAGTACGTCTGTGGAATTCTCATATGCAAGTTTAACAACAAACTAACTGTGTTTACTCCTCTCCCCTGCAGCTACGCCACCGAGACTGATCCATAATAATAATAATAATAATCCCCAGCTGGAGAACAAACAACATCTGGGCGCGGAGAGAGGGGAGAGGGTGAAGTCTCAGCAGGGTGGACGGCAGATGGTGACACTGCAGCAGCACTTCTCCAGGTAACATCTTCACCACACCAACAACCAGGCTGAACTCACTGACCTCAGCCTGCAAATACTGGAGTTTAAAGGGTGGAAATTAGTAGCAAGACATTTAAAGGAGAACTCCACCATTTGTACATGGCAAAATGTTTTCACGTGTTGTGTGAAAGAATAGTTCTTAGAAGAAGAAGAATTAGGACTACAAAGTTGAAGATTCAAACCCAGTGGCTACAACTCAGTGACAGACTGTCCAACTGCAACAGCAACAAAAGCCAAAAACACCCAGTGTGATGAACTACTCAGCTCCTGTCACATCCACAACACTTTCATTAAGCTGAGACCCAGTGCATGTAGAGGTTTGTCTTTGAGAGAAGTCTACTCAGTATCATTGATATGATGATAAGCTTGATATATGTCAACCTGCTGCTGTGTCTACACTTATTCATCCCCCCTCCCAGTGTGCGATAAAAGGAAATAATAACCAAACATTATGTCCAGCCAACTGTCAGCCTCTCATTATCCGAACTGGATCTCCTCTGCATGTACTGTACATACTCAGTGAGGTGTGAGATTAGCCCCCAATGATTAATGAAAGTTCATTCAGCACCGCCACACAGATGCCGCCAGATATTTATTGAAATATTTTTTCACTTCTTGCTAGTTAACATAGGGTGATGTGTGGGTCACATATTACAAAAATAGTGGTTTAAGTTTCCATCAAACTGGAGGTTTTCACAGTCTATATTTTAGATTCATTTTAATCTTGTGACATGCAACCAGTGTGTCATAAAGCAAAGCCAGACTTTCTGTTCTGATGAAATATTAATTTGTTGTTGATCTGCCTTTATATACTTTCCTCTAAGGACATTTAATTGGTGCAGCTCTGCAGGCTCCTTTCTGTTTCATATTTTATTTACAAAATAGCTCTATCTGTAAAAACTTGAAATTGGTTTCCAAGTGTTTAGATATTTTCTTCATGAATAGATCTGGGCTGTTTCCATTTGATACAAATTACTGCTATTTAAACTCACAATAATCTTGGAGTGATTTGCTAGTGCAATATATTAGATGCTTTTTACCTTTTTTAAATTTGGTGTCCAATTAGTTCTTATAAATGTAAAGAAATGACCTTTTGTACGAATGTTGAACTTTACTTTGCACACTAAATAATTTGACTCATAACGAGAAAACAAAGAGAGCACTTTGTTTTTTAAGCTACTTTCAATTATGTATCTTTAATAGGATTTAAACAGAATACTTCACTGATCAATGGATTATTGAACAGTATGTTCTGACAGAGTGACTGACATGTCTCCAAATAGATAAAACATTTGAATTAGAATAATAAATAATTAGTAATAAGACATTGGAGAAGACAAGTATTCAATAATTAAGATGAGAGGCAGAGTATTTATGCAGGCTAATATCATTTTATTGCTATATGTGATTATTTAAGAAACGTTTTTTTCTGGTGCTTGCTTCTCACGGCCAGTCAAGTTGTAGTTTACATGCGCGTCTGTCCAGATTCATTCTCAGTTCATTCATGAGCCCAAAAGGACAGTTGTGCCAGATGTAATGAAATTTCCTTCATGTGTTTTTCAGATATCAGGTTTATAGGAGAGGACAGAATTAAGTCACAGTAAGCTTGAACTTTTAACGTACATCACAAAGATCTAATCAATTCACCACTATCTCCAAGTGGACCTTTAAGACAATGTTGAATTTTCTCAAAGTAATTCTGAGGTACTGCATTCAAGGGAATGAGACAGACAGGTCTAAAGCACAGTGTCTTTCTGGCCAGGGCTGTATCTGGCACCTAGGCTTAAAAACAAGCTGGATAGCTAGAAAAGTTGAAGACTCATGAGCCGGCTGGCATTTCCCCGGAAACCTAATCACACAAAAACAGTTGGCAGATGTTTTGTGATGTCACTTAAACTCAAATCTATTTTATGATAACCTTACTTCACTATGACATTAAAACAAGGAGTGAAGTCATCATATTCTAACAGCGAACAGTCATTTTAAGTCAGTTAGTCATATTAAGTATTGTACTCAGGTACTTCACTTTACTATGCACTTTACTTTATTTCAGGTATATTACCTTCTACAATCTAATAATGCCACATACAATAATCCATCAGTCACATAGGATATTTTATGCATTTAACATTAATGTGTCTGTCGTTTCCTGATCTGGACATGAAATGCAGGGATTTACTTCTATTACACATACACATATGTGTACTAGTACTTTTACACACAGAGACAAATCTGAATACTGCACTGCGATTCTTCTGTAACATTCCTGTGAAGACGTTTGCATAAAGTTACCTTTCCTATAAGCCAGTCTCAGTCTGAGCTGACCTTATGATGCTTATTGCAGGGCTGTCCCCATCCTGGGTCTGACAACATTATCAGGCCTTTATAGGTATTTGTCATGTAATTAGGTCTTCAGCTAATCGTACAATGTCAGGTCAATTTTTACCTGGTAAAGTAGCAGCAAATGATAATAAGAGACTTGAAGAGGAAGATTTTTTGGCTGTTTATTCATGAACATTGATATTGTACCACAGTTTAGAATTGGTAGAGCTGCTGCTCTTCAATGACAACATGTTGCCAGTTGCTTAAGTCTTTTTTCGGCTTCGTCGTCCACTTCCACTCTGAAGCTGGCTCTCTGTCAGGTTTCAGTTTGTTCCAAAACTTGCAGAATTGTTTACCAAGCGTGACATTCTGACGAGTACTAGTGTTTTTCTCGTTTTTCAGCCTGGCACCCAGAACTTTTTCATCTTGGAGTCTGTTGACCTGGTTTTGCAGAGCACAGTTTTCTTTGCTGAGGTCTTCGTTCTCAGCTTTTAACACTGTGATCTTCTCCTCCAAAGGTTGTTTCTTTGAAAGCTTCTTCTCCAGCTTTGAAAGTTTCTCATGCAGCTCGGTATTGCTTTTGATTAGACCTCTTTTCTCGGCCTTCAGTGATTTATAATTTCTCTCAGAAGCCTCCTGCGTTTTGAGGTTGTGTTTGAAAATCTGAGTTTCTTTAGTCATTGTGGTGTTTTTTTCCTCTAGTGCGTCTGTCAGCTCCTTAAGTGTGTAATACTTATACCTCCAGATGTCTTCATCCAGAAGCTTTCTGTAGGCCTCTGCATACTTTCTGGTCAGGAGCCTTCTTCGTGCCAACGTGGTTTTCTCCTCAGATTTCAGTTTTTCATTTGTGTCCTTTGCAGACTTTATACTCTGGATCTGTCTGATGACGTCATTGATTTGCCGTTGCAAGGCGTCGTTTTCTCTCTGGTATATGTCCATGCGGATTCTCCTTTCCTGACACAGGTCACTCATTGTCTTGACATTGTTGTACTCCCTGTGGAGTGCGCAGAGTTTCTGCTGCAGGACATTTTTCTGACGCCTCATGGCCTCTCTTGATTTTTCTATTTCATTGCTCCTCTTGTGCAATGCTTTTTCATTCTGGAGGTCTTTCTTGATCTCCTGAATACCATGATGCAAAGCGTCAATCTGTCGGCTAATGGCTTCATTCTCTGCCATTGACTCTTTCTCCTTCTTCTTTGAAGCACTCATTTCTTGCAAAGCTCTTTCCTTTGGGAGTTTTTCTTGCAGGTCCTGAAGGTCCTTTTGGATCTCCTCATTGTCCTGTCTCGTGGTTTCACTTTCTGCTTTTGGTGTTTTATATTTTGCACTCAAATTGCAAAAGTGAGTCTTTAATTTGTCTCTGAGCTTCATCACTTCATTTTGAAGCTCACTGCATTTCTCTCCTGGAGTCTTTTCCTTATATATGTTGTCCAAACTCTCAAAACTCACAAGGAGTTTATTGAGCCCCTGAATCTGGAGGTGCACAGCATCAAGATGCCGGTTGTACTTGCAGTCTCCTGGTTCCTGGCAGAGGTCGACAGCGTCACTGTCAGAGGACTTCAGAAGAGGGTTGTTCTGTCGCAGGCCCTCCATTTTGTGCCTTGTTTGCTTTTCTAGCTTGAAATATACAGTACCAGTCTTCACCACACCAACTCAGTTGAAGAGATCTTACCAGCAAAGTAAACTACTTGAGTAAATCCTCAGTATTAGTGAGAGCTCTGTGTGTTCAGAAATGTCAGGTACATGTACAGATTATGACGCTTCTTATGTTCTATACATTTCATAAAATAATATGTTGCCATAACAACATGGGATATTAAAATTTGGCAAAGAGCAAAACATGCAACTGTAAATCTAAATGATACTTGCTGGAGATAAGCAACACAGTTTATTGTAATTATTACTTTATGAAATAGAAAAGGACAGTAAAGCAGGTGAAAAACATTAAGAAAGATCTGCTCAAATCATGATGAGTCTTTTTTTTCTGCTTTTTCATACTGTATAATTTTTCATGCACACTATTCTAATGTAAAGTCACTGCCACCCGAATTATTAAGAGTTTAAATTGTTCAGGTGTTATTATTTTGTGTGATTAAATATTTTAATCTGTTTTTCATGAGTTCCAAAACCACAGATTCAAAGAGCCTTTTGATATTTTACACTTCCCCAGAATTTCATTTTGCATTGTTTTTAATTACACCAAGAACCACAGTGTACTTTACTTTGCTTGGCAGACAGTTTTTTTCCAAAGCAACTTACATGGAGCTAGCTCTGGGTGTCTGGCTCAGGGCCATGGGGTTGGATTAAAAGTCAGATGGGGTTTGAACCTGCGACCCTCTGGGTCCCAGTCTGACACTTAACCCATTGAGCTACCAGACTGCTCAGTGTAACATGGAGAGACTGGGGCAATGTGGACAGTATGAGGCGTTGTTAGAGTAATACCAGACATAGAAGGTAGGTCTTTTCCACCAAATGCTGGGGCAGTGCAGTATTTCCTGCATGGTCTACAGAGAGACTGGACGAACCACTTTCTATTCTATCTCAAATCCATAATGATGACTAACTCTGAAAAGAGGAAGCTAAGGACCTGTGTGGTTAGCCTCATTTCAAATGACCACCAATGGTGAGAGTCAGTACGAAAGCAGAAGGGGGTGACTGAGTGGGGAAAAAGTGGAGGCAATCCAGAAAATGTTTTAGAGAAGAAAATGCTATAGGAAGGAATCAGGTAATGTGTGACTTCAAAAACAGCAATTGAGGTGTGCTCCTGTGGTGTGGAAAATGATGTGCCATTGAAACGATTAACTTGTAGTGAAAAATGATTAACCCGATAATCTCTGTCCAAAAATGACATACTCAAAATAAATGTGTATATGAGTTGAATATTTTCACAACCACAAGGGGTGTTTGCATAATCTGCATAACTGGTCTCAAAAGAAAGCTACGACATGTGAGATTACTACAGAAGTGTCAGAATCGAGATATCTGTTACAGTGTCAGCGTAATGGTACCAGGAACAGAGTAGAGAAGGAGCAAAAGTAACAAAAAAAAGGAGCAAATGTATTATGAATTGAATTATTACTGAACACACACAAAGAAAAATGACTTACAGTACACACTTACAATACTATGTTTGGCATTATGTACAGCAACAAAACAGGTGAAACTCTGCCACTGATACACAGAAATTGAAAGTATAGGCCATTTGGGCATCTGCATGAACAAATACTTATCCCCACTTGGTCCTAGTGTTTCATGCTAATGCAGGCCTTGGATTACTACTCTTTGGCTAATATCTCATTGAGTTTTAGGAGTACAGCGATGAGACACACATCTTTGTAAACAGCAGAATTGTGTGGTTAGTTAGCTTGATGTGCATGTTAGGATGAGTGATTCCTAGCATGGTCACAGATTGATTTGTCTCTCTCTCTCTAACCTCGTAAGGTCTCTCTCCGGCTTAAGAGGTTAATATCTTTGTGTATTATACACTTTTTTTTAATTTTACATGTTGTACTAGAAGTACAAGATAACACGCAGAATGTTTTCCAGTCAATCAAATGTGTAATTCAGTTGGCGAGGTCAGAAATACAATAATCATATTTGGGTTAATTATATTTTCTCCTAATTAAGTTCCATTTAGGTTTTTTACTTAAAGATTAGACTAAAAGATTCACTCTGAACATAGCCCATACAACTTTATTGATATGATGCTTATTTTTCTCACCCTACAAACTGCAGCAGCACTGACACAGCATTTTCTATTTTCATACACTTTCAGCATGGGTGGTGACATTGGGATTGGCAACCCAAACCTTGCCACTGTTGAGCCTTTGATGACAAATGCATTTGGTCTTTGCACATATTTACATCACATTATTGCCTTTTTCTGGACCTACCGCTGCTGCCTGCTGTTTTCGTTTTGACCAGGTTTGTTTCGGGTCACTGATAGTGACTTGGGGCAAGAATGACAATGGTAAGCTCACATTCAGCAGCTAGCTCTAATGGCTGAGCCACATGCATCAAACTGGGGAAAAACGTGCTCTGAAAGTGACAGGGCAAAATGTCACTGCGTACAACATTACAGGGAACATGGTCAGTGTCTATCAGCTGAGAGGGAAAACAATTACAAAACCACTGATACAGTGCGAGCCATTTGAACAAATGTCAGCTGCAGTTTTACTGGTGGCCTGAAGCCTTATGAATATTTGAAAATATTATATATCTAATCGTGCAATTTTGGAAACAACTGTAATAGTAAAATACATTTAAAACAGAGCTTTGATGGTAATGATAACATTCACTATATGGATTTGTCTGATGGCCTGCAGATTGCTCATATTTTATTCTATGGCTCCCCTAGTACACACCAGGTAATGTTTTAATTGCTGAAATCAAGTGGAGTTTCTTTCCATGTGAGGACACATGTGACTTTGTGAAGGACCGTTTTTCAAAAGGAATGGTTTTTATTTACCCAAAAAATAATTAGTGAAAAAACATACAGATAATGATGGGACTTCTCCTGAGGATTCTGAGCGTGTTGAGTAATCAATAGAATTTTTTACAAAGCGTGTATCGGGGCTTGTTTCGATGGATTTTTTCAGTTCAGTTTAGAAACTACACACATAAAACTAATATCATGATAGCTTGACACACAAAGAAGATACTTAGTTCCCTGGCACTTATTTCCATGCCAAACTGAACTAAACAGAATGCTGGGTATATTTATGCTAACTGAACAAACCATTGAAACAAAAAAGGGGATGGCAGAAACTAAGAGTACTATAAAAACAAGAAATACAACTATAATATAACAAATAGAAATACCCAATACAAACAGACAGTTTCCATTCCCCACTTTTCAGACTGAGCTGGTGGTTTAGTCCCACTTCCTTCGCCTCTGTAATTAAGGTGGCACCACCCTCTGCCAACTGGACTGGACGTAAAACTAAGTAACTCAAAAGATTACAACCAAATAAGTGACAGTAATGTTAACTAAATATGTGCGCTCTCATTGAGTGAACATAACTGTGACTAATAAAGTAAATTATAAACTAAACCCAAACTGTTTTAACTTAAAAAATGTTTGTGAGCAAAGAATTAAACGTGCTGTGGGTGAGTGTAGTGGGTGACTTGGCTTTGGAGATGGCAATCACTGACTCGGACGATATCTCACTACTCACTCCGTGTCTGGATGTACAACTTGACATTTGGATATAGTAATAAAAACGTAATTTCTTTACACTGTTTTGAAACATCAATTATCCTTCCCAATTAGCACTTGATTGCTTTAGTGGGCCAGAGTCTTACTAGTTTGTCTTCTTGTAAGCAGCATGGAGGAGACAGTGCGCACACTACTACAGAACCAGGACTCGATGGAGAGCCCCAAGGTGGACCCACTGGACCTCATGAAAGCGTACAAGGTACAAAAAGGACTTTTCTTACACTAATATGTTGCTTAAGTTCTGCTTCTTACAGAAGTGCCTGATTTTAGTCTTAACTTTACCAGAGCTTAGTCAAAACAGGCAACTAAATGTTGCTACTGCTAAATGCCGTATTTAATTGTTTCAATTCCATTCAGTGCTATTTGTCGTTCTAATGTCACTTTTGCTTCTCTTTGCTCTAGGTTTTCCTTTTTTTAAACAGAAATATGCTTTGCCATGATTGGGATTGTATAGTGTTGTGTAGTGTAGACACTTGTTGTTGATGGGCTTACACAATCACACAAGTGTGAGTGACATGATGTCACAGATGCCACCTCCTTTTCGGACCACCAGAGAGGGTCATTCCAGTCTGAAGTACTGTTGATGGCCTTGTTTACACCTTATTCAAACCAGTGAAGACCATCAGGTTCCACTGTAAAGCACCTTTTTAAGCAATGCAATATTCAATGTGTAATTTGTCAGCGGTTATATATACTGTATCTGATTGAAAGTCTTAATTTCATTAAAACATTCATCCATGGTCCACCCTCTCTGCTTACCAGGACAAACTCCTGGAGGAGATGTGGAAGCAGCAAGACAGTCTGGAGGGTTCTGCAGCCACATCAGCAGAGATGATGACTTCACCTGAGGCTGGTGGATCGGAGGAAAGTTCGCAGGACAGCAATCCCCTCTTAGAACGACTCAGAGCTCTCGAGGTAAAATGAACTGCATGTTCCAATCCTTTCCTGTCCCCCAGTTAATCCCACTTCCTCAGTGTTTTTCACCTTCTTTTTTTTTAAAGGGATGGTGATTCATTTGTTAAGGATATTATTTTTTAATAAAGGACTGATTTTGTTTTACATATGAGACTGTGATCTGTGAGACACAGTAATGTTACTTTACCTTTGAAGAAGCAGTTTGGGGCTTGTAGGGTTGTTTAGGAAATTGTACCGTGTAAATTATCACTTTTAGCACCTCTGCTATAACAGAAGCGTGCATTCTGTGGCCTGTGGAACAAATCTAGCCTTATTTAATTTATATTAATATTTTCTTTCTTGTGTTCAGCAGAACCTTTAGGCATGTTTTTGGATCAGCTAGCAGACCACTGTACTAACTGTGCTTTGATTTGATATTTTTGTGGCGTCAGACTGGGTCCTTTGATGCTAAATGAGAAATTCCTAGTAGTTGGGTTGTCTGTTTTCAAAGAACTAAGGGACACTATGAAACATAGAAACATTTTCAAAAAGCAGGTATCGTAGTAAAAAGGTGACGGGGAGTTTGTCAGAATGACTGGAACATAAACATGTAGTTACCATAACTGTGCATCCTCCTTCATCTTTGAACACAACTTAAAATAAGGCACCATAATGTTGTAGACCTCTCCTAAAAACAGCAGAAGACAAAAGGGGTTAGTCATATCCAGGAGGCGACAATTAAAATAGTGACACGGTAGTTATAATTTGGAGTCAGTGTTCCAGTGGATGTACAGTACGTCTCTGTGTCACACTTTCCCTGCTGAAAAGGTAAAATGGCCTACCCTCCGTTGAGAGGTTGCATACAGCAATTACATTTAGAGATTTAATGAAGCGTTGCACAAACGGATAATTTATTAGCATTGACAACATCACTATAATTTTTCTATAAATACACACAAAACACAACAATAAACATTATTTTTACATTCAGTGTGACTTCTCTGATAGCCCTGAGCGAGACACCCAGCGCTAGCTTCCCGAGCTCCACCTGTTGCTGCTCACTGCTCCCCCCCAAATTTCATTGTAACATGCAGAAATGTATCAATGACAATAATGTGGATTATTTTTCTTCTGTCATTAGATGTCTTAATTAAGGTGTGTGGTTAATACCAAGTTAAGAAACATACACAGGTTTTTCTAGTGCATAACATTTCTCAAAGCAAAACACAAACAACTGTCTCTCACAAAGCTTATTTTCTGCAATATTCCATAATGCAGAAAAAAACTACAATATTAACCTTTTTTTCAGGTAACCAGGGTGATGCTAACTTTTGTGTTGATCATTCCTAAGGCATAGATACCACTTCTAAGCATCCAAACCTGTCCTGAGTATAGCAGGCCTCGCTAAGATGTGGTAATTCTCCTATAATAGGACTGCTTTACCTCCAACAACCACCATGATCTTCTACATTAAAACGCCACCTTAAATTACATCAGTTTAATTTTCTAATTTGTTCACCTTAATTGATAAATGCTGGTGTGTTTTCATGCTATTTATCCTAATGGTGGCTGTCTTTATTTTATTTGTATTTGTAATTAAACTTGGGAATGCTGAATTGGAGAAACATTTACATTTACAAAGAGTTGAATTTCGAGCTGCGTTGCGGTTGTGATGGCACACATATAAGGTAACTTCCATATAAGCTACAATGGAAATACCCTAAGAATGACAAATAAGAGAGAGGAGATCAATAATAAAATTATACAGTTAGCTCTCTGCAGGTCATCCATCAAAGAAGGATGAGGAAACATGGTAAGCACTCTGCCAAATGTATATCTTTGCAAGTGATTTATTGTTTTATTTGGCATGTTTTGCAGTTATATTGGATTATGCAGATGCAAAACAGTCTGCAACAAGTCCAGAAAATGTCAGAAATATATGTTAGTGCCATGATTATATTATAACAATGCGCTGCAGATAAAACGTGGTTTTATATAACACTGATCATTTAATTAGATCACTGAGGGATTATGATCATGTTGCTGCCTGGGGGATGATTTTGACAACTTTAAGAGTGTTGAAAAAACATGTCATCTCCCCTGTCCCTATGACAAAGTATACACAAAGAGATTACAGACTTGTGCCAAACTGGACTTGAGGCATCAGTCCTTTAAACACGTCTGGATTTTTGAACAATTTCTGCTTCATCTCTGCACAAAATCTCTAAACAGGCTTATTTACAGAAGAACTTACTAACAATGTGACGATGCTACAGCGGCAAACTTTCATTTCTGTACCTGAGATCCACCACGGGCGGAAACAGAGCAGATCACATGTCTCTGATATTGATTTAAAAACCAGCCTCTTCAAGGACTCTCTTTCTGTCAGGGAAGGGAGGGAGAAAATCGTGTAAACCTAAGAAAATGCGTGTTTCCTGTCTGACTTTGCTGCTTTTGCATTATTACTGCGTGTTATTGATTCCATTATGTTATAATTAAGCTGCCCTTTATAATGTCTGCATTACATATTTATGTTCTTATTGTGTAGCACAAATCAGACAACAAAGAAAGAATTTAATTGTACAGGGAAACATGTTTCGTTACTGTGTATATCACAATAAAACTTTGATTCTTAAATCTTGACCTTGTATTTTTATGGATATTATAAATTAGTTTCTGTCTTTCATGCTGCAATTTATCCTCCGTAACATTGTGGCCTGTCCATCTGACATCATTGAACCTGTTGGTTTAGAAAGCTAAGCCTTCCATCTTTAGGGTTCCTATTCATATAAACGCTGTCAATGTATCCAATGTCTTCCTGTGTTTGTTTATTCTAGTACCCCTGAGTGGGTGCATTTCAATATACTCAGCACACTAAAACAGTAACATACATTTTTCTTCTATTAACGCCCTATGAGTATAGGTGGGGCTGGGTATTTCCTCTGCAAGAGGCCCCCCACAAAAGTGTAGCATAGGAGCCCAGGACTACCTTAATCCACCTCTGTTTAGAGCCACATCACTTATAGTAAGGGAAAACAAGCACACTCGAGTAGCTCAAGATTTACAGGATTGATCATTTTAGTAAATAGTCATCTTCTGAGTTGAATTATACCTCAGATACCTCAAGTGAGCCAAAAAACAGCGATGGTCTGCTAGTTGCCTGAATTTTAAAGTATCACTCATTTAGAACCATCTTTCTACTGTGCTGCAGAAAGAGAGCCTCTGGATCTGTCTGAGAGAAGGCTCATAACACATTAGGATACTGCAGGAACAGCTCGGTTACTTTTCATGTGCATTTGACTCACAGTTAAGAAGTGAATCCTTGTAGGTCCTTTCTAACTCTACCTAGAAAGCAACACATAGAAAGATAATGACTGTAATTCATGCACTATCCCTGTCTGTTTTTCATCTGTCCAGGCGGAGAACTCTGCTCTGTCAATGGAAAATGACAATCAGAGGAAGCAGTATGAACGATGTCTGGATGAGGTGAGCCATTTTCAGGAACAAATATACATTGATTAGCCACAACATGAAATTACTCTGATAGTTTTAAACTCAAGTGAAATATAAAAACTAATAGGATGCAATAGAAGATGAATTATACTCTTGTATGGTAAAGACAGAAGGAAGCTGGTGCCAATAGAAAAAACCCAAATGATAATGTGCTGTAAATGAAAAAACATGAACAAAGAGAAAGAAGAAACAATAAACAAACACGCTGCAAAGGAAAAATATCAACAAACGGCAAAGTAGAAACAAGAAGAAAATGTTCTGCAAATGAACAAAAGAAAAAGAAAATTTAAAAATGCGCTGCATATTGATAATACAAAACTGAAAGTTCTCCATGATGCTAGGTGGCACGATGAGCTCATGTGGTCCAGTCAACTGTCAGGTGTCAATATGAAGTGTATTTTATTTCTTATTATTTCTTTCTTTCTTTAGTTTTCTTCTTCTATATATGTTTTGTGTACTTAACTATACTAATATACTGCATGTGGTAGTTATTGACTTTAGCCTTACTAATAGCTGAATTTTAAACAAAGCAAAACTAGCTATTGCTAAGCTAGGCTAATCAAGCCTCAAGCTCTGCAGTTAATGCAGATTTGTGAAATCAGTGGTGGTCAGCGAACAACATCAATTTGTGTAGCTATGAGAAACACATGCAGAGTAGGGTATTTTCTGTAGTGTTAGAAAAACAAAGACAAGTAAACATTTCTAAATGAGGCAGACAGAGCCTTGATTGATATAAGAAGGAGCAACTTCTGTTGCTTATCGACTGTCTACCTGCACTCCTTCCCTCTTTCTTTCTTTCACACTTTCACATGTCTCTTCTAGTTTCCTCCATCTGTCTCCAGCCGGCAAGATAGCTCCACTTTATTTTCTTACCAGGCTTCACTAATGGGTTTGTTACCATGTAGTTTGCTGCCCATGAGAATTTATCATCTTTGGTTGAAGACAAAAAAACTGTTCTGCTGCGGGAATAATTTAACTTCTGCTGCTTTTCAGTCTTTTTATGCACATGGGTCTTTTTTTCTTAAGGGAGGGTTTCAAAAGGCTTCTTGTCATGGTCTGAATGAGCTGTTTTGATAGATAGATGAAAGAGAAGTTGGAGGGAAATAATTTTGCGACACCCAAAAGTGTAAATATAGTTATTATTCCACCGTCAAGGTATAATATATGCTTCTGCTTCAGGCATAAAAATACGCAGAAACAAAGCATGTCGAATTGTGCAGTTTTATAGCCACAAAACATAAACTAAACAGAACTTTTTTTCTTTGTTCTTTCTGTAAAAATGTACACAACATAGAATAAAATAAAGTTCAGTTATCCTAATTGCAGCAAGGGGCGAAGACAGGATCTGCAATCATTCTCTTAAAAAAGAATGAAAATCACATTTTGGTTTATTTTGTGCTCAAGACAAAGTCATACAAACTCACAGCAGACAACAGCTCTGTGATTTCACTAAATGTGAGTCAGTGAGGCAACATGCTGTCAATTTGTCCTCACAGCATCTTGCATGCCTATAGAGTATCTCTTGGTGAATGCCCTTTCCTTTCAAAGCTTTGTGGAAAACTTATTTTCAAATATTGTCTCGACTCCTGATACATTTTAACTTTTTTTTCTTCCATTCAAGGTGGCAAACCAGGTGGTGCAGGCCCTCCTCACGCAGAAGGTTTGTCTTTGCCTATGCAGTACTGAACCATTGTTAATGTAATCAGCCTTTGGAAGATACAGAATTGACGATAAGTAGCTGCATGAGGTGACCAAAAAGAAAAATTTACTCATTAAATGATCACTCTTACTTATACAGAAAAGATGGATTTTCTTTTGTTGAAAGTGACGTTATTTTAGATCATCATGATATCATAGCTATATATTCATATTCAGAAGCCTCTGCAGTTAGTTTTACATAAGCCTAATAGTCCTGCTAAGAGACTGATGGAGCCAAGAAACATGATACTCAGTTTCAGTATTGAAGCGCGAGGGTTTGTTATTTCATTTCCATACACATAGATTAATAGTCGATGTGTTTAATTTTGAATAAGTTCATAAACTAGATATACATTATTTAAATAGGATGAAAAATATTTCTATTAAATTTAAATTAAATTATGTTCACAAAATTAAATCAACTTACACAACACCCATAGGACAAAACATTCAGCACAATGCAGCACAAATAAAACAAGACACATGTACTGACACGTGAAGCAGCACCAGTAATGATCAGGGTTTTAAGACTAAAGACTCAAAGGTAAAAAGATAGGGGAAAATTTTTTATTTTTTTATGCTTTATAGAGCACATTTCATTGAGTCAGCAGCTAAATATACTGCTTGTGAAAAAAAATACTTGTGATGGGACTAGATTTTGTAGTACTGTTATGTGTACGTATCTTAATTGAATAAAGCATTGTGTCTTGTAGCTGTTAAAATCAACAACCTGTGTAAGTTTATGTGTCCATTTTCTCTTTTCTGGGGTATTTTTAGGACTTGAAAGAGGAATGTGTAAAGCTGCGCACCCGTGTGTTTGACTTGGAGCAGCAAAATCGCATACTGAGTGTGCTGTTTCAACAACGTGTCAAAATGTCCTCAAATCCTGTCTCCCAGGTAAGAACGCATGGTGCAATGGATACAAACAGACAGTGACAGGCCTAGCCTGCTCCAAGGCTGTTTGAATTTTACATGAGGAGTGCTCCGCTAGTGAAGGTTACTAAAGGGCCACAAAGAGAAATGTGTGAAATGTACCTTTAAATTGTTACAAGGTACAGTTTTACAAATGGAAATTGATTTATTTGGACCTTAAATTCTTACATCCATGAGTAGTGTAGTCAGGAAGTCATACAAGCTCGTCGATACAATCTCCTCCAAAAATATTAAACTGCAAGGCTGAAAAAAAACCCCGGGTGTACTGAGCAACATGCACGGAGCAGAAATGTTCTGTGGTCAGTCAGGTTAGTCCGTGATATCAGACATTAACCTCCACAGAGCAGGGGTGAAGGTGTCACAGTCCACTGTCTAAAGAAGAAGCACGAGCAGAAAAAATATCACAAGGCAATAGGACAAAATGCAAAGCCCTCATCACAGTGAGAATTGTAAAGCCATGTTGGAACTTGCAGAACTGCAATTACGATGTTGTAAATCATATCATAATTATATGGTGACTGGTGTTAGTTGATTAAAAGATTTAATAGACAGTTATAGGCTGTAGTTAATCCAGAATAATTGCAAATTTTGAATGTATAAAAACCATGCACCCATGTCACACCTGTCATTTCACAAGTCTAGCTTAGCACTAGCGTCTTCGCTAACATCCACAAAAATGTGCCGCACCAGGAGATTGTACTTGTAACTTGTCGCACTTTGGTGGAAGGTCAGTTCAACGCTGCATTGATGCTCACCATCTTGATAGAGAATAAATCAATTATATTTCCTAAAATCATTTGTGGTTGCAATTTAGTTGAAAAAACACTACTTATTCAGAGACACGAGTGGTAATTTACTAATCACCCGACTGAGTTAGGTAGTGTCATGCCCTGGGTTTGTATGGCTGCTTGTGAAATAGACTATTAATCTTTATTGATGATAGACTGAAGGGAGAAACACCCAAGACAAACAACAACTAGAGGAGGCTGCAGTAAAAGCCTAGAGAAGCAGATCAAAATAAGAAACAGCTTTTTAATGTCGATGACTCTATTGACAGCTATTGCAAACAAATGCTGACTTGTTAACTTTAAACTAATCTGTTCTGGTGCTTTAGCTCACTTAAAATTTGGTTCAACATAGTTTATTGTAGTTTATTAAGCCCTACAGCTGCCCCCAAAATGATCAAAACCCAACTAACTAAATCCTATACACATAAATTACATATATAATACAAATATATACCACATTTTTTATTACTTAACCAATGCTGATATTTCTGCCTAAACCTGATACATTCCACATTTATTATTGTAATCATGATGACTAACACATGGCACACAGAGAGCTGTACCAAGCCACAGTCTCTATCAACTCACGTGTGAAAACCTTCAAAGCAGGTTCTGTCAGTTAGATTTTAGCTTTTATCAGAGAACATTTTGGGAGCCATCATCATCATCATGACGGCAAAAGCTTTAAGAAAGGTTCAGGTTGTTAGTTATGTCAATGAGACAAGGATAGGCAATGTCAAGAAGTTTATCAAATAATTTTTGGAAAGGAATCTGTGTAAGACAGTAAAATGTGTAAGACAGTAAAATAGAATAAATAGATGTCTTACACTGTTCCCCTCTATTTTACCAGCTATAATATGCCACAAGACACAAGATGCTGTAAAGTTTAATTTTCATTTAACCTTCTCTCCTTTGATCCCCAGGATAGCTGATTCTTTTTTGATATATATGAGTTGTGTTATGAGTTTGTGTATGTAACCTTGCTGGCGGACCTGATTTGGTTCTTTTGATCACTGTCTAACAATAATGAGGCAGTACTGCTCTGATCCTACATGCCACTGGCTGGATAGACACATTTAAAACTGATCAAATCAATCAC
Organism: Microctenopoma steveboyesi; assembly: GCA_032359275.1. Classification (NCBI taxonomy): domain Eukaryota; kingdom Metazoa; phylum Chordata; class Actinopteri; order Anabantiformes; family Anabantidae; genus Microctenopoma; species Microctenopoma steveboyesi. The sequence goes on from JAUMHF010000013.1 coordinate 16,585,083, forward strand.
TAAGATTGGAAAGTCACAGTGAAGAGCAGGATCATGATTTCTAGCCATTCTATTATTAGATTTGAAGTGAAACTCTAGTTAATATAAAACAGTGAAACTATAGCACTATACCACCATAGAAACATTTTTTGGGGTATTTATTATACATACATGACAAGACAAACTGCAATAACAATTATAAATATAAATATAATAAACAAACCATGACAATTATATATATTGCCCGTGTATGTGTTGAATCCTATGGGCCACTGCATACAGCAGAAACGGTTTACAGAAAGATGCTGTAGTCAAACTTAATACATAGTCTGAAAAGGCAGACAGCTCAACCATAAATAATGAATGATAGATGATACTTGTGATACAGATGACTTTTTCATTCTTAGCCAAATACTGAAAGAAACCCTTGAAATGGATGATTGAGCTCAGCTTGTTAGCGCTTCCTTTTAGCTCTACATTCAAAAAGGTATAAGCTGTAATTGACAGAAACATGGGGTTATTGAACCGCAATGAGGATTTCTTGCTGTCATTATACCAGTGGGAATTACTGTTGGAGCCAATTACAATCACATGACATTTTTAATAAATAGCTACAACTTTGTACGATGTGCTTTTTAAGCATTATTGTTGTATGTCAGTCTCATGTCCCGTCTCAAAAGACTTCGAAAGAAGAATTTTCTTTGTTATGGATGTGTGCTCAATCAGAAAGTAAAGCATCAGCTTTGCACCAAATAATGAAAAATATAACCCATACAACACACACCAGAAACTCTATATACAGTATATTTGAATGCTGTGTATTACAAGGAGGTGAATGCTGCTTCTAAGTGATGTGTACAGTGTTTGTAATGTGTGCACAGTGAGGGGTGTAATCTTCCTCAGTGTAATTCATAAATACAGAACAACAAGCAGAAATGCTATAATCTTATAACATAGCAAATAACACTGGGTGGTGTATAATACTTTGCATCTAACTAACAAATAATAACTTTAGATTAGATTTGCTCTCTCGGACATATTCCTGCAGACACCTGAGACATGTGTGGTTGCATGTCAGTAGTAGTGAAACCAAGATACCTTCTCCAAAACTCTTAACCCTACCATAGAATTGCTGCAGCCATACAATATGTCAGCTTTGAAATCCCATTATTATGGACCCATGACCAGATCACCCAGTGAGCTGCAGCTTTGCGCCGTGGCTTAGAGACCAACTGTATCCTTCACTATTACATAGAATCAGTTCGGGGTTGGTAACTCATGTAAGTCACATGAATTAGCTGCACACAGGACAGACACCTTCTTCGTATTTCAGCATCAGGATTGGTCCATAATGACTATGGTCAGCCCCATTTTTTATTGATTTACATTGCAGAAGCGCGCGCACACACACACACACACACACACACACACACACACAGAACTACTGAAACCCCTAAACACCTGTATGTTGTGTTTAACCTGTTTGTCTTTTCCCAAGCTTAAATTCTCAATTAAATGCAATATATACAATAATGTCATAAAAGCAATTACCAGCCTTCTACTAATTATGCACGTCACTATCTGTAATCTAGAGTGTTGCAGGAAGAGAAATGAAATGTCTTTATGAAGTGACTTTAGAATGACCTGAAGTAAATTGCATCATTATTCTGGGATTTTGATGCAGTGCATGATCCAGAGCATGTGATTGGCTTTAGGCAAGAGACTTTTTTTTCTATGGTTTATTAATCACTTTGTGTGTAAAATGACTTTGTTTAGACAGACCACAATGTTTGCCTAACCTTAAATGGTAAATGGTCTGCACCTCCTGGTACACTTTACACTGGTTCTCATTCACAGTCACACACTGGTCACAAACTGACCTGACTGAGTCACAGCCCCCTCAACTTCACTGAGTGCTGTGAGTGCATGAACCTAACAATGCAAGTGTTTAAATAACGCTGTAGTCAGTGGTAGCAAGTGGTAATTATTATTTGATGGAATATTTTATTTAAAAAATATCTGCTTTGTGGGAATATTGTACTGCTCTGTATCAGTATGAACAAATGCTTTTAGTCATTTATGGTAATTGTCAAGATATCCACAGTAAGCAGTTCCCTTCTAAACTTGCACAAGACACCAAAATGCTGTAGTAGCAATGACTTTCTTCTTGCAGCTCTCCAATAATAATTTCCCAAAGGAAATTAATAAAGCATATCATTTTCACATAATCTGGTTGCACATGGACATTCATTTGAAAAATGTTTTGAAATTCAGTTACAAATGTAATTTTTAGGAGACAGGATTGCTAAATAACAAAAATATAAAATCTGGGGCACTTCAGCCATTATTGTGAATAAGCCTTATTTACATAATTGGACTTAACTTGAGCGCTGGTAGAATTTCAGCCAAAACCTTTCTAAACTACTCAAATCCTAATGAAATGACCCTTCTCTCTCTGTTGCAGAGAGTCATAATCGTTATGCAGTGCATAGGCAGTGTTTCCAAAGGTCTCTTTGGATTGTCCGGGTTCTCAGCATGATTCCTTTCCTCTGACTAAATGCATTCCAGTTTTCACAGATAACTACATGGAAAGCTTCTTGAAAGTCTGGCAACTCCCACACCGGGTCATTAGGTATGCCAGGAAGCTAGCAGAGCAGGAAATGCTGCCCCTCATCTTTACCCTTTTCTGTAAAAGGTCAAACTTGAAGAGGAGAGATTCTGTCTGTACAGAAGAACTGTATGTATCACTGCAGTGATGCTCAACTGTTTTGTGAATGCTGATATTTTTCCATAGAACCTGACTAAACTGCTAGGACTTTAGGAATTGTTAGAATTTAGTCTTGTTTCTTTCATGGAAAGTTGTGTGTAGATCTTTGGTGGCAAAATATTGTAGCTTCACAGTTTGCTTCATATGTAAATTAAGGATTTAATGGATTTAGGATTTAATCTTTATGTGTCTCTATTTCTTTGTTGATGCATTTGCTGCAGTCTGTTTTTCTACTTGTCTATGAAATATTTCTGTAGAGC